>CM047427.1:44381322-44478957 GCA_026168455.1 Theocolax elegans | reverse complement strand
TTTTAAAAGATCTTTAAAATGGCATAACTCGGTCAAAAAAAGTCGTAGAGGGTCGACGTTTTTTTTTAAAATACTCGTTGAAAAGTCTACGTTAAGGTGGTATTTGTTATTTTTGAAAAAAAATTTTTGGTAATCCAGGTAAACGTGCAAACTATTGCGTTGTTTAAGAAAAAGAAGTTAATGAAATAAAATTGAACGTAAGCTATTTTATAAAATATAAATGTTAGGTGTATTCAAAAAGGTTAAAAGTCGACTCGTCGTGAGAAAAGGTCGTATACCCAAAAGTGCAGGTGTGCAGACAAAGAGGCGAGGTGACCGGAGGATTTGGTTACCGGGAAGCTATTATCTTAATAGGTAAAGTAAGTATTGCGGTTAGTACGAAAGAGAAGCAATAAATTATCGTAAGGTGAGCGTATTAAGAAAATAGAATAAACGCGTGAGAAGATTTTCTTTTTATTTTCATGTTGTAGCAGGAAGGAAAAATGTTAGGAAGTAAATACGAAATACAAAATTATGTACGAGGTAAGTGCCGATTTATTTAAATATTTTACGAGATATTACAGGCAATATATATTAACATTGTAATACATACGTATTATTTCATCACAAATATAATTAGAATGAAAGCATGTTAACTCCAAGTATACAATATCAAAGTAATATTCTAAGAAAAATTAGATCTTCGTAATAAATCGATCTTTTACTCTCGATTTATGTCATAATTACCGATCACAAACTTTTAAAGAAATTCGTCCTTCGCGTGAATTTAAATTATAATCGGTAACTTTTTCTTTCACAATATCGCAAATAAAATTTTTACATTTTTCAATATCGTTGATATAGCGTTCGAGTCGACGATATCGTTCTCACACAAAAAATACTATCTTTAGTCCTTCGAAAGTTGATTTTGCATAACTATAGCTGGTTGAAAACATTTTCTCTTTTTTGTTTTGTTTCCGTTGGATAATTTGACGTTTTATTCAAAATAATAGATTTTCCTCCATACGAAGTAGCAAAAATTATTCCAAATCGTTGATGTAGATTTTGTTCGACTTTATAGATAAGTCATTGTCGTTATTAAAATATTCCGATATTTCGTCGAGTTTATTTTGTAGTTCTACCCAAGTATCCGAATGGATTACTAGTCCTGTCGAGTGAGTTTGATTTAACAATGAATAACGGGTTCCATTTTTTGATTATGAAAAACTTGTACACTGACATTTATTATTTTTGTAGCCGATTTATTTAGCGAGTACGAAGTTTCGAGTAAATTTTCGATGCAGCGTATGTCTTTTATCTTCTAAATTCACAGACACTTTTTTCTCACTATCCATTTGTTTGAAGGTTTCGTCTTCGGTAAAAATAAAATCAGTTTCTAACAATGCTTGAGTCATCTTTGTAATACTTTATGTCGCACAGGTCTCGACGAGTTTACCGATTATAGGAAACTAGTTTACAGAAAAGATGCTGTAATACTGCATTCAGGGTGAACGGTGTGTCCCTTTTAAACCCCTGGCCGGTTCCGCGCAAAGGTCGCTCGTAAAATAGGAGGGGGTCTATTTAGAGGGTTACGGGTTTGTACAAGTAACTTCAAAGTCACATGTATTAAGAAAGAGGTTCTTTTACATATTTTAGAAGAGAAGGAAAACGCGTAAAGATACTTGTTTTCGAACGAAAATGCATAAGGCAAAAGACGACGATGTCCTCGAAAGAAAAATTTTTGTTCGTACAATTTCAAAAGAAAACCCTGATCGTAAAATTCTGCCAATTATTGAAATTTGTAAGGCGTTGGTAAAGTAACGCGAAACGCAAAAAATTTATGTTTCCTTCTTTTTCAATCAATCGTAGTAACGTTTTTCGAAGATTTTTCTAAACGTCTTTGAGGTTTTTCGTTGTGTCTAGAAATTTACAAAAAAAAGTAAGAGTGGGGTTGTCATAGAAAAGTTAATTTGCTAGGAAAAATTGGAGATCGTAGTTAGTCCAAATCTTGCTTTCGACGCGAAAGAACCTTAAACGCGTACATAAAAATATAATTTCGTGTTCGAGTTCTATTATAAAAACTATATATTATAAAACTGTGAAAGTGTATTTGTGAATGTACTGAAAAAAGTGACACTGAATAAAAAAGTACACACATTCGCAAATTAACGCAGGAAAAATTTTAAACTGCAAAAACGAACGTTTAAATAATTATTAAAATAGAAATCGCGCAACGCTAAATAAAACAAGTGTTCGCAATGGAAGGAAAAATTTATAATAAGTTTATATTAATTTTATCTCGCATTATTGGATTTTTATCGGTTTTATACCGTCATTAACGGAAACGTTCGATCGCGATTTTTTTATTTTCTTAGGGAGCAACATGACGTTAAATCAGGCTCGCGATTGTATGATCGAAATTATCCGAATTTTAAGTGTAGAACAGTTTATTTTAATTTATAAAATGTTTTTACATGACGAAGAGTTTGCAACGTTGATCGCGGGTGATATATTAATTTCTCGCGGTCTTAGAAACCATATGTTATTGGACGAATTTTTTAAACATACGAAAGATTAGGTAGTTATTTCGGTTTTAAAAATATAAATATAAATAATAATTATACAATTTTTTAATTATTTATCTTAAATAAATTTTAGAAATTATAACGGATACGGAGGACAGCTGTATTCCTCGATTACGTCGGCAGTTAGGCGACATAGCGGTTCAGAGAGAAATACCCGAACCAACCATTCGTCAAGCAGAACGTATAGCGGAGATACGTAGTCGAGGGCAGAGGACGCTAAGTGAACTCGAGCGCGAGGCTGCTTGCATCGACAAAAAGCTTGCGCGAAATTCCAAACAGCTATCGAGAGGATGGAAATTCAAATGTCCAGCCGAAATGAAAATCTCTCGGACGATGAAGATGACGACTATGTTGTCCAAGCAGCCCCAATTGTAGTCGTAAAAGGAGGATATCGGGTCGCGACGAGAGGCCATTTGGATCTGGATGGATATGTTGCAAAACTCCTAAAGTATCAGAATATGCGTTAAATGATTACGCATTAGGTCAGATATCGCAAATCGGTGAGTAACACTTTATTACTTTTTACAATAGATATAGAAATATTTTAACACTTTTTGTTCAATACAACACTACAATAATCTGTATTGAAAATTAAAAATTAAAATAATGAAAATAATAAACGTGTTTAAAATAATTCTATAATTCTAAACATATATAGGTTTAAAAGTAATATTAATTTAATAATATATATTTAAGCTCGAAGACGATTGTTTTTCGACAATCGAGAATATCTGTCGACGGCTTGGCGAGTCGGGGTATGGATAAGCGAGGAGTACGAGCTGTCCCCTCACTTGTATCCGCCAACAGCCGATTCAATTTTACGAGCATTCGATTCTTTACGGCATCGCGTTGAAAAATAATTAAAATAATAACTTTTAAATTTTTATAAAATTAGTAAGCGAATTATATAGTAATAATAATATTATATTTTTATTTAGCGTCTTCGTGTGAAAAACAAATAGGTGGAGGCCGTACCGCTGAATTTCAACGTGTACATCTTCAGGCAAATAGCGAACGATACGTGCCCCGTTTTCGTACATTAGGTCGCGAAATAAAATTTAAGATTACAGATTATGCAGGAAACGAAAATCCTGTTAAATATGTCGAAGACGCGTTTCATGAAATAACTCGTTATATATTAAAAGATCGCTCGAACAGTGATATGATCGGAATAACTTTAAGTTCCGACAAATTTGCGTTAGGAAGTGCCGGGTCGCGTTTTACACGCGTACAAGATTTTCGATCAAAAGAAATATGGGAATAAAAGAGGGTTTTGTGCAATATTTGAAAAAATATTGAGCAACACAAATTAGTTCCGAAATACCGATTAAAATTTATATAATACTTTGTAATAAATACATGCACGGACGATTTAGAGTCAAAATTTAAAATATGGGAATTGTTTGGCAAGGTCTGTCAAAGCAATACCGATTTTTCAATTGATGAATCGTTGAATATCAGTGTTGTTTACGTTGAAATGCCCGTCGGAAAGGGAAATTCGGGTGTTGAGAACAAAGAGGTTGATTTTCATAAAAAATCAATTCTCAGAATAAAAAATAAAGATAATTTATGTCTACCCCGCGCTCTTGCTTGCGGTGAAGTCTACTCGAGGAAAGTAGACACTCCCGAATGGCGAAGCGAATGGAAGGCTATTTCTCACCACATGCGTTTTCGACAAACAGAGTGTGCACGAAACTTGTGCACTCTTGCGAAAATAAAAGTTCCAGAAAACGGATGTGGTCCTGATGAATTTAGGTTATTTCAAAATTATTTTCTTGAAAAAATATAAAATTAATAATTTTTGAAGAAAATAATTTTGGAAAAGGCGCAAAACCGATTTTTGACGGAACATCGTATTTTTCTGACGAAAGTATAAATATTAAAACAATTTATTTATTGTATAATTTTAATAATAAACATTTTGATTTAATCTTAAATATATTAGGTATCGTGTCAAAATTTCGATATTGCATAAATTGCAATGTAGCATACAAAAACGTTCTGTCTCACAAGTGTACGAAACAATGCACTCAATGTTTAAATGATTCAAATTGTGAAAAATTAAACGAAATTTCGTGCATTGATTGTAAGCGCGTATTTTATAATGACGCGTGTTTTCAAATGCACAAGCGACCCGGCTCGATAAGCTGCAAAGCATCAAAAAAAACTGTAAAAAGCGTATGCGATAGTTTAAAATATTGTTCTACATGTAACCTTATTGTAGATTTAAGAAAAGAATTACACATTTGCGGTGAAAAATATTGTAGTAGATGTCGTTCGAGACATTCTATAAATAAATTATGTAATATTGAACCAATTCAAGAAACGCGTGTAAGGAGGAAAAATAATTATCATCCGACTACTCAATTTGTTTTTTATGATTTTGAGACCCGTCAAGATGAAATTTACGGAGAAAAATCTTTGAAACATAGTGTTAATTTATGTGTCGCACAATTATGTTGCGACGATTGTAAAAAAACCGATTTGAAAAATTTGTGTTCGATTTGCGGTGTTCGTCAACACGTATTCGAAGGTAATAATTCGATACGTGATTTCTTAAATTTAGTCATTCGAAGAAAAACGAATTTTAATGATATTATTTGTATTGCGCATAACGCACGGGCTTTCGATTCTCAATTTATTTTAAAATATTTAATCGATTTTTCAAAAATTTATTTTAATGAAAATGTTTCGCCATCCGTTATTATGAACGGTCGAAATATTATAAAATTGCAATTAAAAAATACAAAATTTATTGATAGTATCAATTACATGCCAATGAAATTGGCAAATTTACCCAAAGCATTTGGGCTTTCAGTTGATGTAAAGAAAGGCTACTTTCCACATCTTTTTAATACAAAAGAAAATATAAATTATGTAGGCTCGATTCCGGATGATAAATATTTTTCCCCCGAAACGATGTCGAACGAAGATCGACAAACCTTCTATAATTGGAACAATAGTATTGACAAAAATAATGTATATAATTTACGCAACGAAATAATAAAATATTGTATAGACGATGTAAATATATTGCGAGAGGCGTGTATAAATTTTCGCGAAATATTTAAAAATATAACGTTTGCCCATTTGAAGAAGCTGTAACGATAGCTTCAGCCTGTTCGATATTATACCGTAAAAATTTTTGAAAAAAAGATACAATAGGTATAATACCGTCAACTGGCTATGCGCAAACGGGACAAAATTCACAAGAAGCTATTTCGTGGCTTCTGTGCGAAGAAAAAAAAATCGGTCGCGAAATTATACACGCCGCACGCGCTCGAGAATATATTTTAACCGAAGGTTTCCGAGTTGATGGTTTTTTACCGAGCGTAAACCATAAGGGTACCGTTTATGAATATCACGGTTGTTTTTACCACGGGTGTCCTCGCTGTTTTTCGTTGAGTCGTGATAAAATTTTAACAGACGGTTCGACTTTTAACAGTCGTTACGAAAAAACCGTTTTAAAAACTAAAAACATTGAAAGCTTCGAATATATTGTAATAGAAATGTGGGGGTGTGATTTCAAAGAATATTTATCAGATAATACCGATTTAAATAACTTTTTAAAATCACATCCTCTTTTAAAAGGGATTAAAATAGAACCGAGGGATGCGTTTTACGGTGGTCGTACAGGTAATACCGTAATTATGTACGAGACGAAAGACAGCGAAAAAATTAAATATTTAGACGTATGTTCGCTGTATCCGTACATTAACAAGTACGGAAAATACCCGCTAGGTCATCCAAAAATTTATATTGGTCAAAATTGTAACGAATTAGCAGGTACCGATTTTAAAAATTTCAATAATGTCGAAGGTTTAGTAAAATGCGACATTTTACCTCCGCGAAATTTATTTCATCCCGTGTTACCGGTAAAAATGCACGAAAGATTACTTTTTCCATTGTGTCGTACGTGTACAGAAATGCTAAATGAGCAAGAGTGTACGCACGACTGGGAGGAAGAACGTATTTTTACCGGTACATGGGTGTCTGATGAAATAAAAAAAAGTTTAGAACGCGGCTATAAATTAATAAAAATTCACGCGATTTGGCAGTATAGTGTTTGTCAATATACAGCCAATACAGACGGTCTTTTTAACGAATATATTAATACTTTTTTAAAATTAAAGCAAGAGGCCAGTGGGTATCCCAGTGAATGTACAGACGACATAAAAGAAAAACAATTTATAGAAGAGTATAAAAATAAAGAGGGTATAAATTTAGATCCGAAATTAATTAAAAAAACCCTGGTTTACGCTCGGTAGCTAAATTATGTTTAAATTTATTCTGGGGAAAGTTTGGGCAACGCGATAATCTGACGAGAACGGAAATCGTCAAAGATTATCAAAGCTTGCTCAAACTTTTTTCAGACCCCGAGATAAATGTGAAACAAATCGTTATAGCGAACGACGAGGTACTCTATGTCTCTATAGAATACATTAAAGAAACAGAAACTGAGTCGGGGGGTAGTAACGTAGCGATCGCCGCCTACACTACAGCACAGGCTCGTTTGTTATTGTACTCGTATTTAGAAAAACTAGATAGACGCGTACTTTACTACGACACCGACTCAATTATTTTTACAAGTAAACCGAGTGATACGTACGAACCAAAGGTAGGGTCCATGCTAGGCGAATTAACCTGCGAATTGGAAATTTACGGTAAAGGTTCATATATTGAAAAATTTGTTTCAGGAGGTCCAAAATTTTATGCTTTCAAGGTAAGAAATAGTAAAAATGAAACATTTGAAATTTGTAAAATTAAAGGAATAAAATTAAATTATGAAAATTCTAAAAAGATTAATTTTGACAGTATCGTAAATCTTATTAATAATAGAAACGATGACGATAAAAATAAAATACAATTGCAGTTCAATTCGATTGCAAGGACCCGATTCCACGAAGTTATCACTCGCGAAGAAACAAAAACTTGTAGCGTCGTTTTGAAAAAACGAAGATTTGTTTCAAATACTTTGTCTCTTCCGTTCGGTCATATATAATTGTCCTGCGTTCAATTATAACTCTATGTATATATGTATATAAATATAACGTTAATGATAATTAAATATTTATTTTAAAAATTAAACATTTGCAATTTACTTTTTTTCCCCTATTCTGTTCCTTATCCTTTTATTTTTATTTTCAGGTATTTAAATAAACGTACAATCAATTATATTTCAAACATATATTTATTATCAAATTTTAAATTCTAATAACAATAATATAACATTTCCAAGGTAAGAGTTTTTATTTTTAATATTAACAAGGTGTATCGGTTGGCCAGAGTGGATGATGAATTCCGCTTGCATCGAATATCGCTAAATCTAACGCTACGAGTAACCAACCTAAATGTATCTCGGTATTATCTTGACACGTTAAGCAAGTATACGCAGAGTCGTGAAATAGTCCTTTATGCTGAAAAATTGCGGTTAACTTTCGATCAGTCATTACGTCCTTCATAATTTTACAAGCTTTGACGGTCCATCGATGCGGTTTATCAGTTTTTGGTAATATGTTTGAAAGTCCGCATAGTATGACTCTCGAGGGTAGCAGCATGAAACGATCGTCCAAGTCATAGATCCCATTTTCTATTACGTCTTGGGTAAGCTCGATACTATCTCCAGTGTCTACCGATCTGCAACGTTCGATGACGTCATCCGTGATATATCGTCCCCATTCACCGTTTACCTTTATAGCAATAAACTGACTTGGCTGAAAAAATAATATTAATAAATTATTTAATTATTAAATTAATTTTCATTGTCATTGTTTAAATTTCTTTGTATACTTACATAAAGGTCTGCATAATTTAATTTACTAGTCACAGGTACAATGACTACTCTTTCTTGATTATTTTCAGACACAATTTTTTCGGTGTGAATGTATTTCGGTACTACTTCGTAATACTCGTTGATTTCCTTCTGTTGAGCACTGTACGCTTCGTCTTCGTCGATTATTTGTACGTAGAAAGACGAAGGGGTATGAAACGTTGACACTCTTACACTTTGTTTCGAATTAATTATTCTTCTCATGTCGCGATGTTTTAAATCTCTCAAAACGTGGATCCTACAGTTACTCGACATTTTGCCAAAATTCTATTTTAGCTGTAGTTTTAAAAAATGACTGACTCTCCCTACACAAAGTTTCGATATTTAAGTCGACGACGAGTAGAGGTGGAAAAATTAGCTGAGGGAGTAAAATAAAATAGGAAAAAATTTTGGCCAATGGTGAGGTTGCAGCGTTACTTAGGTACCACCTCCAAGGAAAATCGAGGGTAAGTTGTAAGGGAGGATATCGTGGGAAGGTGCGTATACGTAAAAATTATTTTTCTCGCAATATCGCAAGAAAAGTTTGAATAGATTTTTATTCCGTGTACGTTTTTGTGTAGTTGACAAAGTAAGAAACGGATGAAACGTCATAAATTTAAAAATATACAATAAAAAGTCGTAAAGATTATTTATTTCTTACTATAAAGAAAGTTCACGCGTCTACGTTTGTCGGTAAATGAACAATACGCGTAATAAATAAAAACTTCTTTTGTAAATTTTTAAAATTTTAAGAATTACATAAATTTTTATAGAGTCGTGGAATAATTTTGAGAGTATAAAGAAAATTCTATAAATAATTCATTTAACGATAATCTTTGAACAGATGTCATTCTCTAAAAGTGTGGGAATCTAATATTTGAATATTGTTATTTAAAAAAAGTTTAACAATCGTATGCTCAAGCTTTTACTCAATCTCGTAAATTAAATTTTATACGTTACGTGTACTCAAAAGATTTTTTCATGTATTCTTCTTGGACACCTTGTCTTCGCGGAATTCTATTTTTAAATATTTGAAAAACTAATACATTGACAACTAATAAATTGACAAACAGATATAAATTTAGAAAACGTACAATAGAAAAGTAGTCAAAATTTTTTATTACATTTCTTTCTGTAAAAAAGGAAAAAGGACAACGCATCTTCCTTTGTAGATGAGTCAACAATACCTCGTAATAAAAACTACGCCTTCCTTTGTTAATTTGTTAAATCGCAGTCATTCCTATCGTGGGAGAATATTGGATTCAAAAAAAGGAAAAATCGATAAATTATACGCTTAATGGTTGTGATTTTGAACAGATGGCGTTACATAATAATAGTTTTAGTGAAATAGTACCTCGTCCGCTCACCCGCGCTCATAAATCAGCTATTCTAAGCGAACGCGTTCAAAAAAGGTTTTTCCGCGTGCGCGTTCAAACAAGCTTTTTTCAGCGTCCGCGTACAAGCAAGGTTTTCCCGCGTACGTCGCTGGGTCAGCTGGTCTGCGCAACGCTGTAAAATTAACATTGCGCAGCGTCCGCTAAATATGCTTTTTATTCCGCGTTTAGCTAATTAAATAAAACGACACTAAAACTCTAGCAGCGCGTTGACCGCCGCCGCCGCCGCCGAACGCGGAACGACCTTATCACAAAATGGATACGCGTTGGCGTTATCCGTGGACTTGTACGATTTCCGGTCCTACGAGTTGTGGTAAATCGGTGTGGGTTCGAAAATTCATAAAGTTTCGTACTCAAATGACCGACGTTGTTTTCGATAGGATTATTTTTTATTACGGAGAGTGGCAAGATGGTTACAAAAGTCAAGAGTTTTCGTGTGTTGAATTTCGCGAGGGTCTACCGAGACCCGAAGATTATTCAAACGATCCACATTTGAAAAAATTAATTATAATCGACGACTTGATGCGTGAATCGTCAAACAGTGTTATAATCGATTTATTTACCAAAGGATGTCATCATAAAAATATAAGTGTTATTTTTATAACTCAAAATATTTTTCATCAAGGACAGGGTCAACGCGACGTCAGCTTAAACTCAAATTACATAGTGTTGTTTAAAAATCCTCGGGACCAAGCTCAAATTCGATATCTCGCGCGACAAGTGTACCCCGAAGACGCTAAATTTTTGCAGGAAGCATATCTAGATGCTGTAAAACAGGCATACGGTTATCTTTTATTAGATTTGACGCAGGCAACACCCGACGAGTTTCGATTTCGAAGCTGTATATTTCCAGACGACGAGTTTCATTACGTCTATGTGCCTAAAAATCGTAATAGTACATTTATAAAATATATTTAAAAATACAATAAATAAAAGTATCAAGCAGATGATACTTCAGTTTAAGAACGATAATGGCAAAGACTACATCGAAATCTTTCCGAGTAAAAAATAAATCAAAAGTATTTGAACAAAGGTACGTTGTTCTGTTGCACGCTTTAGCACGAGCAAACAAAGAGCAACGTTTAGCAATATTAAAAACCGCCGATAAAAAATTAATTAAATATATTTGTGAGTGCGCTTTAAATACTTTACAAGGTGTAGTACCTTTGAAAGATTGTCAATTTAAAAAATTAAAACGTCACAAAAATATTCTCAGAAAATTATGCAACAAGACTAACGGCTGCTGGAAAAAAAAGAAGTGTATAATCGTGCAAAAGGGTGGTAGTTTCTTACCGTTTCTACTACAGCCTATAATATCGACGCTCTTTTCCACGCTTTTACAGTAATAATGGAAAGAACAAAGAAAATGATTCTTGTCCCCGCCGAACATATGGAAAGAATTCAAAAGCAATCAGTTACATCAAACTCTACGGACGGTAAACCCAACGAAAATGTTTCAAACTTACAAACAACGCAAACTGTAGGCGATAATCTCTCCAGACTCGACGATGAAATGAAAAGAGTTTTAGATTCTACAAACATTTTAGATGACAGAGATCGTTTAAAACAATATATACAGTTGTTACAACGTTACTTATTTTTTAAATCTGAAAAAAAATATCCAAACCCACTGACAAACGATACATTTTAAGAGATTGAAAACGAAATTACTTACGATAAAATAATAAACAGTGTTCCATCCGTTTATAAAAGAAAATCAGAACTTTTGTTGAACCACTTGAATAATTTTAAGACTAGAATTTTTTGGAACAGAAAGAGACTGGTGACCATTGACGGTAAGACGATCAAAAATTCAAATATCATTGATTTAATCAATTTTGCTGCACGACACAGAAAAACGACCAATCCAGAGGGAAAAAGAGAATTTACCAAGTTTTTAAAGGATGTCTTGACACCTCAAGAGTATATCGGTAATAGAAGAATGTTTGACGATGTGACTCGAAAGTTAAGTTTTTCAGACACTCCGAAATCAAAAGATGTACATCAATCCGACAGTGACGAATATAACTCGATGTTTAATAATAGTTTCGACAGTCTTAAAAACAGTACCATTGTCCAAAAACCGTCTTCGAAAAAAAAGGAAATTAAAAAAAAATGGCTCAGTCTAAATATGTAAATAAAAGGTTAGAGTCTCAGTATTTTGATCCTTCGCACGAAGCAGGGTTTTCGGGTGCAAGAAATTTAATCAGATTGAATAAAGATGTACCGCGGGAACAGATCTATAAATGGTTGGAAAAATACGACGCTTATACTTTACATCGTCCTGTACGAAGAAAGTTTAAGAGATTGTGTTACAACGTGTCGTATTTAGATCAAGTTTGGGAGGTCGATTTACAGGACTTGCGCTCAATCAAAAATTACAACGACGGAGTGTCTTACGTTTTGGTGGCGATCGACGTTTTAAGTAAATTTGTGTGGGTGGAACCTTTGAAAGACAAATCGAGTGACCAAGTAACCGAGGCATTCAAAAAAATTTTAAAACGAAGCGGAGAACGTTTTCCGTACATGGTTCAAAGCGATCGAGGAAAGGAGTTTCTCGGTAAATTTATGCAAAATTTTTTAAAACGTAACGACATTCGATTTCGCGTTGTGCGTAATCCGGATGTGAAGGCTGCGGTGGTTGAACGAGTAAATAGAACTCTGAAAGAACGTATGTGGCGTTATTTCACACATAAAAATACTCGTAGGTACATTGACGTATTACAACACATCGTCAAGGCTTACAATAACACAAGACATTCTAGCATTAAAATGACACCGGCTTCGGTAACTATTCACAACGAAGAGATTGTGCGAAAAAATTTAGAACGTCTGTGCAGAAACAAATTACCGAAACGGAAAAAGAATATATACAAAGTCGGTAGTTACGTTCGAATCAGTAGAGACAAGAACGCTTTTGAAAAAGGTTACGTCAGAGGATGGCAAGAGGAAATTTTTATAATTAAAAGTGTTGCGAAAAAACAAAACATTTACGTTTATACTTTGACCGATTTGGACGGTGAAAGCATTGAAGGATTCTTTTATCCCGAAGAACTCACGGCCGTTGATAGTTGTCGCGTAGAAAATCGTGAACACAAAATAGATAAAATTTTACGTAGTAAAGGCAAAGGTAAACGTAAACAGTATTTCGTCAGTTGGGTTGGATATCCTGAAAAATTTAATTCGTGGGTCTCTGTCAACGATTTAAAAGCATTGTAAAATGGATTCCGACGATTTTACCATTGTTTTACCGAGCAACAGTAGTATGAAATATTTTCCAGACAATACAACGACGTGCTTTTCAACTAAATTACCAAAGCAGATAGCTTTACAAGGACGATGGATGGTTGGACTATCCGAGATACACGTACCCTGCACTACCCTGCACTTGAGTAGAGAGGAATCAAAATTATCGGCAACGGAAAACTATTATTTTCAACACGGTATATACGATGATATTAATCAGCTTGTCGATTGTATAAACGTTGTCGATTGTATAAACGACAGTTTATTCAAATATCACGGCAACACTGAAATTGAAAAATTAGTCTATAACGAAAACGGAGGTTTCGTACAAATGATAAAATTCAAAGAAAATGAAAATCGTACGAAACCGTTTGCTACATTTTCAACGACGGTTAATCGTATTTTAGGTTTCGATTTGAACGAAACGTTAGAATTTGAAAGTTACGATGGATCGACGATTCAAGTAGCAAATTTTCCCGCCAGCCTCTCGAGAGCCATACCCGATCAACTTTTTGTTTATTCAAATCTGTGTGAACCTTGTATAGTAGGAGATTCTCACGCACCGTTGCTTCGCATAGTGAATATTCAATCGAAACACTTTAATTATGGAAACACTGTAGTTAAACGTTTTGCACCCGTCAGTTATACACCCATACTTTACAATTGTTTTCAAGTTATCGACATTGATATAAGAGATCAATATGGTCATCCAATACCATTCGAGTTTGGTACGTTGACCGCAGCGTTACATTTTAAAAGGATTGATTAAGTGTCGTTCGTTTGGCATGGCTTATTACTCTCTTTATTACGATAGTCAAATTGGAAGCGGACGGGGCGTACATCACGTTTATGCAGGTTCAACATCGCAACGAGGACACGGTGTGGGTAGTTGGCTCGCAGGTTTATTTAGAAGAGCGGTGCCTTTGATTGCTAAAGGTGCTCGCGCCCTTGGTAAAGAAGCAGTCCGAGCAGGCGTCAACATATTAGATGACGTGTCGGATGGAAATCTGTCGTTCAAAGAATCGTTTAATAATCGTATGAACGAATCTGGTAAAAATTTGAAACGTAAAGCCGTAGACAAAATTAATAAAATGATGGAGGGGTCTGGATATAAAACATTCAACAAAAGGAGAGCTCTACAGTTTCCGTGGAACGGTGAAAGTGTACGTATCAAACAGCTTAAACCTCGTAAAAAGTACAAACGTCGTCAAAGTATAAAGAAAAGGAAACGTACAAAAAAAACCAAGTCTTTAAAACGGTTACAACCAAAAGTGAAGCGTAAGAAACAGAATAAAAAGAAGAAATCGAGGAAAATATCGAAAACAAAAAAGAAGACAAAGAATAATTTTGACGTTTTCAATTAAAAATGGCGTTTTTACATTCTCACAGCTCAGAGTGTCTCAAAAGCGAGTTGGATATATTTTCACTCCCTCAAACGCAAACCAGTATCGAATCGAGTTGTTGGACTACTTATAATCCAATTTCGTCGTTAAACGACGATTCGCCCATCGAATTTTGCGTTCAAAATCAAGGAGAAGATTACCTGGATCTTGCGCATACACTTCTCAAAGTTTGTGTAAAAATCAAGCCTTATTCGAAAGACGATGACAAACACGTAGGACCTGTAAATAATTTCTTACACTCGTTATTTAATCAAATCGATATTTATTTATTCAGAAACCAATCACTCCTCCGAATAACGCTTATCCGTACAGAGCGTACATAGAAACACTCTTGAATTACGGCCCAGCAGCTAAAGAATCGCATCTATCGACGATTTTGTGGTACGCAGATACACCTAGACAGATGGACAGCACCCCTGACGAGGGTACAAACGCAGGACTTGCAAACAGACAAAATTTTACATCCGATGGCAAAACCGTCGATCTCATTGGACATTTGCATTGCGATATTTTTAATCAGGATAAATTACTCATCGATGGCGTCGAAATGAAAATACGTCTTGTACGTTCAAAGGATTCATTTTGTCTAATGGATTCGTCAGCCGCAGGCTCATACACCGTAAACATCACCGAAGCAAATTTACTCGTAAGACGCGTGAAAATAAGTCCTGGAATTCTATTGGCCCATGCAAAAACTCTCGCAACTACAACCGCTAAATATCCCTTAACCAGAGTGGAAATCAAAACATTCACGATACATAGCGGTGTCTTGGGTGAAACACTCGACAACGTGATTTTAGGACAACTACCGAAACGAGTGATACTGGGATTTGTTGATAATAAGGCTTTCAATGGAAACAAAACTTTGAATCCTTTCAATTTTCAAAATTACGGTGTAATTACTTGTCTCTCTACGTAGATGGTGTACAAGTACCTTCGAAACCTTTACAACCTACGTTTTCGAATACAAGACCAATGTACGTTGACGCATATCACACCTTGTTCTCAGGTACTGGTATACATTTTCTTAACGAAGGAAATTCTATCAGTAGAGAGAATTACCCTAATGGTTATTGTCTATTCGCTTTCGATCTTACACCAGATTTTTCGGCAAATAGTTTTTCTCATTGGAATTTAGTAAAATCTGGAAGTCTCAGAATCGAAGTTAAATTTCAAAGTGCATTGAATAAAACGATTAATTGTATCGTTTATGCCGAGTTTGACAACGTTCTTGAAATCGACTCTGCTAGACAGGTCGTAACAGATTTTCATTCTTAAACTCAAAGTAGGAGGAGTCAAAAAAAAATGGTAGGGATTTTCTTTGAAAACTTTTCTTTTCAATTTAGTGAGAAGAAGGAGGTCTTAAAGGTATTCTGCTGAGCCAAGGAAAAACATTTTGTCAGTTCAGCTTGTTACCTTGAGTGGTGTAGTACAAGTGACTCAAGTTCTCCGCAACTCAAACGGCATGGAGAAGCTCGATTATATAATCGATATTCAAGCGTTTCACGACAAGGAAGGTCTCTTTCTACCGAAAGAAATTGCTGTTCTCGGCGTAGATTGCAATTTCATAGCGCACTGGCTGATCAAGGCTCCATACGACTACACAGAACTGTCCAAGGGTATCGTAGCCACTAACAGTTACTTAACGTGCTATCACCATGGCATAGAATGGTTCGACGGTGAATCCAACAGTGTCGACGTGTACAACAGTCTACGAGAAGTTGCACGAAACGCTTTGAGGATCTACGTTAGGGGAATACCTAAAGTTTTATTCCTTCAAAACCTTCTCGCTAGACAAATAATCAATTTGGAGGAGTTCAACTGTCCGTCGTTTAGAAACCTTCCACGCGTTAACGACCACTTTTGTTTTTTACATGGACGGAAAAGGGAGTACATGAGTTGTGCATTGACATATGCATATAAACTACGTATTTGGCTGCATAAAACATTAGCCTATCGCCCTTCAACCAGCAAAGTCATCGATCTAAAAGAAAAAAAGAAGGAAACGGAAAAAGAGGACATCAACAAGGACAAAAGACGACATACAATTATTGCGTCTACGAGACAAGGAACTCCGTCTAGGAAACCACGACAAAAAACGCCAACACCAACCAAATCAAGACAGAGCACTCCGATAACCGTAACTTGTACTGCATACTCAACTCCTATAGATGCTAGCAACACAAGTATTTCCACAATCTCCCAAGATACGATCGATGCCGATCATTTATACGACATAGTACGCGAGGAGGAGGAAGCCGCTGCAAAGCATGAACACGTTGCAAATACTCAACGCAATAAAAATTTTGCCTCTGCAGACAGTGGGAGTGTACCCTGCGGACAAGATTCCTCAGATTCTGACGAAGCCGACTGCAATTGTTGTTAACAATGAGGATCACCGAAAACCCGGTGAGCATTGGCTGGCCATCTACATCGATAAACGCGGAATCGGATACTTCTTTGACAGTTTCGGTCGACCACCCACCGTACCACAACATATTCAATGTCTCCGAAGAAACTGTAAGGTTTACACCTGGAGTCCTAAGCAGCTACAAGATTTCGCTTCTATCCTGTGTGGTCAGTATTGCGTTAATTTCATTCATCACATGTCTCACGGTCATTGCATGGACAGTTTTTGGAGATTGTTCACCGACGATACTGCATACAACGATAAATTAAATTTAAAATTATTTTATAAGAATATCAGCAATAATTTTCATTATAATAATAATTGTAAGAAGAATGTTCATTGTATAACTCATTTGCAAACATGTAAAAGAATACATAATAATAATAATAATAATAATTTTAATTATAATATATAAACAGGTACATTAGGTGTAAGTTTCTATTATTAACGTAATATATATTTAACCAAATGCAAAACACGTATAATTTTACTCTTATTTACTCTATATCTAAGTGTGTAAATTACTATAAGTTTTATCAGGTCAACCGGAATCACTGTCTATTTATAAGTTTCGTATAATAAAATGTGTGTGAGTGTCTTTGCGTCTATTCTTAAGCTACTCTTATACTTAATATTAACCGAGTGTCAAATCTAGTTTTAATTTTATGTATTGTATAATCATCTATATGTATATCTCTGCGTGCGTAATTATTCATTCTATGTCTCGTTCTCTCCTTTTATATTATAATACTTGAATAAACATCTGGGAATTTATCTACAAATTACGTACATTTAATTATTTAACCCTCTCACCTCCAACTCCCATTCGTACCATGCTAAATATAAGTCTATACGCATACTGTATACACACACTCTCTCTCTCTCTCTCTCTCTCTCACACCAACATAGACGCTCTGGCTCAGCTATTATAACACGGCGTCAGAATACCCTAGCGCATCATCAGTATCTCTGCGTGAGTGCGAGAGAGAGAGGTAGAGGAAGAGAGCGTGGGTACGCGCAGTAGTGCTCTCTCTCTCTCTCTCTCTCTTACATGCGTCACTCTTCTTACTGCAAGAGACGCACTGCGCGCGCAACCCCTCTTGCTCTCTCTCTCACACATACACGCGCGGGCCTTCGGCCCCGCTGTAACGTCAGAACACTCTCAGTACGAGAGAGAGACGCACTGCGCGCGCACTCCCTCTACCTCTCTCTCTCACACCCACGCACTGCATCGGGGCGTCTATGACGCCGGAGCAACCTCAGCACGAGAGAGACGCACTGCGCGCGCACTCCCTCTACCTCTCTCTCTCGCACCAATGTACTCCGACGGGGCCCGCTGTGACGTCACAGAGTCCGTTCCACCCCACCTATACATAAGTACTCTTTCCCTCTCACTCCCTCTCTGGCACGCGCGGGCCCCCACCGTGACGTCACCACCGGGGTAGACACCCCATTGTCCACGCTAGACAACCCCATTGTACGTGCTAGACAACCCCATTGTTCCCCATTGTTCCCATTGTTCCCATTGTTCCCATTGTTCCCATTGTTCCCATTGTTCGCGCTAGACAATCCCATTGTTCCCATTGTTCGCGCCAGACACCATTGTTGTTAGGCCACGCCCATGTCGGCGCGCTATAAGGTACCCTTACTACTCAGGGGAATTACATGGCTTCCAGGGGAAGTGCATGAAAAATCATTTAAGTGTTAAAATAAGAATAATATCAATAAATAACAAAGAAACTAAGGAGAACATGATTGAGGCATTGACTATGATATAATAGTATGGCATAACATTAGCCTATCGCCCTTCAACCAGCACATAAGTCATCCCCCCCCCCCCCGCCTTCTAAAAGAAAAAAAGAAGAGAACGGAAAAGAGGACATCAACAAGGACAAAGACGACATTCCAATTATTGCGTCTACGAGACACGGACTCCCGTCTCTGGAACCACGACCCAAAAAACGCCAACACCAACCAAATCAAGACAGAGCACTCCGATAACCGTAACTTGTACTGCATACTCAACTCCTATAGATGCTAGCAACACAAGTATTTCCACAATCTCCCAAGATACGATCGATGCCGATCATTTATAGACATAGTACGCGAGGAGGAGGAAGCCGCTGCAAGCAATGAACACGTTGCAAATACTCAACGCAATAAAAATTTTGCCTCTGCAGACAGTGGGAGTGTACCCTGCGGACAAGATTCCTCAGATTCTGACGAAGCCGACTGCAATTGTTGTTAACAATGAGGATCACCGAAAACCCGGTGAGCATTGGCTGGCCATCTACATCGATAAACGCGGAATCGGATACTTCTTTGACAGTTTCGGTCGACCACCCACCGTACCACAACATATTCAATGTCTCCGAAGAAACTGTAAGGTTTACACCTGGAGTCCTAAGCAGCTACAAGATTTCGCTTCTATCCTGTGTGGTCAGTATTGCGTTAATTTCATTCATCACATGTCTCACGGTCATTGCATGGACAGTTTTTGGAGATTGTTCACCGACGATACTGCATACAACGATAAATTAAATTTAAAATTATTTTATAAGAATATCAGCAATAATTTTCATTATAATAATAATTGTAAGAAGAATGTTCATTGTATAACTCATTTGCAAACATGTAAAAGAATACATAATAATAATAATAATAATAATTTTAATTATAATATATAAACAGGTACATTAGGTGTAAGTTTCTATTATTAACGTAATATATATTTAACCAAATGCAAAACACGTATAATTTTACTCTTATTTACTCTATATCTAAGTGTGTAAATTACTATAAGTTTTATCAGGTCAACCGGAATCACTGTCTATTTATAAGTTTCGTATAATAAAATGTGTGTGAGTGTCTTTGCGTCTATTCTTAAGCTACTCTTATACTTAATATTAACCGAGTGTCAAATCTAGTTTTAATTTTATGTATTGTATAATCATCTATATGTATATCTCTGCGTGCGTAATTATTCATTCTATGTCTCGTTCTCTCCTTTTATATTATAATACTTGAATAAACATCTGGGAATTTATCTACAAATTACGTACATTTAATATTTAACCCTCTCACCTCCAACTCCCATTCGTACCATGCTAAATATAAGTCTATACGCATACTGTATACACACACTCTCTCTCTCTCTCTCTCTCTCACACCAACATAGACGCTCTGGCTCAGCTATTATAACACGGCGTCAGAATACCCTAGCGCATCATCAGTATCTCTGCGTGAGTGCGAGAGAGAGAGGTAGAGGAAGAGAGCGTGGGTACGCGCAGTAGTGCTCTCTCTCTCTCTCTCTCTCTTACATGCGTCACTCTTCTTACTGCAAGAGACGCACTGCGCGCGCAACCCCTCTTGCTCTCTCTCTCACACATACACGCGCGGGCCTTCGGCCCCGCTGTAACGTCAGAACACTCACAGTACGAGAGAGAGACGCACTGCGCGCGCACTCCCTCTACCTCTCTCTCTCACACCCACGCACTGCATCGGGGCGTCTATGACGCCGGAGCAACCTCAGCACGAGAGAGACGCACTGCGCGCGCACTCCCTCTACCTCTCTCTCTCGCACCAATGTACTCCGACGGGGCCCGCTGTGACGTCACAGAGTCCGTTCCACCCCACCTATACATAAGTACTCTTTCCCTCTCACTCCCTCTCTGGCACGCGCGGGCCCCCACCGTGACGTCACCACCGGGGTAGACACCCCATTGTCCACGCTAGACAACCCCATTGTACGTGCTAGACAACCCCATTGTTCCCCATTGTTCCCATTGTTCCCATTGTTCCCATTGTTCCCATTGTTCCCATTGTTCGCGCTAGACAATCCCATTGTTCCCATTGTTCGCGCCAGACACCATTGTTGTTAGGCCACGCCCATGTCGGCGCGCTATAAGGTACCCTTACTACTCAGGGGAATTACATGGCTTCCAGGGGAAGTGCATGAAAAATCATTTAAGTGTTAAAATAAGAATAATATCAATAAATAACAAAGAAACTAACGTGTACAAATTTATAGCTTCACTTCAAAATAAACATTTTACTATCACAGATAGATTTATTTTACGAATATTATATTGAAGTATGCGTTTAAAATGATCAATAGACTGTGAATAGAAATGTTTGTAAAAACTGATTTAATTATATCTAAGTGGTTACAAAGTAATTAATTTTATGTTATTTTATAGGGAAAGAATAATAATGATTATTTATAATGAAAGTGACATGGAAATTACATGACAATATTCTTATTTTCCCAGACTTTTACTACAAAATAAAGAATTCGGAATAATCACGTAATAAACTACTACATGAGTGTAAAATACCGCATATTATGTAATAAGAAGCTACTATTAGATTAGAAGAAAAAGCATGCCAGGGGAATTACAATAAAAAGTATACGCGGCCATACTTTATGTTTCATTTGATATAACTATTATATTTAATAATGTTATCATTAATATTTTGATTTTACTTTATAATAACAACCAAAATAAACAACTTCTAAGAAAACGCAATTAATTTTAAGCAGAATAAGATTAACTTTAATCTAATTTTTTTTTATTAAAGCAATTTTAATCTTACAAAGATTATTTTGCGTAATCTAATTTTAAAAAAGTCTTTAGTTTTACGAAAAAATGTGCAAAGTACATAAATCCGTGTAATAAGCTCAAAAATAAAAATGAACCGTCTATAAAATTTTTTATGAAATGCGCATATAGTAACTACAAACTTATGCCATTTGTACGTTGATTCAAAGTTGATACGATCGTATACACAGCACCTTTAAAATCATGGAAAAAAAATTTACAGCCAGGGGACGTTACATTTTGACAATTATTTATTTAAAAAATAAGTAAATAATGCGATATTGAAAAATGTTATGCAGGTGTTATTTGGCTGTAGAAAACAAACAAATTACAATTTTTATATTACCTTAACTATTATTATTATTAAAAGAGATATACGTTGCTTACCTAAGTTTGAACTTTAGATGAGAATCACTCATATGTGTATTTAAATTTTGAACTAAATTTTGTCTCAGAGAATCAGTAGGATCATTGCGGATTTCATTTATATAAACAAAATTTGCCAAAGATTTTATGTAATTTATCGGTATATTTTATTATTTTGAGAGAAGGGTAAACTAAATTTTTTGGTCCAAGTGAAATTCTATCAGTGACGTCCTTAGATAACTCGATATTAGTTAAATTCTTAATCCAACTGTCAATGTTCATAGCATTTGTTAATTTGTTTTGCATAGAATTTCTGAGTTTATTATTATGTTTACTATTTAGGTTATCACGGTAACATACATTAGTATTGTTTTGACTATTATTGATATGAAAAAAACACGTCTTGAGGCAAAAGATTTTTGATATTATTATTGAGCAAAACTAACTTTTTCTCTAAATTAGATATATGAATACCAATATCTTCAATTTCAATATTAAGAAGTTTGATTTTAAAGTTTGCAAGAAGTCTATTAAATTTTTTATTACCAGTATTGCTGCGGAAAGTGAGGTGTCTTAAGCTATCACTTAAAGCGTTACCATATGTCGTGGTTTCGTATCATAAGTACGGCATTGTAGAAGAAATTTTCTCTGTGCTCGATTTCGTATCAAATTTCTCTGAGTGTCGATCCATTCACTAAGTTTCTGGCGAGTCCGCATAGCAAATCGTTGTTCGATGTCGCTATGATCGGTATGATTTATAATTTAGTTGACAGAGCAACGAAATTGTCCAACAAAAAATTTCATCAAAATAATATAAATAAAGTAAAAGAGTATTTAATTAAAAATAATTATCCGGAGGGATTTATAGAAAAATACATAAAGAAACGTCTTGCTATTTTAAATAATCAACAAAATAATCGAAGCAGAAACGAAAATATTAAATTTAAACAGGTCCTTATTTTACCCTATTCTAAAGGTCTCTATGAAAAAATGGCGGTCAATTAAAAAAACATGGAATTAAAACCATTCCATCTGTAGAAAATAAATTAAATAATATCATAATCAAAGGAAAAGATATTACAGATAGAAATTTCTTAAAAAAAGAGAGCGAATGCATTTTATGAAAAAAACAGACTAACTGTATACTTGCATTCAAACAATATGACACTATTATTCCTCAATATTACTAAAATATACTATTTAGTTTAGGCGAATTAGGCGAATTAACCTGCGAATTGTAAAATTATGGTGAAAAATTTGTTTCAGGAGGTTCGAAATTTTATAATTGAAATTAGGAAATAATAAAAATGCAACAGTTGAATTTTGTATAATTAAAGGCATAAAATTAATTTATGAAAATTCGAGAAAGTGTAATTTTGATAGTATTGCAAGTCTTATGAATAATAGAAATACTGATGATAAAAGTAAAATATAATAACAAAGACCCGATTTCACGAGGTTATTACTCGCGAAAAAAAACCTGTAGCTTCGTTTTGAAAAAACGGAGATTTGTTTCATATGATTTATCTCTACCGTTCGGTTATGTATAATTATTTTGCGTTTAATTATAAGTAATTATAAGATTATATTTTAAAGGTATAATTATTATCTAAAATAAATATGAATTTATTGGTTACAAGTATATATGGGTGGTTCTCTGTGACATCGAAGATGAAAAAAATAAATATTGCTATAACTGTGGGAATATGTTTTAGAGGTATCCAGTAGTTCTCCTGAATTTTTTCAGATTTTTTCTGGGCCATTATTTTAAGTTACAGAGAGTCAAAGTTGACATTTTAGCACTTTCTTGCATTATGTGCCCATTTTCATGAATTTTTAGCTCCCAGGGGATGCATTTTTCACTAAAAACATAAGTATGACTTTTTTTGTAAAATTTTCCGAACTTTTCATTAAAAATACTTTTAAAGACAAAAATGTATGCTGTCACACTCTTGTAAGCCATTTAAACCTTAAATAGTGAAAATCAGCAATTCTGCTCCGGACTCTGGTAACCTAATACTGTCTAAAAGATGTCTTTTTATAGTCAGAAACTGCTTAAAAATTTCCAGAGTGGGTCTAAATCATAAAGTTCACTTATGGTCAAAATATCCGGGAAAAGTGCCCGAAATATTAATAGAAATGTATATTTGTTGCCTTATAACGATAAATCTATTACCATGATCATTGCAAAAAAATTTGTGCACTTACCTTGGAGTGGTAGAAAAGTATCTTCACTTGTTTCAGTATCCATCTAATTCCCTGTAAGCTGCTAAAAATACAAATATTATTATAAAATTATAAAAAATTATTTTTTAAACATTTATAATGCTGGATTTTTAGTTTTACATCCCTTACAAGAATTATAATACTAATCTGAAGGATTACTATAAATATATAAACATCATTATTACAATAACTGAATATACGTATTTAATACAAAAGATATATAAATAAATCGGATATATAATTATAATGAATAATACGATAACATGACAGTGACAAGTTTGTGAAATCTAAACAATGTATTGCTGAATAATAATAATAATAATGTTGATACTTTTATAGTAATCCTTCAGATTAGTATTATAATTCTTGTAAGGGATGTAAAACTAAAAATCCAGCATTATAAATGTTTAAAAAATAATTTTTTATAATTTTATAATAATACTTGTATTTTTAGCAGCTTACAGGGGATTAGATGGATACTGAAACAAGTGGAGACACTTTTCTACCACTCCAAGGTAAGTGCACAAATTTTTTTGCAATGATCATGCTACTAGATTCATCGTTATAAGGCAACAAATATACATTTCTATTAATATTTCGGGCACTTTTCCCGGATATTTTGACCATAAGTGATCTTGATGATTTAGACCCACTCTGGAAATTTTTCGGCAGTTTCTGACTATAAAAAGACATCTTTTAGACAGTATTAGGTTACCAGAGTCCGGAGCAGAATTGCTGATTTTCACTATTTAATGTTTAAATGGCTTACAAGAGTGTGACAGCATACATTTATGTCTTTAAAAGTATTTTTAATGAAAAGTTCGGAAAATTTTACAAAAAAAGTCATAGTTATGTTTTTAGTGAAAAATGCATCCCCTGGGAGCTAAAAATTCATGAAAATGGGCATATAATGCAAAAAAGTGCTAAAATGTCAACTTTGACTCTCTGTAACTTAAAATAATGGCCCAGAAAAAATCTGAAAAAATTCAGGAGAAATACTGGATACCTCTAAAACATATTCCCACAGTTATAGCAATATTTATTTTTTTCATCTTCGATGTCACAGAGAACCACCCATATATATATGTGTGTGTGTCTGTGTATAATATAAAACGTATGTCTCTTCGAACAAAATGCTTCATTTTTTAATAAAGCAGGCACTATTTATTTTTTGTCCACTATGATCCTTTTTCATAAATTAAAGTTTCATCGTTTTCTATTATAATAACTGAAGATACGTATTTAATACAAAAAATATATCAACAAATCAGATCTGAGATTATAATGATTAATATGATTAATTGAAAGTGACAAGTTTGTGAAATTCAACAATGTATTGCTGAATAATAATAATAATAATAATAAGAATAATAATAATAATAATAATAATAATGTTGATACTTTTATAGTAAACCTTCAGATTAGTATCGTAATTCTTGTAAGGGCTGTAAAACTAAAAATCTAGTATTAGAAATGTTAAAAAATTAATTTTTTATAATTGTATAATAATATTTGTGTTCTTAACAGCTTACAGGAGATTAGATTGATAATGAAAAAAGTGAAGATACTTTTCTACACTTCAAAGTAAGTGCATAAATTCTTTTGCAAATATACATTTCTATTAATGTTTCGGGCACTTTTCCCAGATATTTTGACCATAAGTGGTCGTCATGATGTAGACCCACCCTGGAAATTTATAGGCAGTTTCTGACTATAAAAAGACATCTTTTCGACAGCATTAGGTTTCCAGAGTCCGGAGTAGAATTGCTGATTTTCACTATTTAAGGTTTAAAGGGCTTACAAGAGTGTGACAGCATACATGTATGACTTTAAAAGTATTTTTAATGAAAAATTCATAAAATTTGGCAAAAACAGTCATATTTATGTTTTTAGTGAAAAATGCATCCCCTGGGAGCTACAAATTCATGAAAATGGGCATATAATGCCAAAAAAAGTGCTAAAATGTCAATTTTGACTCTCTTAAAATAACTTAAAATAATGGTACCGAAAAAATCTGAAAAATTCAGGAGAACTACTGTATACCTCTAAAGCATATTCCCATATATATATATTTTTTTATTTAAGCAGATTTAATCTTTATTTAAGATTATTATGCTAATATATATATATATATTGTGACAATGCAAATAGTGCATGTCATTAAGAGCGATAATAAACTATACTTTACCTTCCCTGTACGAGCACACACACACACACATATAAGCCTAATCGAACCTATCTCTCCCTAATTTCCCTAAGAGCCTATAAATAATAACTATAATACCCCCCCCCCCCCAATAACCGAGCTCCTTAACACATATGATACACAACCGAGCCCACAAACAAAGGTGCACAGGGGAGCAGCCGAACAGGACACAGAAGGAGTTCACCGAAGCATAGATTACTCTTGAAGTAATCTAATAAAGAGCCTGACGAAGAGTTAATAAAGCAGCATGCTGAGGTGTTGACAGCGAGCTGCAAAGTCCTGAATCTAGTAGCAGAGTACCCAGCAAGCCAAGGATGACCGAGCCAGAAGAAGGAGCCAATGTAGCCAGGAAGTCCGTCAGCCAGCAATAATCCAGGAAACCTGCAAGCACCAGTTAATGTAGCAATAGTCATTATAAGGGAGCAGACAGAAGCATACACTTACCTAAGCAAGTGTGTATAGGAGAGGACTTGGAAAAAGGTTAGGTGAGCATTATAAGTGCTCACACACACAATATTAATATTAATAATAAAGACAGCAAGCCGTCTTCCAAGTGGATATTTACCTGAATATCGCCGTGTGTCCGTCCAAGCAGCTTGAGCTCGCCGTTGCACCTGTCACGCCGTGCGCCTCAAGAAGAGCGAGAGAGACGGAGATATCGGTCGCGGCAACACACACGAGTCCGTATCGACGTGCCGCGTACACACAAGGAACGAAAGGAATAATTACCTGGCAGGCAGCTTACGTCGTCGTCAACGGCACCATTGTTGTTGCGGGAACGGACGAGGCGTACACTGCGAGACGATGTGGACCGCAAGTGGGCCGTCGCGACGCATGCGCGCACAATGGCAATGCGTCGACCACGCCGAGGAGAGCAGAGCTCTTCCAATCGCCGTAGCGTCACGACGTTCGATCCAGTGTGCGAATTACCGTCTGGTTAATTATGTTAAGATGGAGTCATGACCTGCTGCAAAGGGCACAGTCGATTTGGAATAAGCATAAGTAGGGGGCGAGTCACGCACGATGTTCCTGGGTCCTCAGTAGACGACGAAAATTCCAACTCCAAAATAACCTCTTCGATATGCCAGACTTTAAGGAGGATAATAAGAACTCCCAGGCGTTAAGAAGTACCTGATAAAGCCGATACCACCGCTCAAAGGAATCCTGTCCTCCTGTGCGAAAACTTGTGAAACTATTTTGGCTCGCATCAAACTTCCTCTGGTCACATCTCACGTCGTCGAGATCCGACCATGGTTGCCGCACTCGACTAATTCCATCAACTCTTCCAACCGGAGCCAATCGATGAGCGAACCATCCGTTCCTACCATGACCAAAGGCTTGGTGTGTAGGGTTTCTTCACCCGCAGTCAGGGACTTAATTATAGAAAGAGCCCACCTTCTAAAGGGTGCGACAATTTCAAATGTATTCGGAACGGGAGAGCTAGGCTATTTGCGTCCGATTATTAAAAATTATGTTGTCTATATGCGCAAAGTGGTGGAATCCTGTTCTCAGATTTCCTGAGTGGAGAGAGGGTGAGTGACTCGGCCCCCATTTCCGAGAGTTCGATTTTTACCTCCTGCGACAGTGGAGGAAGAGGATTGCCACTAGTGCGGCTCGAAGTCGTGTTGTTTCGCCAAGCCTGTGTTGGCGATCAACTGCCCAACATGCTATATGATTGATACACTAACACGCTTAGTTATTGAACATATGCCGTTGGCGGCTATACAATTCATCAGAGCAACCGTGGTCATGGAAGACCTTACCCCAGACCGCAACCGCCGAGATGTCTCACAGAGGTGTGTTATCGAATGACGGGAAGCCTTCCAGGCTTTTAAAAGTATTTCTCCCGACGTTTCCTTACGTAGGTTCGATGCACCATAAACTCGCACGAGAAGGCATTAAGAGCATCAAGCTCCGAGCCCGATCATGCCGACTACACTATTGTCGAAAGTTAAGTGAAGTCGAAAACCCTTTTGGCCGGACTCTTTTATATTGTTCCGGCTCGGTGTATACCGGGGTGGGAACAGCCTAAAAATGCCTTCGAAAATCATTGTGGAGTTCAGCGTACCTTAAGGACTCAACTCAGTCTCTGGCAAGCCAAAGCAGGAGATCAACTGAGGGGAAATTCCTTAGGAATACGTCCCACACGCCTCGAAAGGGGCGAAACCAGCATTGTGCAGAAAGTTGTTTCGTGAAAATGGTCCAGGTAACTCGGGTTTACTCGGGTAGATAATAAATTTCCGCCTGTCGCCTAGCAAGTGATGGGTCCACCACTGTGGGTAAAGGGCCTCGGCCGGAGTCATAGCAGCTCCCAAAAGCAAGGTACCTCCGAAGCACAATGTAGGGTTGAACAACCAAATACAGGTCGATTTCTTTAAGCAAGGGTTAGTAGGTTCGCCGAAGGCCCTCGAGAAGAAGTTAGCCTTTCAATCACTCAGTTAAGAGTTGGGCTCCCTTATGGCAGCCTCCAGACTATCCTAGCTAAGAACTCAGGTCTTCGGACGATGAGCTCATCACCCACCCGTAAGGGTGGGTTTTTCCATTTCAGGAGATTTTTCGAAAGTAGCATAAAAGGATAGCGAGGAGACAGACCAAGAAGTAAGGGTATCTCAAACTGAACCAGTTTAGCACTTGGAAATTTCGAAAGCATGGAAGTCGATGGGTATTACGTGGGCCCTGTGGGCATTCTCGAACGCCAACTAAGGAGAATCTCTGTTCCAATCCAGTGCAATCTAAAGCCTGAGCAGTTTGCCAAGGCGAGTCTTACCAATAAAGTACCACAGCAATTAATCTTGTAAATAATAGAGATCCGGAGAGCGGCAATCAGCCGTGATCTGGTAGCGTAAGCGAGATTGGCCAAATGCCTTGTAAATATAAAGATTTCTATGGAGAGCATACTAATACGATCAAAAGATGGAATATGAAATCAAAATGATTATCCATCAGTGCACTATTTGAACCCTCTGGATATAATCAATCAAAATCAAAAACAAATCCATTGGGTAATGAAAAGATATGCACAAAACACGATTCTAGATTCCGTCTCAAAGAGACAAAGTAGTGTAATGTGTAGATAGTAAATTTAAGATAATAATATAAGGATTTGTAAATATTGTAAAAAGTAGGAAACGTCAAGTTAGTCTTAAGAAGAACCTCTCCAGCCGTACGGACCCGGCACTCGTTTATTTTTACCTCTGTTTTCGATATCTTGTGGAGGATATCTTAGAAATCTTTTTAAAAGTTTAATTTTAGGAGATAATTGCACTCGAGTAGACCGCTAACAAGCGCTTACCATCAGAAGATGCCCTCCTCCAATAAGGAACCGCAGCGTCCTCGGAAGCGGAAGGGTGGATCGACGAAAGGGCCCTCCAAGGCGGCACGCCTGGACACAAATCCTGTCGATCGTAAAAGTTTAGTTAGGAGTCGCACTCGTACAGACGGGCCTCAAACAGAGTCAAGCTCTAACAGAGGCCTGAAAGTTAAGATCCTCCAGCTAAACATGGCTCGTGCGAGAAACGTCACAGACGAAACTCGCGAACACATGGTCAGAGCAGGAGTAGATTTGGCTTTGGTTCAAGAACCATACTCCTGTAGAGGATGTATCTCGGGGATTGGACTAAGCATTGGTACGATAGTAGGGACCAAGCCAGAGGAGAAACCCTCGGCAGCTATTTTATATAGCTCTGGTACCCTCACGTATACACAAATCTCCCAGCTCTGCACCAGCCACTGCGTATGCTCAATGGTGAGCGGTCGCTTTGGCAACTTCTATGTGGTCACTTTATACTGCCAATTCAGAGATCCCATAGGGATATATCTGACGCAGCTTAGACGCATCCTGTCCGAGCTTAAAGACCAAAAGGTTCTTATAGCAATGGACGCAAATGCTAAGTCTACTTGGTGGGACTCGCCAACGAGAGATGGCAGAGGACAACTACTTGAGGACTTTATTCTCGAACACAACCTCACGGTGGTGAACCGGCAAGGGCAACAGGCCACGTGTGTAAGCGTAAGAGGGGAAACCTTCATAGAAGTAACACTCGTGACCAGAAGCCTAAGCCACCTCATAGCCGATTGGAAGGTCGAGGACTGGAGCACGAGTGATCATAGACCTATTTCCATAACATTGGACTTTGAAAGATACCGACTCGCCAAATAAAAATAATGAAACCGCGTTTCAATATCCGAAAAGCGGACTGGGAAGTCTTCAGAGAGGCTCTAAAAGTCGAAAAGACGCGTCTGTCGGACTTGCAGATAGATTCTAAAGAGGATGTCGACATATACGCCGGCAAACTCGAAGAATCAATCATTAATTCATGTAAGAAGGCGATCCCCATGAAGAGGCGGTTTTCCAAATCCGCCCCATGGTGAAATCCACGGCTGACACACCTCAAATGTAAAACCAAAAGACTTGAACGCAGATGGCTCTACCAGAGGAAGAGAAGCGGGACGTCTGAGACTAGATCGTAAAGGCTCCAGAGCAATACGCTCAGCCTCGTAAGAAAAGCTAAGCGAGAATACAAGTCTGAAACAGGTAAGTCCAGAAAGAGGAGCTGGAGGAGTTATATCACGCTCAAAGGCAACAAAGACGTATGGAGCCTTCCGTACAGAGTTGTATCGGGCAAGATGAGCACCACCAAAGCCCTCAATACTGTGACAGGAAATAACGGATCGACAACTACCTGGAAGGAAACGTGCGAATCTCTGCTTCAGCAGTTAGTACCAGACGATGACGAATCAGGAGAGATAAATGCTCACCAGGAGATCCGACAGGCTTGCCTGGAAGAATATATCTCGAGTGAGGCACCTCCATTTACCCGGCTTGAAATAGTTCAAGCAATTCGAACCAACAAAAGCGGGAAGAGTCCAGGTACTGACAGAATTGAAGCGGAGGTACTTAAAAATGCAATTCCACTGCTAGACGAAATTGACATATTGTACAATGCTTGTCTCAAGTATGGTGTCTTCCCAAAGAGGTGGAAAGAGGGAATGCTGATTACGTTGCTCAAAGCTCCTGACAAAGATGAGCAGGCTATGAAGTCGTACAGACCCATATGCTTACTAAGCATAATGGGCAAAACGTTGGAAAAGCTTATTATAGAGCGACTGAAACAGCCTGTGAACTCGGAGTCGGGACAAACATCGGAGCGCACACACATCAGTACGTCGACTGACCAATATGGTTTTACACCAGGAAAGTCGACGGAAGATGCGATAATAAGGCTGACGCAAATAGTAGAGGAAAGCCAGTGCAAATACGTCTTCGCGTTTTCACTTGACATCTCTGGGGCTTTTGATAACTTGTGGTGGCCTAGTCTTTTGAAACAGCTAAAAGACAGACAGTGCCCCACAAATGTCTATAACTTTATACAAAGTTACTTCCAAGATCGAACGGTGTGCATGAGAGTTACGCACGACGACGCACGAAAGGAAGTAACTAAAGGTTGCCCCCAGGGATCTATTTTCGGTCCACTTGGATGGAACTTAGACTATGACACCTTACTCAAAGAGTTTCACGACGCAGGCTTCAATTCGATAGCATATGCCGACGACATTATAACAATCGTCGAAGGCAAAAGCCGGCGTCACCTTGAAACAGAGCCGCAGCGTATGATTAACATCGTCGAGAACTGGTGCAATTTACACAAACTGGAAGTATCAATCTCCAAATCGGGAATGATATTATTGAAAGGCAAACTTGACTCAAGCAAGCCTCCCAAAGTTAAATTGGGAGGCCAAAACATTCGTATGCTTAAAGAAATGAAGTACCTGGGCGTCACGTTCGAACCTAGATTTGGAGTCATTCAGCACGTCAAAAACGTGCAGAAAAAGTGGTTCGACCTCCTCGGTCGACTACATCTCCTCTCTGGCGCGAATTGGGGGATGAAAGAAAAATCCCTCAGTCTGATATACAAGTGCCTCTTCATCCCAATTGTCGCCTACGGTGCGGCAGGATGGTGGAACAAGGCTAATAGTTACAGCAGGAGAATTCTTGCTATCTTGCAAAGGAAGACCCTAGTCTGGACTTCGAAAGCATATAGCACTGTCTTCCACGAGGCACTTCAGGTAATCTCTGCCTCTCCTACCATCGACTTATTGTTAGATGAGAGTGTAGCTCATTACCATATCAGGCGCAGCGAAGTTGTCCAATCGTCAGATGAACCAGTCGAACGGAGCCGTAGTGGAAACCCGAGAAACGCATCTGCCATTGAGAAATCCAATATTCGAAAGCAAATTATGGATCAATGGCAGGAAAGGTGGGACTCCACGGGCAGAGGTTCAGAGACACACAAGTATTTCAGCAATGTCGATGACAGGATGCAAAAGGGGTGGTTAAAGCCTAATCACTACACATCGCAGTTCTTAACAGGACACGGATCTTTTAAGTCTTACCTGAACCGTTTCGGGTTGAGCGAAGATTCGAGATGTGAATGTGGAGAGGAACATACTTCTAACCACATACTCTTCGATTGTCCCTGCGTAGTCGAAATCCGGAAACCTCTGGTGGACTTGGTCCGGAAACATGGTCATACGTGGCCATGCGAACCGAGTTTACTAGTGAGTAGCCGGGATTTGTACCAGGCATTCAACAAGTTTGCCAAAAGGAACATAGAACCTTCCAAGCTGATACTTGAGGACAACTCCAGAGACCGACCCCAGACTCCAAAGACGCCTAACCCGTATGATAGTCTAAGAGCGGATGTTTCGAGGAAACGGCCACTCCCCTGGCAATCATGCATGAAGCATTGTACTGTGAAGCTGGTTAGACTGTCTCATCAGACTCTCCAGTCCGAACATAATGCTTAAGGGCTTCCCCCAACCGGGAACGCCAGTCGAATCCCATCGTGGAATAGTTAGAACCCTTGATTCGAACGGCCTCGTGAACAACGAGAACAGAGGGATCTAACGCTTCACGGAATGCAAAGGAGTTTCTCCTGTAAACTGCATTCATTCGAACGTTAGACCACCTACCGCAAAACCTCCCCGGGGATCCGGGGAGTAATAGGAAGATGTGCTTCGGCATATCGACAGTTGGACCAGGATGACTTTACTCTGGTACGCAGGGACTGGGAAACCGAGCCCCACGTTGGCGTACCTCTGAGTTGAAAGTGAAACGCCAGCGTGTCCCCAGTATTGGGTTGGACTCTGCGGGGCACGTGGTTGCAAGCAGGCTTGACGGGTGAAGCGAAGAGTAACCCGGATGCCGCTTATGTTCGAAAGCGGACGACGGTGGTGAGCTAAACACCGCCGCATTCACACCGAGAATTACGACTCTAAGCTTGCCGTCGCAAGGCGGTGGGCCATCGTAAGGAGTTTCGGTACACTGTTCAAGTGGCCTCCGATTGAGGTAAACCGATCCCAAAGGCGACTCCTGACGATTTTTGTAATTCAAAAAAATAGAAGCCTTAATCTATCCACAAGCCTATGATGTGATCGCTCTCACTGAAACCTTTTTAACAGAATCTGACTCCTCTGGTATAGTAAAATTGCCTGGGCACTCCCTTTACAGACTTGATTGAGTGGGTAAGGAAGGAGGCGGTGTGGCTGCATATGTCAGAGATGAATATAAAGTTAATATGCTGGCTCATTCTGATAGGCTGTACTCAAACTCTCCTGAATTTTTTATATTACATATTATCGGCAAATCGACTTCATTGATTTTGAGCGTGGTTTGCAGACGGCCTGCAGCTTCTTACCCTACTGTTTTTTTCGAATTATTATCTGATATCCTTGCTTCCCATGGTCTCGCTGTTATCACCGGAGACTTCAATATTGATATGAAGTCTTCAAGTGCCGCGGCAGACATGATGAGAGCCAATATAGCAGCTCTCAATCTATCGCTCATTGATTCCGATCCAACTCACCATGCTGTCACGGCATTAGGTTATTCACACACATGGCTTGATCTTTTCTTGATTAGCGATCCTTTGCCTGATTTTAATTATTTTAAATCTACGACTCCTTTCGCCGCGGGTCATGATTACATAGCAATTCAGTTGCTGATTAATAGAGATCCGCCTAAAATAAGGAGGTCGCGTGATCTGGAAGGGATTAACCTACAAGAACTTGCTATTTCTTTCAATTCCATTTTCAACTCTAATTCACCGCACTCACCGCAATTTCCATCCATTTATCCTCCATTCCATTTATCATCACTCATCACACGAATCCATCCAACATGTCATCATCTAACTTATTTTCCATACCTCATCTCAGTCACTCATCTAGCATGTCTTCACCTAATTTATTATTCACAACTTATAACTTCCACTCAATAAATCAGATATCGCAAATCACAACGCTTTCTCCTCACGGTCACAACTCGCTGCTTCATAATCATAATTACTTTCATGACGTCTCATCCTCTCATCTCCTATCGTCCATATCCTACCTCATGGTATCTGCTCTCTCAGCTTTTGACCCCCTTGCGCCGGCTAAACTGGTAACGATTGGCAATAGATCCAAACCATGGGTGACAGCAGAGATTAGGGGTCTTATTAAGTCTAGGAATATTGCCTTCAAAACCTTTAAATCCTCAAACCGCATAGAAGACTACGAAAAATTCAAACTATTAAGAAATAGAATCTCAAATCTTCTCGATAGCAATAAATACAACTATCTTACAAACAAGCTAAAAAATGCTGGAAATCCGAAAGCCAAATGGAGGGAATTGAAAAACCTGGGATTATGCACTAAGTCTAATCTGTCTCCATTGGATACTTTCACCACCCAGCAATTAAATAACCACTATGTTTCCATTTCGAATCGGGTTCCGCCACTTTCACCTCTCTTTTTAAACTCAATTTATTCCTCAGTTCCCGACCTATCTAGTCCGTCCAAATTTGAATTTGACTCAATTAGTTCCCTAGGAGTTCAGCGTGCCCTCGCTAACGCGAAATCGAGGGCAGTGGGGACGGACGGGCCGTCTGTGACGATGCTAAGAATGCTCGAGCCACAATTGACCCCACGGCTTACAGCTTTATTCAACGACTTGTTGTCGCTCGGTTACTTTCCTGACTTCTGGAAGAGGTCTATTCTCTTTCCACTGGCGAAGTCAAATAGGGTCGAATCACTCTCGGATACCAGACCCATTGCCAAACTCTGCGAGGTCTCGAAACTGCTCGAGCGGCTGGTACATTCACAGCTGTCTCATTACTTAGAAACAAATAATAAACTGACTGACAGACAAGCAGGATTTCGCAGAGGTCATAGTACGCAGACTGCACTTTTAGGCGTTCTCGATGATGTCAGAAGGGCCATTGACTCGCGCATGATCACAATTTTGGTCCTATTTAACTTCTCCAAGGCATTCGACTCGGTGCCGCACGGTCCTCTGCTGCTTAAGTTGCGTGACATAGGTTGTTCGAACACGGTATTGAGGTGGTTTTTCCACTATCTAGTTGGTCGCTCGCAAGCGGTTGCGGATGAGTTGGGCGTCTGCTCGGACTGGCTTGGGGTAAATTCGGGCGTACCGCAGGGCAGTGTTTTGGGTCCTTTGCTTTTTTCAGTATTCATTAACGATCTTCCCGAAGTACTCGAATTTAGTAATTACATGATGTACGCCGATGATGCTCAGGTTTATTACTCTTTTCCCCCCGGGGAATTCGAACTAGGTGTCCAACGTATCACGAGTGATGCCAACGCGGTTGCATCTTGGGCTACCTTAAACGGCTTAAACCTAAATGTAAATAAAACTAAAGTAATTTATAAAATTTTAGCGCTATATAAATAAAAACCTGTTTCTTCCATTTCTCCCGTGATTCGTAATTTGCACTCTATTTCAAAATTTGCGTTTTAATCCATAATTATATCCAATTTATTTTTACTATGCAGAGCCCAAATATTTATTTTGATTATTATAAACAAATTCATTCCTTAAATATCCTTCTATTTCTAATAAATACATACTTGTTTATTTAAAATATTGTGTTATATAAATATAAATTATCTATACACTTATATATCCATACAATTTTGAAATATTAATTTAAAAAATATTTAAATTAAATGCTCCTAAATTAATAGTTTTTGAAAATCTATTCAAATGTAATTCGTATTTTATATTGCCACTGTTAAAATTTGAATTTTCTTTTGCCTATACTGTTTATAATAGAATTATCTTAAAAATGCAATAATTAATATATTTAATTTTTAACTTATTGTATATTTCACATATAGATATTTGGAAAAGTGTATGTTATACTTGATTAATATTTATTTAATCTTCAAACAATTTGCATCTGTATTTAAAGCATTACATTGCATTTTAGATCCGTTATTATTATTGGGTATACGTTTAAAAATTTTATGAGTTTTATGAAGAATGAGTAGACAAATACACATTCTTTCAAGTTATATTCACAACTTTTTTTTGCGCACGGAAAAAATACGTATATTATGTATTCTTGAAAAAACAATTTTAAAATATATATATATATATATATATATATATATATATATATATTATATAAATATTACGCCGCACGCACACACACCCACATACATACATACATATGTATACATATATATGGTCTATCTCACGTCAAGTGGTACGATGAAAATTTTAAATCACTCCAAAATTTGAGAACAGGCTGGAAACATCTTCCAGAACATACAAAAAAAATTTAAGTGTTAAAAATAATTTGCTTAAGAGTTATTCGACCATGAAAAGTGGAAATTTTTCAATTTATTAGAAAAATTTCTATTTTTAAAGCCATTTATCTTAAAATCTGTTGATTTTTTTGAAAAAACATTACAAACAACTTTTGTTTAAATTAATCTTTAGAACTTATCTACCCTGGTTACATTTCTTAATTTTAAAATCTCGAAGAGATAGAACACCCGGACATATTGAATCAAAAGTTCACATTTTTCGCGAGCTTTCGAATGGCTTGGGTTAGCTTATTGGCCAAGACCGCTGTTCTAAGTTATGCCTCATAAACCTCATAAAATCACTAATTTTCACGTATTTTAGGACATAACTTTCACCAAAGGTGTAATATATATATATAATATATATGGAGTATTCCACGTGAAGTGGTCCGATCAAAATTTTAAAATGCACCAAATTTTGAGTACACTTTGCCAATTTTTTTGCAGAATACAGAAAAAAATTTTTAGGTACTGGAATTTATTAGCTCAAAAGTTATTATAACCTCAAAAAGTGAACTTTATCCAGTTTTTTTCAACACCAGCTGGGTTTATCGCTATTTAACTCAAAATCTATCAACTTTTACTATACAAATATTCGTTGCTAATTATGTGTAGAATTTATCCTTCTGGGTTAGAATTTCTAATCTTAAGGTCAATGTTACATAAACTACATGTCAATATTCAACTTAAAAAAGTGTAAGTTCGCCGCAATTGATTTTTTTATCCAAAAGTCTAAAAGAAAGCTTGGAGCAATACCTCTCAAATAGTCTGTAGCTTTTTATGACCTTCAATTCCGTAAAAAGTTATGATAATTTAAAGAAAGACAAAAAATTCACAAAAATTAACATGGTATTTCCCATTTAAATTTTTAAAAAAATTTGGTGTTTGTGTGTTCAAAAAATGTGATCTTTTGAGCGGTGTTAGATCAAAATCGATTGTGGCGTGGTCGCCTTTTTTTGATATTCAATATTTCTGGGCGTTCTATCTCTTCGAGATTTTAAAATCAGGAATTGTAACCCAAGTAGATAAGTTCTAAAGATTATTTTGAACAAAAGTTGTTTATAATGTATTTTTAAAAAAATCAATAGATTTTGAGATAAATAGCTTTGAAAATAATAATTTCTCTAAAAAATTGAAAAATTTCCATTTTTCATGGTGGAATAACTCTTAGGCAAATTATTTTTAACACCTCAAATTTTTTTTCTATCTTCTGGAAGATATTTCCAGTCTGTTCACAAAATTTGGAGTGATTTCAAATTTTCATCGTACCACTGATGTGAAATAGCCCATATATATGGTAATGAACAATTAACTTACCAAAAATAGTAAAGTGCATATACTTCATTGTAGTATTTAGTAAAAACCTATTAAAATTTTAGATTATTTGAAACGGATTTAATAGAACTTTACCTCCTAAAATTAATTTATTTAAGTCATCGCCAAGAGTTCTACATGTCATTAATATTTTATGCTTTAAGAGTAATAAAACTTTCTTCTTAATTAAATTAATTTTTGTATTAGCTTTAAAGAATTATTTATAACATTTTAGCGGTATATAAATAAAAACCTGTTTCTTCCATTTCTCCCGTAAATCGTAATTTGCACCCGCTTTCAAAATTTGCGTTTTAATCCATAATTATATCCAATTTATTTTTCCCTTTAGTTACAGAGCCCATATATTTATTTTAATTATTATAAACAAAGGCATTCCTTAAATAACCTTTTGTTTCTAATAAATACATACTTGTTTATATAAAATATTGTTTTATATAAATATACGTAATCTACTTACTTATATATCCATACAATTTTTAAATTTTGATTTGAATAATATTTAAATTAAATACTACTAAAATAATAAATTTCAAAAAATTTTTGAAATGTAATTCGTATTTTATATTGCTTCTGTTAAAATTTGAATTTTCTTTTGCCATTACTGTTTATAATAGATTTATCTTAAAAATGCAATAATTAATGTATTAATTTATAATTTATTGTATATTTCACATATAGATATTTGGAAAAGTGTATGATCACACACACACACACTCACACATACACACACACATACACACACTCACACACAAACACACACATACACACACACACACACACACGCACGCACGCACACGCACACACAAGCACACACACGCACTCACACACACAAATACACACACACACACACACATACACACATGCACACAACACACATATATAGAGACATTATATACATATATATGACATATAGTATATCATATACATGAACATATATATATATCATATGCATGACATATTATAATAACGGTATATAATAATATGTATATGACATATATATGGATATTCCACACGAAGTGGTCCGATCAAAATTTTAAAATGCTCCAAATTTTGGGTACACATGCAATATTTCTCAGAATACAGAAAAAATTTTAGATACTGAATTTATTTCTCAAAGTTATTCTAACCTCAAAAAGTGAATTTTTCCATGTTTTTTGCTATACACACACTCCACACAACACACATACACACACACACACACACGCAGCACGCACACGCACACACAAGCACACACACGCACTCACACACACAAATACACACACACACACACACATACACACATGCACACACACACATATATATATGACATATATATAACATATATATGACATATATATATCATATACATGACATATATATATATCATATACATGACATATATATATAACGTATATATATAATATGTATATGACATATATATGGGATATTCCACACGAAGTGGTCCGATCAAAATTTTAAAATGCTCCAAATTTTGGGTACACATTGCAAATATTTCTCAGAATACAGAAAAAAATTTTTAGATACTGGAATTTATTTGCTCATAAGTTATTCTAACCTCAAAAAGTGAATTTTTCCATGTTTTTTTCAACACCAGCTGGATTCACCGCTATTTAACTCAAAATCTATCAACTTTTACTATAGAACATTATAAGTAACTTTCGTTGCTAATTGTGTCTAGAATTTATTCTTCTAGATTAGAATTTCTAATTTCAAGGTGAATGTTATATAAACTACATGTCAATATTCAACTTAAAAAAAGTGCAAGTGCGCCACAATTGATTTTTTTATCCAAAAGTCTAAAAGAAAGCTTGAAGCAATACCTTTCAAATGGTCTGTAGCATTTTTATGGCCTTCAACTCTGTAAAAAGTTATGATAATTTAAAGAAAGAGAAAAAATTCACAAAAATTAACATGGTAATTCCCATTTAAATTTTTAAAAAAATTTCGTGTTTTTTTAAATTATCATAACTTTTTACAGAATTGGAGGCCATAAAAATGCTACAGACCATTTGAAAGGTATTGCTCCAAGCTTTCTTTTAGACTTTTGGATAAAAAAATCAATTGTGGCGCACTTGCACTTTTTTTAAGTTGAATATTGACATGTAGTTTATATAACATTCACCTTGAAATTAGAAATTCTAATCTAGAAGAATAAATTCTAGACACAATTAGCAACGAAAGTTACTTATAATGTTCTATAGTAAAAGTTGATAGATTTTGAGTTAAATAGCGGTGAACCTAGCTGGTGTTGAAAAAAACATGGAAAAATTCACTTTTTGAGGTTAGAATAACTTATGAGCAAATAAATTCCAGTATATAAAATTTTGTTTCTGTATTCTGAGAAATATTTGCAATGTGTACCCAAAATTTGGTGCATATTAAAATTTTGATCGGACCAGTTCACGTGGAACACCCCATATATAAAACATACACTACCGCTCAAAAGTTTGGGTTCACCTAAATAAAAATTGACCCAACTTCAAAGCGTCATAACTTTGGTGCAAAATATGCTACAAAAATCTGCTACATACCGTTCAAAAGGTAATTTAAAAAGCTTTAAAATGACTTGGTGCAAAAATCTAATTTTTAATTTTTTACTTGCGCAAAAAACCAAAGTTTAAAACTGAAAAACTAAAAAAACAAGTCTCTTTATAAATGCCTGCATTTTTCAGGAAAAAGTGTATTTTTAAATGTTATACAATGTAAATTAAAGCATTTTTTAAGAGCTTTCGAATGCTTTTTATAAATTTATCCTAGCATCATTTTTAAGGAAGTTACGACAGTTTTTATGCACACAAGCGTTTTTATTACTTTTTTCAATATCATAGCGGTTTTAAATATTATCGGATCATTCCAAAGAAACAAATAATGTGTTTCTAAATGATAAAAAAGTTTTCAAATTTTTAATATATTTTTAAATGAAGATATTTTTAGGGTTTTTTATTCATATATTAGGTAACTATATAAAGATATTCAGATAAAAATAACAAAATGTAAGTAAGTTTAAATAGGCAAATTAATTATATTTATATATATACATACATTTAAATTTTAATATCATTAATATAACCATCCCGACTATTGACATCTCTAAATGTGTTATGCTCTTAAAACGTGTGTGCTTAATTTTTATATAAAAACCTATAATTTGTTTATTTGGTATTTTCCAATATTTAAAAAAAAGTAATAAAAACGCTTGTGTGCATAAAAACTGTCGTAACTTCCTTAAAAATGATGCTAGGATAAATTTATAAAAAGCATTCGAAAGCTCTTAAAAAATGCTATAATTTACATTGTATAACATTTAAAAATACACTTTTTCCTAAAAAATGCAGGCATTTATAAAGAGACTTGTTTTTTTAGTTTTTCAGTTTTAAACTTTGGTTTTTTGCGCAAGTAAAAAATTAAAAATTAGATTTTTGCACCAAGTCATTTTAAAGCTTTTTAAATTACCTTTTGAACGGTATGTAGCAGGTTTTTGTAGCATTTTTTGCACCAAAGTTATGACGCTTTGAAGTTGGGTCAATTTTTATTTAGGTGAACCCAAACTTTTGAGCGGTAGTGTATATATATATGTTGAATTCTGAATTCTTAGACACGGCGGCGGCGGCGGCGAAATATTTATATATTATAGAGATATATATTCACATGGTATCCTGAATTGTCATATTATAAAAGTATTTTGATTTATTAGAAAATTATTTGCAAGTTATCAAAAGGCGCGATAGCGCCTGACGCAAGTATAGGCGCGAGAGCCATTATATACAGATAACTAGCCCCCCCAAATTTTTACTTTTTAACCACTTCAATATTACATTATTTATTTGTGCTATTGGCCACGCATTACGTTCCTTATTTATTAATCTCTACTGTACAACAAGTTTTACACGAATTCATTTACGCACAATCAAGAAAATCAATGCCAAAGATATTGCTTGCTGATTTCCTTTCCTCAATTTTCGTCTTCTCCCTTTTGATATATATAGTCAACTTCAAACAAAATGAGATAGAGATAGTATAGGAAAGGCATGAGATAGAAAGAGAAACAATGCTTTCCAGCCCGTGAGAGAGCGCGGACAGAAGTAAAAACTTATAGAAGAAGTTCAAACGTGGCCACGAGAGGGAGCTAGTTTCAGGTGAATACTTTTGTCACAGCTGAATCATCTGGCTGATTTTGTGTGAAAAGTTATGAATTAAAATTATTTATTTACGTATTCCAATACCTCACATTATTCCGTTTCGGTATTTTTTATTGTAGTGCAATGCAGATACTATTGCAAGGTAAAGATTTCATATTCGCCCATATCCTATACTAGCATGCTATAAGTTTATATTATTTGAAGGGACTTATGCTTGTAATTTTATAATGAATCCCTCATGATATCTCAATGTTTTCCACATTGACCAAAATAATTTAAAAAACAATATATTATAATTAAGTGGATGCTTTATCGTTCTCTATCCTAATTAAAATTACTGAATAATCACTTTATTTTCTATATAAAGCCAATATATGTGTTCGATACTTTGCCAAGTACATAATATTTAATAATTATATGGATTATAACATATGTAGAATGATATTCTTTCCAACGTTAAGTGAAATGATTGCTTAATAGTTATATGTACTGACTTAAATAATTTAAAAGAATGTTGATAAGTTATTGTTCTCTTTACATATATTTATTGAATACCTTTTTTAATATTTAAATAAAATCAATGTGTCAGTTGTTTGGTAAGTGTAAAAGGCATTTAATAATTTTGTAACTTTCCCATGCCTATAAAATGTTTGATAGTGACACTATTTAACATATATAGTTAAGTAATTAAATAGAATTTCTTGTGTTGTACTAAAATTATAATATTAAATTGTACTGTTGTCATTAATTATTATAGTAACCCAATAATATAGAATTTAATTTGTTACAAATAAATTTAGCTTAATTAAAACTATAAGTGTATCATATTAAATTCACTGAATAAGAAAAGGTTATTTTTAAAGTATATTAACTTTAAGCAAATAACGTCTCTGAAATGAAAAATTATTGGTACAAAGTAAAATTAAAGCAAATTTGCTGCGAGGAACATTTTACCTTGTAAATATTATCATAAATCTCTGAAGATTCAGCAAAACAAACTTAAATTTAAGTGACGAGAGGCTACCTAAAAAGTGCACTATTATGAGTATGTATATATATATATATAATTACTTGTATTTGTATAAGTGCAGCTTATACATGATTCAAAAACAATATGTACTGAGAGCTGCATTGATATAAGAATTGAAAGAATTGAAAGTACCAACATAGGATAATTCTGTAATTGAGTCATTGATTTAATTAATGAAACAAATTTTGTGTAAGTAAATATTTGTGGTTCTGTCTTAAGTCTAACTATAAACTCAAATATATATAGTCCCACATATAGCATAAACAAATGTGTTATAATATAATAATGGGCAAATTTTAGTCGCTTCGCGAAGAAACTTTCTATTACATGTGCCAGTCCAGTTGGAATCTAAACTATATAGTATACGTTTAGATTTACATAATTATATTTAAGGAATAAATCGATGATCCTTTATTCTAGGCAAGTTTAATTGTGACTTGTCAAGAAGAGAAAAAAATACATTGTACATATTATCTAATGGATATATGGTATGGTGGCGTAATTCACTGTTAATCGTAGTTGTATTTTTCTTTGAATAAATGATTATTAGATATGTCATAATACACAAATTTGTTTGTAAAATAAATGCAATGCAACTAGGAAATGTTTCATTTTACTGTTTTGTAAGAAATAACCATTTTTTAACGCATAAATGAAATGATAATTAAATATTTTTATTTTATTTTTCTTTTTTATTAATTTATTAAAATTATACACTAATGTATTAATAAAAACACCTTCTACGAAAATGTCAACATTTGCAAGTATGGTTTCCAATCACACTTTGAAAAATGTTATCTGATAAAAAAATCTTTAATTACTACTCCCATCCTATTTCTACTTATATTTTGCTTAAACTCCATAAAAAGTTTCTGCAATAGAAAGTACTGAAATCAAATATCGACAAGTAATTTTAATTGAATATTTATATATTTTTTTTTGCTTAAACTCCAAAAAGTTTCTGCAATAGAAAGTACTGAAATCAAAGCGGAATAATCGACAAGTATTTTTTACCATACCATACACTGAATTTTTTTTAATTAAACTTTTATATATTTTGCTTAAACTCTATAAAAAGTTTTAATTAATTTCCACAAAACTGATAAAAAGGAAATTTCTATTTTTTAATTTTCTTTAAATAAACAATGCCAATCCTTCCCGTGCTTTACATCGTAGATAAACAATTTTATAGAATAATAACCTTTTTTATATGTAACTTATATGCTTAATCATCAAAAAATTAACAATTATTACATGTACTCTAATTTTTGCAGTAGACTGATGGTGATATTTGATATTAACAATATAGACAATGGACCATTCCTTTGATCTTTATAAATTTCTTTTTTTATAGGTTTCTATTAAACCAAATAGAAGACATTTATTTTTAGATGAACAGTGGTTTGGAAGCGTTTATTATGAAATAGAAATAACAAATAATACTCTCATTTTTTACAAACTAAGTTTTAATTGAAAAAAATGATGAAATACATACATTTTACATTGAAAAAAATTACAAGAAATTATTACATACTTTACTTGAAAAAACAATAGTTATAGTAAAAATTATAAATTTGTAGTCTAATAATTATCGTTATTTGTGTCCCTAGAAAGTACTTTATAAAACACCTTCGACGAAGGTGTCAAACATCGCCAATATGGTTTCCAACCACACTTTCAAAAACGATGTCTGATAAAAAAATTTTTAATTCTTGCTCCCATATTTTTCTACTTATTTTTGTTTTTATAATTGAACACTAGCCAAAATGCTCGCTTCGCTCGCAGTTAAATAGTATTGTTAACATAATAATTCTTTACCATCAAATTACATGTAATGTAATATTCAAAAAATTACTTTTTAAAAACTATTTAGTAAAATAATTTATAGTACTAGTAATTAAATAAATATTACAATTATATAATTTGTTGGGATAAATCCGTAATAATTAATAGAAGAATGATCATTTTTACTATTTATATCATTAACAATTTTTGTTATTTCCAATAATTAATTCTAATGATATTATTTTCATTAATACCTGATAAACTTTATATAGTTCATAATAGATCGATTCAGATTAATAAATTATTAATTATAACATTCCAATTAGAATTTAAAATACCACATGTATGATATGACAAATATTAGAAGTTCAAATAGAAATAACGATTTGTTTTTACAATTTTTGATATATTGTTTTGTTATATTATTTTTGATATATTGTTTACTTATATATATACATCCCCATTAAAAAATCTCACTGGAGATCTTAGATCATATCCCAGGTAAGATGTCATACCAAAAACTCATTTCAGCAATTTTTCGTTCATTACACGTTTTAAACCTTCTTATGTCGATTGATAACTTATTTAAGTGGGTATCATACTCGATTACAAATACAAATTTCGCACCAGAAAATAGCAGACGAAAAAACCACTAATTTACTTATAACAATTAATAAAAACAAATTTACGCAAAAACAGGAGTTAGTTTCCCTCCGTTATGTAATTATCTATCATTTTACAAAGCTTCAAGTTATTATAACAACATGTCGCCGAGAAAACCTTGAAAAATGCAATATTCTTATAATTTCTTGTATGAAAAATAAAATTCAACTCTTCAGACATTTTCGAAATTTCAATGAAAACAGCTTCAGCCCAGATTTAAACCGGGACCTAGCTCTTACTCTCGCACTCTATTACTCTAAATTTCGTTTTCTCTCTCTGTCTCATTCTCTCTCTCTATCTCTCATTCTCTCTCTCTCTCTCACTCTCTCTCTCTCTCTCATTCTCTCTCTCTCATTCTCTCTCTCTACCTCTCATTCTCTCCCACTCTCTTTCTCTATTTCTCCTTCTCTTTCTCTCTCTCTATTTCTCTTTCTCTCTCTCTCATTCTGTCTCTCTCCCTCACACAGACACTCATTCTCACTCTCGCACTCCCTCACTCTCCCTCATTCTCTCTCTCGCTCTGTACCTTTCGTTCTCTGATTCTATCTCTCATACTCTCTCTCACTCTCTCTCTCTCTCTCTCTCTCTTTCTCTCTCTCTCTCTTTACGTTACAAAGGCAGTTGTCTCCTTGTACGTGCTCGAATTTTGCTGACTAATGCTTTAATTATTCCTCACTTTGACTATGCTTGTCTCGTATTTTTAGATCTTCCATCTTATCTTAATATTAAAGTTCAGCGCATGTGTAATACCGTTGTTAGATTTATTTTTCATCTAAAACGTGAGGTAGCATTGTAGCCTTTCTATGATCAGCTAAACTGGCTTCACTCTCCCTCTCTAAGGATAAGGATAAAGAAGGAGATACTAACAAAATTATTAAAACCATAAATAAAACTAAAAATAAAACTAAACATAATAACAAAAGTAAAGTAAAACCTAAAAGTAAGAATGAATGTTCTACTACAGATAAGCCTGACACCGTCCTCGCTGATTGCTTACAAGGAAATAAAAGTAAAAATAAAAATAAAAATGAATCTAAGACAAACGAGTACAATAGTGAAAATAGTGAAAATAAGGTCGGTAGAAATAGAAATAGAAATAGTAACTGCAACGAACAAATTAAAGAAAATTGACTTCATGGGAGTGCCATCGGGGGGTCAGGGCGTGCTACTGATGGGGGGTTGCGAGCGGGCTTTCTCAATGTGGGCTCTCTCAAGGCACATGTTGATGAGGTTCGTCAATTTCTTTTTGATCATCCTTCCTATGACCTATTTGGTGTGGCGGAGTCCAGACTGGACTCGAGGATTGAGGATGCCGTCATTCGGATTAAGAACTACATGGTAATTAGACAAGATCGCAACTCCATCGGCGGTGGAGTAGCTTTATACGTAAAATCTAGCTTTAAATGTCAAATTTTGTCCACATCTAAGACTGAGCTTCCTATTAAACCAGGTATACCTGAATACATTTTTTGCAGTATTCAGGGACCAGACTCGCCTCCTGTGTTTGTTGCCGTTATTTATCGGCCGCCAAAAATCGCTTTTATAGGCGAGTCGGACTTTTTAGATAATCTTCGTAAGTTTAGTCTAGATTATAGCCAGAAATTTGTCATGGGTGATCTGAATGCCGACATTCTTAAAGAGTGTGATGATGCTAAGTTTGTTCGTAATTTATCCGACGAACTTTCCTTGCAACGTGTCCAACATGGACCAACGCATTTCACCACCACCTCGAGCACATGGCTGGATGTGATTTTTGTTGATGATAATGACTCAATTGTTGATCTTGGTAACATCCCTGCGCCCTTTCACAATGGTCATAACATTATTCATGCCACGATACGTTATACAAATATTTCACAAATTCACAACAATATGGATGCTTTTACTTTCCGTGATTTTAAAAATATTTCTAGCAATGATCTCCAAAACTTACTGTCCCAGTGTGATTGGTCACCATTTCATGTAGCTGAGATTGACATTGAGCGTGCACTGGGATGCCTCTGCGATAATATATCAGCGGTCATGGATTTAATTGCTCCTCTCAAAACCATCATACCAAAAAAGTCCAGGCCGCCTTATGTAGACGCGGAGCTATCTCAGTTACAACGCAAGCGTAACGCACTATACAGACGTTACACACGTACACGGGATCCAAAAATACTTGACGAGTTTTTTCATGTTAGGAGACTCACAGACGAAAGAACTGAGACTATTAAAACGGAGTATTTTCAAAATCGTATATCTCAGGCTCTCGACAAAGACAAAGACAATGTTTGGAAAGAGTTGCGAAATTTGGGTTTCCTTCCTAAGCAGGTGGTTGACTTAGATGGTTTTGCACTTGAGGACTTGAATGGGCAGTTTGCTGGTGTGTCGGTCTCCCCTCTGGAGGATGATGCGAGCCGCCATGTTATTATTCATCAGGCTACTGATGAAGGGTTTTCTTTTAAAGCAATCAACATAAGTGATGTTATTTTGGCAATTTCGCATTTCTCCTCTCAAGCTTGTGGAGCAGATGGTATACCGCAGAGTGTTATAGTCAGGTCCTTACCTATTATTGGTAATTTTCTGGTCACAATATTTAACTCCTCTTTTTCGACAGGCATTTTCCCAGACCTATGGCAGAAGGCTCATATTATCCCCTTGAAAAAGTGCAAAATACCATCATCGCCTTCTGATTTCAGACCAATTGCACTATTATCTTTCTTATCTAAGGTTCTGGAGAAGATTGCCTTGAATCAGTTACAGGAGTTCCTACAGTCACGCTCGCTTATGGACCCAATGCAAACGGGTTTCAGACAATACCACTTGACGGAAACTGCATTGCTTAAGTTGACGGAGGACATTCGTGCAGGCATAGACAAAAAGCTTGTAACAATGCTCTTGCTGTTCGACTTTAGCAAGGCGTTTGACACAATATCTCCTACCCGCTTACTTGACCGCTTAAGACAAATGGGGTTCTCTAGGTCAACCTTATTGTGGCTAAATTCTTATTTTTCGTCTCGTAGGCAGGCTGTTGTTTTATCGGGCAGTACCTCCTCTTGGATAACAACAAACCTTGGAGTGCCACAGGGGTCAGTCCTGGGACCCCTACTCTTCTGCCTATACATTAACGACTTACGAGACGTACATATTCCAGCAGGCGTCCAGCATGTTTTGTATGCAGATGATCTGCAGATTTACTTGCAAGTTCCATACTCTGATCTGGGTGGGGGAATGGCGGGGCTTCAGAGAGCCGCCATAGCAGTGCAAGATTGGGCTGTGCACGCCTCACTGAAGCTCAATGCATCAAAGACCCAAGCTATTTTATTTGGATGTCGAAAATTCTGCTCTGACTTTTATAATGATGATCATGGTATTGAGCTGAGTGATGGGGTGTACATCCCGTTTGTACAGAGGGTCCTGAGTCTTGGTGTGGTTCTGGACTCGCAGCTGTCTTGGAAGCTGCACGTGGATAACATCACAAAAAAAGTAAATAGAGTCCTCTATAGTCTGCGATTTTTCAGCAGATACACTACTCAGGTTCTCAGAAAGCGGCTTGCTGAGGCGCTGTTGTTTCCCCACACAGACTATTGTTCAGTAGTTATGCTGGATGCTTCGCAGGAGACCCGTGACCGCCTACAGATCTTACAAAATACATTTGTGCGTTACGTTTGTGGTGTTAGGAGGGATGATCACGTGACGCCCCACAGATATTCTTTGGGATGGCTGCGCACAGATTCTAGGAGACAATATTTTATGGCGGTACTTATGTACAAAATTGTGCGTATGCGTGTTCCGGCGTACCTGGAAAGTCTCTTTTCTAGGTGTGGTCCCAGGAATTCTGGAAGGGGGGTCACAAGGGAACTCGCGCCTCCCATGATGCGCACGGAGACTGGTAAACGCTCTCTCCAGGTTCAAGGTGCGCATCTGTGGAACTCCCTACCGACGGAAATTCGTGGTCTACCATCGCTAAAAGGTTTCAAGGCCGCGACGCGGAGACACCTCTTGGCACTTGATTAGTTTATATATTTATTTATTTATTTATTATATTATGTGTAGAATCATTGTATGTATTGTCCCATATACAACTTAATGTGCGAGAATGTATTTATTATGAAATGACTGGTGATGAATCAATGATATTTGTATGATTGATTTTGTACAGTCCTTCTTTATTTATGTAATTTTATAATTAGGACTGATAGATGTAACCGACCGTTGTTTTATTTGTATTTATTTTATACTTCTGACTTACTGTGATATTCACCGTATACGTATTATTAGTTGGCTGTGATATTGTTACCTTAATGTTATATATTTGACTGTGATATCACTTGCGCCTGATGACTTGTATTTTATTCAGATTTTATTTATATTTAATTACATTGTAATTATTATTTTTTGTAATGTACAAATAAACTTATATCTATCTATCTATCTATCTATCTCTCTCCCTCTCACAGTCTCTCATTATTACTCACTATCACTCTCGCACTCCCTCGCTCTCCCTCAATCTTACTCGCTCCTACTCTCGCACTTTATCACTCTCTCTCCCTCATTCTCGCTCTTGCTCTCTATCCCCATTCACTCTTTCTTATTCTCTCTCTCGTTCTCTCTATCTTTCATTCACTCTCTCTTATTCTCTTTCTTTCTCTCTATCTCTTATTCACTCTCTCTATCTCTCTCTCTCCCTCTCTCTATCTCTCATTCTCTCTCTGTCTCTTTATCTCTTCCTCTCACTGTCTCTCTCGATCTATCTTTTTCTCTCACGCCAAGATGATGTTTGTCGGACGGATGGACGGACGGAGAATGAGAGAATGAGGCAGATCGAGAGAGACAGTGAGAGGAAGAGATAGGGAGACAGATAGAGAGAGAGAGAATGAGAGATAGAGAGAGGGAGAGAGAGAGGGAGAGAGAAAGAGAGAGAATAAAAGATAAAGAGAGGGAGAGAATGAGAGATAGAGAGAGAGAGAGAGAGAGAGAATGAAAGATAGAGAGAAAGAGAGAGAGAGAATAAGAGAGAGTGAATAAAAAGATAGAGAGAAAGAGAGAGAATAGAAAGAGTGAATGGGGGTAAAGAGCGAGAATGAGAGAGAGAGAGAGAGAGAGAGAGAGAGTGATAGAGTGCGAGAGTGGGAGCGAGTAATAATGAGGGACTGTGAGAGGGAGAGAGTGAGTAAGAATGAGGGAGTGTGAGGGCGAAATAGGGAGACAGAGAGACAGAGTGAGGGAGAGAGATAGATAATGGGTAAGAGATAGAAAGGGAGAGAATAAGATAGAAGAAGAGAGAGAATGAGATAGATAAAGAGAGAGAATGAGAGATAAAGAGAGAGAAAGAGACAGAGTATAAGGTAGAGAGATAGAGAGATAGAGAGAGAATGATAGATGGAGAGAGAGAGAGAGAGAGAGAATGAAAGATAGAGAGAAGAGAGAGAGAGAATAAGAGAGAGTGAATAAAAGATAGAGAGAAAGAGAGAGAATAAGAAAGAGTGAATGGGGGTAAAGAGCGAGAATGAGAGAGAGAGAGAGAGAGAGAGAGAGTGATAGAGTGCGAGAGTGGGAGCGAGTAATAATGAGGGACTGTGAGAGGGAGAGAGTGAGTAAGAATGAGGGAGTGTGAGGGCGAAATAGGGAGACAGAGAGACAGAGTGAGGGAGAGAGATAGATAATGGGTAAGAGATAGAAAGGGAGAGAATAAGATAGAAGAAGAGAGAGAATGAGATAGATAAAGAGAGAGAATGAGAGATAAAGAGAGAGAAAGAGACATAAAGAGAGAGAGAGAGTATAAGGTAGAGAGATAGAGAGATAGAGAGAGAGAATAATAGATGGAAGGAGAGATAGAGAGAGAATGATAGATGGAGAGAGAGAGAGAGAGGGAGAGAGAGAGAGAGAGAGAGAGGGAGAGAGAGGGAGAGAGAGAGTGAGAGGGAGGGAGGGAGAGATAGAGAATGGGTAAGAGATTGAGAGGGAGTGAATGAGATAGATAAAGAGAGAGAATGAGAGATAAAGAGATCTAATAAAGTCTAATCTAATCGCCGCTCGTAAATAAATGATTATACAGCCTAGTCTTGAATAAGTTAACACTAGTGCTCAGACGTATTTCTGAAGGAAGTGAGTCCCATAAGTCCATAGCTTGAATAGTAAAAGACTTTTGATAAGTACTAGTGGTAGCTAATGGACGCTCAAAACAAGAATACTGTATACGTGCTGATCGACGAACTTCTTGATTAGGCGGAGGTAACAGTTCAAAGGTATAGTTGGGCTTTTTTTTGGTTAATATTTGGTATGTTAGCAAGCCTAAAAAGTATAATCGCCTTGTGTTAACAGGTAACCAGTGTAATTTTACGTAATAGGGCGATAAACTGATATCCTTTTTCAACCTAAAAATATAACGCACACAAGTGTTGAGCAGGCGTTGAAGCTTCAAGTTTAGATAGTCTGGAAGATCTTTATACACCACGCAAACGTAATCGAAATGAGGAAGGATAAGTGATATAACCAACTTCTTCCTTATCTTGAAGGGTAGGAAATTGCCTCTGTTTCGAAGATTGTGTAAGACTCCATGAACTCTTGAAGTAATACGTGCTACATGAGAATGCCACTGTAGGTTCTCGTTAATTATTAAGCCTAAATTACGAACAGTATTAACTAAGTGTATTGCGTGATTATCGATTATAATAGGAAGTAATGTTTCTCTTTTAATGAGTCTTAATTGCTGAACAGAACCTATTAATGTAGCTTTGGTTTTGGCAACATTCAATTTAAGACCATGAGTTTGAGCCCAGTTTAATACTCGTTCACCATCTTGAATCAGCTTTTGAATTGCTAGATTACACTCATTGGGTTTAGCGTGTATGTATAGCTGAAAATCATCAACAAAGAACATCCCGCATGAGTATAAAAGCACATTGATTAATGAATTAATAAATATAAGAAAAATAATAGGTCCCGGAGTAGAGCCTTGGGGAACACCAGAAGTAGTTTCAACAAAATGAGACATTGTATTATTTGGTCCAAAAACAGTTTGGAATCGTCCAGTCAGATAAGAGAATAACCGCTCAATCACTTCATCACCAAAGTTTAGATGTTTTAAGATTTTAAAAAGTTCTAAATGATTAATGGTATCAAAGGCTTTACTAAAATCAAACAAGAGTAGAAATGTGACCTGACCGTTTTCGATGGCCAGCCGAATATCCTCGGTGATTTTTAACAAAGCAGTTTGCGTGCTGTAGGAACTGCGAAAGCCAGATTGAAGTGGCGTTAAAATATTATTAGATTCAGAGAGAGAGAGGGAAAGAGAGAGAGAGAGAGAATGAGAGATAGAGAGAGAGAGAGAATGAAAGATAGAGAGAAAGAGAGAGAGAGAATAAGAGAGAGAGAATGAAAGATAGAGAGAAAGAGAGAGAGAATAAGAGAGAGTGAATTAAAGATAGGGAGAAATAGAGAGAATAAGAGAGAGTGAATGATAGATAGAGAGAAAGAGAGAGAGAGAATAAGAAAGAGTGAATGGGAGATAGAGAGCGAGAGCGAGAATGAGAGAGAGAGTGATAGAGTGCGAGAGTGGAAGCGAGTAAGATTGAGGGAGCGCGAGGGAGTGCGAGAGTGAGAGTAAGTAATAATGAGGGATTGTGAGAGGGAGAGTGTTAGAGAGAGAGGGAGAGTTAGGGAGACAGAGAGAGAGTGAGGGAGAGAGGTAGAGAATGGGTAAGAGATTGAGAGAGAGAGAGAATGAGAGATAAAGAGAAAGAGAGAGAGAATGGGAGGTAAAGAGAGAGAGAGAGAGAATGAGATAGATAAAGAGAGAGAATGAGAGATATAGTGAGAGAGAGGGAACGAGATAGATAAAGAGAGATAATGAGAGATAAAGAGAAAGAGAGAATAAGATAGAGAGATAGAGAGATAGAGAGAGAGAATGCTAGATGGAAGGAGAGATAGAGAGAGAATGATACATGGAAAGAGAGAGAGAGAGAGGGAGAGAGAAATTGATTGATTGATAACTAGAATTTATTTTTGCCAAGGTCATCAAGACCGAGTGGCAATTTCATTAGTAATACAAAAAATATATTAAACATATAAACATACAGATAGTTGGATCAACGTAATATAAATCTAATTTTACATCTATGATTCGCTATACAATTTGACGTATATCTGGAATGTTTCAAATTAACATTGTCATTATCATTATCATTATAAGTTTATCATTATCAGTTTATATCATAAAATGGTATAATTGTATAGACAGAAATAAATTACATAGTGAATAATTACTGTTGGCAATATGAAACGAAAAGAATAATAAAGAAAAATCAAGATAAAATAAAATTAATAATATAATAAAATTAGCATTAATTAAATTAATAACGTAACAATTATAATTTAAGCTTCACTATTTGCACTAATTTGAGGCCTTTTAATATCACATGCGTATGGTTCGAAATCAACAGTAATGTCAATTAAATTGAATTGTGTATCAAATGGTTGCGAAAGCTTTTTTTTTAAAAATAGCCAAACTACTGAAATTGTAGATTAGGTATTATATCGATAATTGATGAACACACTGTATTGTTTACATTACATTGCAACGTTTCGATGGAAATTCTCCATCCTCTTCAGGCATTACCTTTATTACACATATTTTACATTAGATTATAATAACAAGATTGAATATACATATATTATAATTATTACATTGGTAATGTCGCGTCCCGACGAAAATTATATTATTATTTTTTGTAAAAAGTACTGCGTTGTTTAGAATAAAAATACGGCGTAGAAGACGAACAAAATAAGGTTGATAAAGAATGATTCTAAGTAAATGCAGTAATATAAAATATAATTTATAGAGCTAAGGAACAGATTAGTTTACGAGTGTTTCAAACGAAAAAGAGACTGATAAGTAGAGTTGAAGATACTACTCAAAGCCAATACGCATATAAGCGGGATCGCCGATAGTGAGATCGAAACGAAGAGTTACGCAAGAGTTTTTTTGTACTGCACTATAAAATCAATGCTCGGAGAAGAGCCGGCAATGGGAAACATTGACTAGAAAATTCGAGCATTAGAAGGAAGTAATAAATTAAGCCGTTCTTTGGGTAACGTCGCAGTAATAAAAGGGGGACAGCAAATTCTCCGAATTAACTACGAAGCGATACAGAAAATGCACGGGATTCGATCATTTTTAATCACGCACATCTAACGGTCCAATCGAGTGCAAACACAGAAAAATCGAGAACTACTTACACAATTTCCATATAAGGCAAAGTGTAAGACAAGGACAGATGCATAGATTTTTAGGGTATATAAAGAGGACCCAGAACAGACACAGCCACTCCTAATTTTTCATCTAAAGTTTTCATAAGGCAAAGCTCTGCTCGTCAACTTTTTGATTTTTATCCGAGGGCGTGGCACTGCTACTCGGACTTTAAAACAATACGCATCTAAAATCAAGAGAGATCTTCTATTCGGGAATCGAGACGCATCTGACATCCACGAGCCATAGTCAAGGAACCACGACTTCGACATCTGGAAATCATTGGGCTCCAACAGCATACACATCTAACGTCGACGCCCGCAGGTCTAGCAGGACATTATCCGGCAATTTAACACCGCTATCCACGTTCAAGGCGGACCTTCGTTCCTCACCGAATACACACACACACACACATATATATATATATATATATATATATATATATATATACATATATATCTATATATTTGGGTACCTAAGGTATATTCTTTTCGGCTATCTATACGCTTGTATTATTCGTAAAGGCAAACCTGATATTTCATGTTATTTCGATTGCTGAACCAACCGTTTTCTTTTAAAACAATTATTATTTGATACTACAATTTATTTATAATAATTATTCGTTGCATTGCATTTGATTTGAAATATTCACGGTTTGAATTGCAATTTATTAACTATAATTCATGTTATAAACGACAACAATTTTTAATTTAATCTGCATTTATTTATAATGATTCTTATTTCGATTATTAATCATTAATGTTTATAATAAAATAACCTTGCGAATATTTTATTCTATAATGTGTTAACGTGTTCGCCGCACACTTGTTTATTTAATCAAAATTAAAATCGTTATTTGACTTAAATAAATTTATACAATTGTTAATAAAATAGTGTGAATTTGCTGAAAAAGCTGTAATAATTTAGTTGCACGTGTTCATTTAAAGGAAAACAGCATATTATATTTAAATAAATAATGCATGATTAATACGAAATAAAACATATATTATTTTATTTATCCCACATTATATCCTGCATCTCTACTCTCAAAATAACTTCGCTCGCTACTCCCGGAGACGTAAGGCTAATCCTAGTCAAACAAGAGCGAAAGGAACGCGAATGGTTTATTAACCATTTGCCTTCTTGTAATATTTTTTATAGTGATTGGTGCAAGTCTGGACGTGACAGATTGTATTAATTATTATAATTAAATTTGGTGCATCGGCCGGGAAACTCACATTTTTGAGAGAAAAAAAGAGATTAAAGGAATAATGTGTTTAGAAGTAAAATGTCAGGTTCGCCTAAAAATACTGATTGTTATGTAAATAAACAAAGAAACACGAGTTTAGAATTTTCTATGAATGATACATTATTAAATTTATGCAAAGAAAGAGTTCAGACTCTCGAGACTCTCGATTTAACTAAAACTCCTAGGGAAACAGTGCAAAATTTGACAAAAGAAATAAATTATTTAATTTAAAGGATAGACTAGAAAAAAGTGCAGCAAATATTTCATTATCTATAGAAATACCTCGCGATTTTGAATATAGAGACCCTTTGTTTCCACATGATCTTTCTATTTCCGAAGTTAGTGAAGACGAACAAGAAGACACAATAATTACTCCCACACGCGTAAAACATTTTAGTTTAAAACCCGCAGTTTTGAATTACGAAGAACAAGAAGAACTTATCGCGAATAATCCTGTAAATTTTAGTACGCCAGCCCCAATTTATCGTCCATATGAACCATTGATTTTAACACCGGATAACGTTATAAGCTCGGTAAGAAAACGGCTCGCGACTGAAGTAAAAAAAGAGTTGTTAGATTCTTATCTCGAGGAACCTAAAATCGTAGATAGTTTACAAGAAAGTGTAAAAAAAGGGACAACTTTTCAAGGTATCATAAATAAGATTAAAGGCGCGTTAAATATTTTTTCCGGACCGATGGAAAAAGAGACTGAGGAAGCAAAGGCACTAGTGACAGACACGGCAAAGTACTCGACGAAAAACTAATTCAAGGCGCGACAGATTTTACAATTCCCTTCGATAATCAATTAATTAAAAGATCACCCGAACAAGCAAACACTTCTAACATTAAAGACGAATTATTTAATAAAATTAATTTAGACGAATTAAGAACAAACACCGGAACAAAACCAAAAAAATTAGATAGGTGTGAAGTTAAAAAACAAATTAATAATAAAACAATGACGTCTCAAATTCGAGGTTTATCGCTAAAGGACGCTCTAGATTTAATACCGCGGTTTAACTTTCATAACATAAATTTATCACAATTTTTGGACGGATGCAATGAAGCAAAAGAAATTTTACCGTCGGAGTACGAGAAAGAACTAACAAAACTTATCCGAATGCGTTTATATGGGGAAGCTTTTACTTGTGCGCGCGAAGAAAATTTTAATTCTATCAAAGAGATATCCGATTTTTTCGAAAACACCTTTGGATCGATAAAAACATATTACGAGTGGACGGGAGAACTTGCTAAATTAAAACAGAAAAACAATGAGACAGTCGTTGCTTATTTTAATCGGTTACAAGAAATAAAAAATGAAAAAGTCAAAGCAGCCGACAGAGAGGGACGAGTCGCGATAGCAGATCATTTCATGATTGAACTAAGGCGAGATTGTTTAAAATTCTTTTTAAAAGGGCTTCGTTGGGAAATTCGTGCGCGTTTAGGGACTCCGAGTTCTATAAAACAAGCTCGTGAACAAGCGCTCGAGGTGGAGCGCGAGTTCGCTTGTAGCGTTTTGGACGAGGAGACGCCGAGCCGAGAAGAGGCTCGTTTTCGTTCAACTCGAGAAACGCGTAAAGTAAACTATATTTCGAATAACTCTCCGATCGTATGTCAATATTGTTCTAAGACTGGACATGGAACCATAAATTGTTTCAAATTAGCACGAAGTTTTGCGGAAAGATTTTCCGATAATAACAACCGATGCAATCCCATAAACAGTTCATACAGCCCACAAAATCGCTCGGATAACAGTCGTAATTATAATAGACCGAATTTACAATTTGGTGGTTGGAACGAGTATCAAAAACAGACGGAATTTTTACCAAATAGAGATAGAGATAAAAATGATTCCTTTGTTCGCTATAATAATAATAAATATTCATCGCAGCAATTTAACAAAGAAGATCAGGGAATTAATTCCGGGACTCGCGGTGTGCGCGAGCCGGTTAATCCAACTTCCCAAGAATCACGATATATTAATAACGAATCGAATAATAATATAAGATCACCAGTTACTTGTTTCCATTGCGGAAAACCCGGTCACATAAAGCGCGATTGTTATAAGTTACAAAGAGAAATAAGAGAAGGAAATCAAAATCAAGGAAACACCGATACTCTCTCTCCGAGGAGGGTCGAGAGAGAGGCTACGAATCAAATTCCCTCTACTTCGAGCGCGGAAACCCGCTCAAACGTCCCCTCCGCACCGCGAAAATAAATTTAAGCCAACAAAGTTCAGCCCCGGTCGTAATATTCGATACCGGTCAGTTAAGACGTCCGTTAAAATTCTTGCTAGATACAGGAGCATCGGTGAGTCTAATTAAAGAGTCAAAGGTAGACTCTCGCGTAAAAATTGACGAAAATGGTATTATATTGTTAAAAGGCATAACTGACCACTCATTAGCTACTCGTGGTAAAATTAGAATAGATTTCGAAGGATCTCCCGTGGAACTCAATTTAGTACATGATTCGTTCCCTATACAACAAGACGGAATCTTAGGCACCGATTTTTTCCGTAGAAACGATGCAAAAATCAATTATTTGGAACAATATTTAGAATTTAACGGATTAATCCTCCCCTTTGAAAATGCAAATAATATGCAAACGGATGAATCGATTATATAATGGAGGATATCGAAAATTATGACCGAAAATCAATACGATATATGCCAAAACCAAGGGAAAACAATGGTTATACGAACATGAAAAATTCAAGATTTTATAATTATACCGATAGTGACTCAGAAACGTCAAGTGATTTTCAATTACACGAAAATGATGAAACGTTTATAAAATTTGACACAAACGAATCGTATGAAATCTACGAGCAAGAACAAAAAAATGAAATAGTCAAAGCGGCCGACAGAGAGGGACGAGTCGCGATAGCAGATCATTTCATGCTTGAACTAAGGCGAGATTGTTTAAAATTCTTTTTAAAAGGGCTTCGTTGGGAAATTCGTGCGCGTTTAGGGACTCCGAGTTCTATAAAACAAGCTCGTGAACAAGCGCTCGAGGTGGAGCGCGAGTTCGCTTGTAGCGTTTTGGACGAGGAGACGCCGAGCCGAGAAGAGGCTCGTTTTCGTTCAACTCGAGAAACGCGTAAAGTAAACTATATTTCGAATAACTCTCCGATCGTATGTCAATATTGTTCTAAGACTGGACATGGAACCATAAATTGTTTCAAATTAGCACGAAGTTTTGCGGAAAGATTTTCCGATAATAACAACCGATGCAATCCCATAAACAGTTCATACAGCCCACAAAATCGCTCGGATAACAGTCGTAATTATAATAGACCGAATTTACAATTTGGTGGTTGGAACGAGTATCAAAAACAGACGGAATTTTTACCAAATAGAGATAGAGATAAAAATGATTCCTTTGTTCGCTATAATAATAATAAATATTCATCGCAGCAATTTAACAAAGAAGATCAGGGAATTAATTCCGGGACTCGCGGTGTGCGCGAGCCGGTTAATCCAACTTCCCAAGAATCACGATATATTAATAACGAATCGAATAATAATATAAGATCACCAGTTACTTGTTTCCATTGCGGAAAACCCGGTCACATAAAGCGCGATTGTTATAAGTTACAAAGAGAAATAAGAGAAGGAAATCAAAATCAAGGAAACACCGATACTCTCTCTCCGAGGAGGGTCGAGAGAGAGGCTACGAATCAAATTCCCTCTACTTCGAGCGCGGAAACCCGCTCAAACGTCCCCTCCGCACCGCGAAAATAAATTTAAGCCAACAAAGTTCAGCCCCGGTCGTAATATTCGATACCGGTCAGTTAAGACGTCCGTTAAAATTCTTGCTAGATACAGGAGCATCGGTGAGTCTAATTAAAGAGTCAAAGGTAGACTCTCGCGTAAAAATTGACGAAAATGGTATTATATTGTTAAAAGGCATAACTGACCACTCATTAGCTACTCGTGGTAAAATTAGAATAGATTTCGAAGGATCTCCCGTGGAACTCAATTTAGTACATGATTCGTTCCCTATACAACAAGACGGAATCTTAGGCACCGATTTTTTCCGTAGAAACGATGCAAAAATCAATTATTTGGAACAATATTTAGAATTTAACGGATTAATCCTCCCCTTTGAAAATGCAAATAATATGCAAACGGATGAATCGATTTATATAATGGAGGATATCGAAAATTATGACCAAAAATCAATACGATATATGCCAAAACCAAGGGAAAACAATGATTATACGAACATGAAAAATTCAAGATTTTATAATTATACCGATAGTGACTCAGAAACGTCAAGTGATTTTCAATTACACGAAAATGATGAAACGTTTATAAAATTTGACACAAACGAATCGTATGAAATCTTCGAGCAAGAACAAAAAAATGAAAGAAATCAAAATGGCAACGACAAAAACCTATACAATCACAGTGAAAAATAACAAGAGTTATATGACGATTATAAAAATTACGAAATACAAGTACATCAGATCGACGAGGAGTCGGATCTAAAGAATAATACATGTAAAGCAAGTGAAAATTGTTATGGATTAATGAAGGAAGAACGATTACAATTAAATAATGGAAAAGCGCAGCCACGGATATGTGTTGTGACTGAGCCACGTATTAAAGAAAAATTTGATAAAATTACTGAAAATTATGGTATTATTGAAGCACTATTGTTCGATAGGATGGCTGAGAGTCCATCCTGTACTAATTATGAAAACGAAGTTGACCTGAAGTATGATATTGAAAATGAAATAAAAAATGCAGAAAATTTATGGGATAAAACAGTTAATAATTGTCAAGTACAAATGGATTATGAAATCGAGGAGGGCGATAAACGGGGACCTCGTGAAAATAAGGAAAATTTTGTTGACAAAAAGATGAATTGTAAAGTACAAATGGATTATGAAATCGAGGAGGGCGATAAATGCGGACCTCGTGAAAATAAGAAAGATTTTGTTGATGAAAAGTTGAATTGTCAAGTACGACCGGATTACGAAATCAATGAGGGCGATAAATGCGGACCTCGTGATAAAAATGTTAGTTATGTTTGTAAGTTGAATAACGAAGAATTGGTTATGTCGGGGGAAAAGTTAGATACTATCCCGAGAACCGAAATATTATGGATAAACAAACAAGGAACTGAAGAAGCTGAAAATGAGATAAATAATGAGAATTTAATTAACATACAGGAAGAAAATGAACAGAATGGGGACCCTAGCGACTTTTTATTGAATGAACGAGTAATAAACGAAAATTTACGAAGTGAATTTGTTGAAGCCATACATGAAAACGAAATGAATAACAGACATACACGACATTGCTGACAATCGATCTGAAGCGAGGATACTTAACATAACGGAGGATACAAGTACACTTAATCGTAATGAACGGTTAAAAGTAGCCTTGCATTTTGATAAAATGGTCGAGGAACAAAGACAATCTATAGAAAATTTAATTGATAAATATTCGGATTGTTTCTGTCTAAAAGGAGAAAAATTAGGCGTGACAAATGCTATAGAACATAAGATACCGACTGACGACGACATACCAATCACAGCTAAGCCATATAGATTTCCTCATGCTCTCAAAAGCGAACTTGATAAACAATTAAAAGAAATGATTGAAGGAGACATAATTGAACCATCAAGTTCCAATTATACGTCACCTGTTTTTCTAGTAACAAAGAAATGATCCTGGGCAGCAAGGCGTACATCTCGCGTATAGACCTAACCACTGCCCCGCGAGTTAAGCTGTTGAACGATTGTCTCCGCTATGAAAACCAGGTGAAATCATTGGGCGTCTGGCTGCTGCCAACTCTGGACTGGTCCAAGCACATTTTGTCAATCTCACAGAGGGTGCATGGGATTTTACGTTCGTTACGTTTTCATAGACGGGCATTCTCCAGGAATACTCGTAAACACCTTGTCGAAACTTTAGTTTTCCCTCACTTCGACTATGCCTGTGCAGTCTACAACGACTTGAACCAGACCAGAAATTTAAAGCTCCAGAGACTACTTAACGCTTGCGTCAGATTTGTTTGGGGTAACCTACGTAGGTATGACCACGTGACGCCATATAGATTGAAGCTGGGCTGGTTATCGGTGGAGTCGAGGCGGTTATTTTTCATCAGTACTCTTTCTTACAGCATTCTGGCCGGCAACTCACCACATTACCTCTCAGAATATTTTATTAGAATCAATAGCTCTACTGATCAACGTTTTTCATCTCGTCATCCTCCTAAACCGCTGTCCTATTTAACACCTCGTACTGAATCACTCCATAAGTCATTTGTCATCACTGCCACTAAACAACTAAACTCATACCCTTTTGTATCATTCGATCCGACTTATTTCAACACTTTCAAATCATTCATCTTTGAACACCTCCTTCGTCTCGACTCCATCGCATGGGAAGATAGAGTGAGAAACGAAAATCTAGTCCGTCTCCGTATAAGTGATTTGGGTGATTTGGGTGATTTAAGTATAATTAGTGAGATAGGCTTACCTTCTAGCTTGTAATAAACCGTCGCAGTATTTATATTTCTTAAGTTTTCAAATGATATACTACTGCATTTTGCGTTTTGCGTTTATTTTTTATAACTTTTATTGCGTTTTGCGCTTTACTCAATTTTATCTAATTTTATGTTTTTATCACTGCGCTCTTTTACTCGTTTATACTTTTATTTTTACACTTTTATTATTATTATTGTTATTTTTATATTGTTATTCTAGTTTGTTATATTATATTATTTTATTATTAACATTGTAATCAACGTATGTATACTTTCGTGTTTACGAGGTCTCTACCCCAAAAACTCAATAAAATATCATATCATATCATATCTCTCTCCCTAACGTAACGTATTTCATCCTGTGGGTGCCTCGCATGTTTTGTATGCAGATGATCTGCAAATTTACTTGCAACTCCCATACTCTGATGTGGGTGGGGGGATAGCAAAGCTCCGGAGAATCGCAATTGAAATACAGGATTGGACTGTGTGCGCGTCACTCAAACTTATCGCCTCTAAGATTCAAGCTATATTGTTTGGTTGCCGTAAACTTTGTTCAGACTTCTACAACCATAGTAGTCGTGGCAATGACTTGGGTGGTGGCGTGTACATCCCGTTGGTGGAGAGTGTGTGATTTTGGATTCGCAGCTATCTTGGAATATCTTGGATAATATCACGAAAAAAGTTAATAGAGTATTGTATAGTCTGCAATTTTTTAGCAAATACACTACTCAGGCTCTTAGAAAGCGGCTTGCCGAGGCGCTGTTGTTTCCCCACACAGAATATTGTTCATTAGTCAAGTTGGATGCTTCGTAAGAGATTAGAAACCGATTACAGATTTTACAAAATACTTTTGTGCGTTACGTTTGTGGTATTAGGAGGGATGGTCGTGTGACGCCCCACAGATACTCTCTTGGGTGGCTGCGCACAAATTCTAGGAGATAGTATTTTATGACGGTACTCATGTACAAAATTGTGCGTATGCGAGTTCCAGCGTATCTGGAGAGTCTCTTCTCTAGATGTGCTCTCAGGGGATTTGGAGGGGGATTACAAGAGAACTTGTACCTCCCCCTATGCGTACCGAGACGGGTAAACGCTCCCTACAGGTACAAGGTGCGCCTCCATGGAACTTCTTGCCGAGAGGAATTCGTGGCCTGGCCTTTTTAAAGGGTTTTAAGGCCGCGGCTCGGAGACACTTCTCGGCACTAGAATAGTTGTAACCTAAGTGTACTGTTTATTTAATTATTTATTTTATTTATTTTTTATTTATTTTGTTATTCTATATTGTACCGTCCCATATACACATGAATGAAAGTATTTAAGGGACGTTAGATGACGAGACATTGTGATGACGAATGTCTGCTTTATTGTGTTGTCCAATTTAAAATTTTCAATTGTATTTTAGTATTGTGATTTATAGATATATAGACAGTTGATTTATTGTTTCTGTCATTTTTCCGCTATACCTTAACTTAATGTTATTTTTAACGTCGTTTTCGTTATAGTGTGACTACCATAGACGTCTACATTATTAAAAATATTCATTAATAATTTTTAATTCTATTATATATATATATATATGTGTATGCAAGCTCAAAATTTATCTCTGTAAATAAATTTATCAATTTTGCGAGATCAGTCGTTACACGCGTTGATGTTAGTCTCTGGCTTGCGAATATGCCGAATTGGCAACTGCTAACTACTCCCACTTGCGCCGAATCCGAAGAGCGTTTATTGCTGATTTACTTGGAGCTCTCGCACGATTCTACAACATTCGCGAGTCCATTTTACTTTTAAGCCTTTATAAACCCGAGAATGTACTCTCAATCTTCACTAATTTTATTAAATATTTTTAACGACACTAGTCATATAGTCACTATTACTGTCTCGGAACATATCTTTCAATTATTACCTTTAATCATTACATCAGGATGTAATCCTGGGATTTCCTTTCTTGAAAAAAGAAAGAGCCAAAGTAGATTTCGATCTTTAAACTATCGTTACTATTAGTCGCCCTACAGAGCTCATCAATTTTGAGGAAATTGACGAGACTGAGGACAAAAAGGGAGATAAAGAAGTTACTGATACAGCAGCTAAAATATTAAAAAACGACCAAACAAAACCAAAGTTAAACGTGACAACCATTAAATCTGGCAAAGACAGCTGAATTTGGTGAAATAATTGCCAAATCAGATCTACGAGATATAAAAGATGCAATCTTGGCAAAATTAATTAAACCAATCGATGTACAGCAAATCACCGAAATAGTCGACGCATATGTGTATCTCTGTCAGCTACAAAATGATCATCCGTCAACTACACATTACACCAAACACTAGTTAGTGACCACCGATGCAAAACCTAAAAACACCAAATAGTATCATTACCTTCCAACTTTACACATGGAAGTGAGCAAACAAATTTCCAGAATGTTAGATGATGAAGTGAGGCAACCTTCTGCTTCATCCTGGAACTGATCATTCAATTTAATAATAAGACCATTGACGACTCATACCCACTACCTCAGATTATCGAAATTCTAGAAATAATGAATTTCTCTAAGTATTTTAGCGTAATGGACCTCGCCAACGGTTTTCACCAAATAGAATCGGAACTATCAGACTACCCTAAAACAGCTTTCAGTACCCCTTACGGACACTACGAATTCATGAGGCTAAAGACTGCCCGAGAAGTTTTCAAAGACTTAAGGACTACGTCATGTTAGGATTACAAGGCACAGAAAATTCGTATACCTAGATGATATTATTATTTTGGCGACACATTAGAAGAACACAAGGATAACGCGTTCAAAGTTTGTGAGAGGCTATTTTCCACCGGTTTAAGACTACAAACCGAAAAGTGTGAATTCTTAACACCGGAAGTCAAGTACTTAGGTCACATGATTTCGCTATACGGAGTGAAACCCGATCCTAGGAAAATTATGGCTGTAGAAAATTATCCAGTCCCGAAGACAGTCTCTAACATTAGACAATTCCTGGGATTCGCAGGCTATTATAAAGTTCATTAAAGACTTATCTTTCAAAGCTAAGCTTATGAATGACTCACGAAAGAAAGGAACGTCTTTCGTAACCCTATCACAATTGGAAAATCAGTTCCTAGACATATGTCAACGAAAGAAACAACGACACACCAATATGTACATCGCATCAAGTTAATTGCTTAATTTACTGACAATACTTGTATTTTATTTCTTTTGTACACGTAATTGTAAAACGTGTAACCGTATTGTAATCGCGTAAATTGAGGAACACCGCCAATACTTACCTATTCCTACCAACCAATCTACTTTTTGTCCTCCCAAACTATAGTCTCCTTACCAAGAAATAGAATTGTGTAATCTAGAAAATAACAGACGGAATCTATGGCGCAGCCTCATTGAATTTATCTCTCTTGAATCAATCGCAGTTACCCTTATAGTCCGGGAGGTAGCGACATTTTCGAGCGAGTCATAGATAGTTTATATTGTATACATACATGAATCGGCGATCAGCTGCTCAAGTAGCGGTGTGCGTGGAATCTGACGCGCCTCCCACACGTTAAAAATTAATGAAAATTAGAATAGACTACCATAGCTGAAACTTATTCCACATTTACATAATTAAATTCACATTTAGCCAGGAGCGAGTTTATAACAAAAATTATTTTACTTTATACTCTGTAATAAAAAAATTAAATGTATATGTATTTGTCGGTAATTTTCAATAACAAACTGCCCTAAAAATAGTTACGAAGTTGTTTAAAATTATCCTCTTTATGTTAAAAAATAAAGGTTATATACTTTGATTAATAAACTTTTATTCAATTTACCTGTGAAAGCATAAAAACCCGGTAAAGCGGCGCTCAGCTGTGGTCCAAGATTTTCGTATAATTTTGTTATATTAATAAATCTTTGATGATTTCTTGTGCCAACCTCCATTGAAATTTGTAAATTTTTAGTGTTATGTTCCATATTTGCTAGCATTATAATTGCCACATCCGTATCGGAACATCGTATGGTAATATTAGCACCAAAGTCTTTTACAAATGTGATACACTATTTTAGTATCTGCCTCCTCATGCGCTATGCAGCTTAAATTGAACTCTTCTGTTCGTTGTACGCGATTATTTATTACCTCGTATTTATGACATTTCTCAAAATGTATATAAATCTGTTTATTACGTATGAAAGGAGCCATGTCGTCGTTTTCCGTATCATCAATAATGAAATTAACCAAAAACTCTTTGAAATGAATGTTTTTTAGTTCACTTGCAAAATCCGATGGTCGAATTTGATCTCGTTCAGTAATGTGGAAATTTATGTGCCTTATTCCTCTTAAATTGTGCTCGTGATCTTTTATGGATGCAAAAATGTAACGATAAAATGTTATAATAATAATTGATGCTTTGTTTCCAACGAATGTCTGTAATAATTTTTTTGATACATTGCCAAAATTGAGCGGTATTTCTTTCATTAAATGGAAAATAAAAAAACCACCGAATACTATAACATCTGTATTTTGAGGAGGTTCGTTACCAGTAGTTTTTTCCAACAATTTCACTAAAACTGATTTTGCAGTCTTACATATACTATTGTCCATATGACAGAATGTAAAAGGAACTGGTGTTAACGAATATGTTAAAACTTTCTCGATATCCAAAGTTTTTTGTAAGGAAACAGATAGCAGTTGACCGAATAAATCGCGCTGTATACGGACTTCTATAGCTTTACCAGAAACTAATAACTTATTTTTTTGTATACATTCAGTAAAATTTAAAATATAATTTTTTTTAATGGCTCTTTCGAATCTATCCTTGTTTTGTGTGCACTCTTCAATAAATGTTGTTGATTCCCATTTTTTTCGACGTTTAGCAAGAAATCAGCTACGTTATCTGTCACTGCTTGACCCGTTGAAATATTAAATAAACAATTATTGTCAATATCTTTGGCAAAGGGGTTAATATTTTCATTGAAAAATTTCTTGCCTAGTATGCTTTAATTTTTATACTTATATTAAGATATAATTATGAAACATTTAAAATCTAAAATACAACTGCAGTAAAAAATTTGTATTATTTTACTACACAATAGTGTATTATTATGCAAATATTTTTGTTAATTAAGTCGATGCCTTAAAAAGAATGCTTGTATGTAAATCGCATCAGCTGACAATCTTTCCACCATTGTACAATCAGCTGATTATTTTTTTTATAATATACATAACAATGGTAATGTGTGCACAAAATTTGAATAATGGTTTTTTATATTTTTTCTATTTGTTAAATAATAACTTTTATGCAAGTAGCTGACGTATTATCCCTTCGTTTAACGCCAGCTGTCAATCATTTTTATTTACTATATAATGTTATGTAAATGTGGAATAAGTTTCAGCTATGGTAGTCTATTCTAATTTTCATTAATTTTTTGTGTGGAAGGCGCGCCAGATTCCACGCCCACCGCAAGTGCGCCAGCTGACCGCCAATTCATGTATGTATACAATCTAAACTATCTATAAAATAAAAACCAAACGTGGTAGTATTTGTGACAAAAATGTGTCGCTACCTCCCGGACTATTAGTGTCACCCTTCCAATGGCCTAATCGTTTCATAGAACTCGCATAACTGTCATATTTTTGTTTTTTACAAATCATACATGTTATTTATATACAAAAAAATATTAATCATAATTACGAATTGATCAGAAACCATTTGTTCACCCACCATCATTCAAATTAAACCTGTATTACCGTACAATTTTTCACTAGTTAATAAATTTATTACATTATAAATTCCTCTGCTTACACACTTTGCACAAATAACAACCTTCCCTTATACACGTTAAACCCTCTCAACACATTTTACACTGCGCATAAACTTTTCACACCCCACCGTCGTTACAAACCTCTAAATTGCATTTCAATCAAATTTAGTAAAACCGAATAAACAGCTTCACGTACCCGTGAACAAGTACACTCCTCTACAAGTCAACGCCACATAGACAAGTGTATGTATATATGTATATGTGTATATACATATATATATGCGTGTGTGTATATGTAAGTATATATTTATACATCATGTGATATAATTTGTAACGGGGTACAATCTCTCGCGTAGGTAGGGGTAAAGGGACCGGTTGCTAGGGCACTGCCTAGTTATATTCCCTCGGCGGTGCCCTGGAGAGTGCGCGGCGGATTCAAATCAGTGAACCCCGCGCACGACCTACTGTTGTGATGTCCGTTAACAACCGCGAGATCACTGGCCGATCTCGCGTCTTTGCACAGCTAAAACGTCGTGAGCTGAAAAGGACCGCGAATAAAAGGGGTAAATTCGGGGTAAGTTAACCTCGGCCGCTCCTGAAACGGAGAGGGCGGTATTCGGGATAACGGGAATAACGTACGCCGGTAATCAATAATTAAACTCGTACTCGGATAGTGATTACATATGAATTTTATTTATCATTGTTTTATTAATTTAACATCTCTCTTTTTATGCTTCTAAACCGGTGCTAATCAGCGACGGAGGTCATACGATGTCTTGGTGAAGAAAGCACTTGTTGAAAATACATTCGCCAGTGGTGCTTGTATCAATCGGTCGGGGCCGGGAATCGAACCTGGGACCTCCAGATTACGAGCCCGACGCCCTACCGACCGAGCCATCGCAGACCTCGTGAATTTTATTTATTATAAAGAAATATAAATTTAGTTTAACATAGAATAAAGAAAGCAACAAAGAAATTACAAAGGCCGTATATAGGCCGCGTGAGGTCTCGCGACGAGGTGTAACCACCGGGGTTACTCGCACTTTCTCTCTCTAGCACGCGTACGCGGTCGCCCGTTCGCTTCCTCGGCGTCGCACGCGGGCGAGATCCGCCAATCCCTAACTTAACGATATAGTCGTAAAGTGAGAGACTTTACGGCTTCGGCGGCACGCGGGTGGTGCACCACGTACCTTAATTCTCCCCGTCGATGCGTTTGGCTTCACCTGTTTCCCCTCTCTCCGTCGGGTTCTCGCGCGCGGCAACTTCGCCGTCTTCGCAGGATCCTGGAAGTCGCTGGAGCTGTGCGCTCGACACCACCACACTCACTCCCCAAAATCACTCGCTCTTTACGGCGCGAAACCCAGAACCCGAGCAAGAATTCGTGTTAACGATTGTTTTTCGCTTGCCACGAATTAGCAAGGAAGGCGTTACCGGCGACGTGTCTATGTACGATGACTCGCATAAACTCTCTACTCTTCTCAGTCAGCTTGCGCGGCGGACCATTATTAGTCCTTACGCGGCTTGCGCGCGGGCTTTCCCGATCACCTACGAGCTTTTCCGATCGTGACTCGCGCTCGTTATAAGGTATAGCTTCATACGCTCAAGAGTATGTAGCTTACCTTTACAAATTATATAAAGCTTTTAAATTTAGCAATGACTCATTATTATTAAAAACAAGTTATCAACAAAATAATATGGTTATATTATAAAATATTATAAAACATTTTTTTTAATAAATACTTGTCTAAAATGCTCGCTTTGCTCGCGATTCAATAATGTAAGTTTTATTATTACATTTATTATACAATTTGAATTATATGGCGACGTTTCGATGACCATTTGTACGAATTTCAATTGAATAAAAATATCTAAATTACTCATCGCAGAATATTATAATTATTATTCAATAGTAATAAAATGTATTTCTTCAATTAACTTTGTTGATTCTAAATAATAAATTATTTTAATGTATATTTTAATAATATACTAATTTAACAAAAAACAATATAACGTTATAATTAAAATAACCAAAAAATTTTATAATAGTAAAATTTTTCCTCTCCCTAAAACCATGTAATAAGTATGTTTTAACATTTCAGCAGTCGAAATCACGTGTTTTTAGAAAATGTCTGTATGGATGTGTGTGTATGTACGTAAACCGGCATATTTTCGAAACTACTCAATTAATATCGCTCAGCTTGCTTAATGTAATTTGTTTTTTATTTTCCTAATTCCGGAAAGGACTTTGGTTGTTTGACCCTCCAAATAGTTTCTGTTTTAAAAACAATTTCGGATTTCTAAAATATTAGTTTTTCAAAAATTTTGATAATATTATTAATTTTTTTAATTGAACCAAAGGTACTGTATAGAGAATAAAAAATTTATCTGCTCGATTTTGGATTTACACATTCTGTCTATTAGCTTTTTGTTATTTAAAAAAAGATTTTTTTTTAAATATTTCATATTTTGGAAATTAATTAGTAAAGTGTACTGAAAAAATTTCAAAATCGTTCATAGATTAGTTTTCGAGAAAAAAATTGTAAAGCAGATTAATGTGGAACTAACCATAGTTTTGAAAGAAAATGTTTTTAAAAAATCCAAAGAAAAGCAAAAAAAAAAATAATTTTTATATTCTTAATTGATACCATCAAAAATATTTTATGTCACTTGCAAACAATTTAATCTAATTGAACAGAATTTTCTTATTATGAACAAAATTAAACAACAAATTAAATAATAATATTTTTGTTAGAAACTATATATATTTTATATGATAAATGAATTTATTGATATCCACAAGCCAAAGAATATTCCTCACAACTCAACTAAGGTGGACTGTATTAATACCAACCACTTTAGAAACCTCACAGGATGAGTGTTTGAAAAAAGATTAAGACAAGCTAAGTAAAAAAAAAATATAAAATTTAATTGATTGTAGTATAAAATTAATCAAAAGTTGAAAAGACGTAAAAAAATAGGAAAGGAAAAGAAAATTTATTGAATTATTAAATTTATGTCTCTAGATACAGATCAATGATATAAAAATTATTGAAAACCAGCTCTATCCCGACGAGGAAGACATTGGGTATATATGCCCTACCGATAGCAAACTTCAATAAGTGCCACATATTAACAGGTAGCCCCTTAACGCACTTAATAGAACTAATGTCTTAATCGTCAGAATATTGTCACATAAGGCATTTTTGTGATCTAATGCCATATAATTTTAAAATTTGAATTTTTCCAACTATTAGAAAATTTGTGAATTTATTGCTTGTTTACAGTATAATTATTATTAAATACATTCGGTTATTTATAGTTATTTATAGTATAATAAATATATTCGGTTCGATCCCTCTGGCAACATTTAAAACTTAGCGATATGCAAGTAAGTTGCTAATAAAGAGAGTTTTGTGCAATATTTGAAAAAACTATTGAGTAACACAAATTGGCTCGTAAATACCGATTAATATATATATATATATACTTTCTAATAAACATATGCACGAGCGATTTTGAGTCGAAATTTAAAATAATATTTTTGAGTGATACATTACATATAGGATCGACATGCTAATTTGAGGGAGCTATCACATTAAGTTGCAGTTTACGCATGAAATAGGGACTAACGTACATATAAACTTTTTAGAAGTTTCATTAATTAGGAATTATAATACACACATAATTACAAATTGGTACCGGAAAGATACTTTCTCGGCACGGGTTTTACATTTTAAGTCTAGTCATACTATCCAGCAGAGGCGAGCAATGGTCTATACATTGATGGACAAGGTTATTTTGTTAGCGCAAGAGAAATTTCATAAAACGAATATTCGATTAATTAAAAAGTTTTTAGAGAACAATAGTTATGCAACAAAATTTATTAATCACAACGTAATAAAAAGATTAGAAAAAATAAAATATAATCATAATAATGCGCAACCAAATAACAAAGCAATAACAAATTACAAAGCTACTTTAAATATTCCTTTTGTACCCGAATTTTATGAAAAAGTATCAGGTGCTATGAAAGAAAAGGCTATTAAAGTGCAGATTCGAATCATTTGTGTTGTTTAATTTATTATGTACATGTAAGAATTTCAAATTTCCTCGGGAAGTGGGGATTTCTGTTCGATTGATCTAATTTCGATTGATCGCCCAGGTGTCTATAAGAACGCGTAGCGAGAGATTTGAATTGTTTGTTATTAACCGTCGGTGATACAATTGATATTTCGTTCTTTTACCAATTTGACTGCTTTTTGCTAAATATGTATTATTGTGTATTAAATTATTTTGTGCTGTTTTTAATTTATTTATTTAATTTATTTAACTTTTTAAAAATAGATGTTAATTATGGATTTAACTACTATAAAAAGGTATAGACCACACATAACTTCAGTTTCTGAGCAAAATTATAATTGTTTTTAATAAATTTGAATACTTTTGTTTTCAATTATAAAGCGACGCATCAGAGATGCTATTAATTATACGTTTTATACGTTTATATTTATGACAAAGTGTAAGTAGTGCAAATAATTTATAATGTAATACAATTGCCACAAAATTACTAATATGTTGTGACGGTCCTGTTTGGCCACATAATAAAAATAAAAGTGAAATTCTGGTTTAGAATTTCAATTTTATTGATTCACCAGCCAGTGTAGGGTAGAGAAAGATTCCCATCCATCAATAGACTGATGAATGAGCATTTCATCATTCAGATATTTAATAGTTAGGTGTTACTTATGATTTTTAACCTAGTTTCAATTCAGTGACGTAGGTCAAGGAGAAAACAAATTCTCTTATCACGCGTCACCGCATGAATTGAAGAGCGTTAAAAATCTAAGTCTAAAAATCTCAATTTCCATTCAGTGACGTAGGTCAGAGAGAAACCGAATTCTCTCATCACGCGTCACCTCAAGAATGGTATCACGATTGTTTAAACTTAATAAGTCATAAACCTAAACAAAGATTAGTTATTTATAATTAACTATTATAAAAACAAATTTAATAAAATACTTTCAATAAATTCATAATGAGTTATCATTTTATTATCATTGGAGAAAAACTCCCTTACACGTGCTCGCTCGCGGAGCTAAGAAATATAATTACATACATAGTCTCGCGGGACTCTGCTAGTGTGGAGAGGCCGCAAGAAAGGCTCGTCGTTCTTGACGAAATGCTCCTGAGGCAGCGAGAGCCGTTGGTTTTATCCAGGCTTGGCAGTAGTGGGGGAATCTCTCCCGTTTCGGTGGGCTCGGCTTGGTTTTGCTGAGAATTTGATTCCCTCACCATCGGACGTCTCATGTACATACGTCGATGCATATGTGGTGGTAGCCTGTGATATCGTTGATCGCTGTCCCTCAATATACTTTATTTTACAATATAAGTATATCAATTTTTATATTATTTAATTATAATAAATACGGTATACAGTTTTACAAAATGCATAATTTATACATAAGTGTATTTACGTAAGTCCTAGCTTATTGTAAAACTTATAATTTCTTTGAAAATTGGTTTTATGCCAATTTTCACTATAAATTGTAATAAATAATAATTTCAGATTTTATATTTTAGTGTAATTATATTTAAAACATATAAATAAATTTTAATAATTAATAACAATTGTTTGATACAATAGCTATTAACATTTTTGTCAGTCTTGGTCGTATCGCACTGAAATTTTGACCAAAATTGGCAAATATGTAAAAAAAAATAATAAAATTATAAATTTTGCAATTTTCCACTTTTTAATGTTTAAACTAATGATTTAAACATTAAATGTGAAGTAAAAAAAATCTGTCCTAGTCGGGAATCGAACCCCGTCGTAGCGCGTGGCAGTCAAATATTCTACTACAGAGCTATCTCTGTAAGTCAACATTAAATGGCACAAAGTACCTTTTTCAATCGAAATTATTGCAAACTGTCTTTTCTAAGCTAAAATGTTAAGGAAGAATCTTTTTAAAGGTAGAAACTTCATTTCTGGATATCTCAGCTTCCGCAGGGTTATTGGGGTTGAATTTTTTTTAAATTCATATTTTTTGACCGACAAACGATAGGATATGTTTCATACGTTTCCTCTAGGGGGCCAAATTCCTATATCCCGTCTGCACAAGCGAAATTTTTTATATAAATTACTTATGAAAAATACATTTTTCAAATAATAAATTGTTTGCATTAAGCGACATTCTTTAGGTAATTTTCTTGTGTAAACTAAGTTTTTAAAATAATAATTGTTTGCGTTAAGCGCCTATATAAATTTCAATATTTTCATAAGTATTAATATTATATTCAAAATATGGCAGCTTTAAGCCTGTAGATGCAGAGAGAAAATAGTACTAACCAACATTTGTTTTAATAATATAACAATAAATTTTAATTAATAGTTTATAGCATATGAAAAAAGTTACAAAAAATTAGTTAGAAAATGAAATAAAATAACTGTATCAAAATTATTTAAAGTTTATTTATTATTAACTAACAGTAAATTTAAGACTACACTTTATAATCAACGTCTAGCCTCAAAAATGTAATGCAACCGATGGAGCGTTAGCGACAGAGGTAACATGGCTAGTTTATTAAGATACGAAACTATTATTGTATAAAGTAGTCTTGTCTACAAAAACATTTTAACTGTATTACCCATTAAATCATGTTTATTATTTCAAATTATCTGAATTCTTCATGTCGTAGAATATATTATATAATTATTCTTTGACAAATAATTTTAAATTCATTCACAAAAAGTTCGGGTAATTCGGCAATTTCGAATAGCCCGACAATTTCAGGCGGTCTGAAAATTTCGGGTAATCCGATAATTTCAGGTAGTCCGAAAATTTCGCATAATTCGATAAGTTCGGGTTATTCGAAAATTTCGGGTGGTCCGAAAATTTCGGGTAGATCGATTATTTCGGATAGTGCGAGAAAATCGATACCCGAAACCCGATTCGAGGCCGACCCGAGCCTGTCGGGTCGAATTTTGAAGTCGGGTTACCTGAATATACGGATACCCGCACACCCCTAATGTTTATTAAAATGATGGACCCCTTGTACGTTACCAATTGCTTTGGTCTGTCGAATACCACAATTTTCTTCCAACAATTTGAGACTTAGTATGGCCCGGACCTGTATCCATACCTCCAATTTTAATAGCGTTAGAATCGACTCGCGCGGACCAATACTTATGACCAGAGCTTCCACCCAATAGAAGTCAATGTCAAAATTTGACATTAGTGTCGGTTCCGCTGTGTGCGCATGTGTATGTGTGCGTGTGTTTTTTCTCTTTTTTATCGAGGAGGTAGTAAGAATGCTCTTTTCGCACGGAGTGTGTCACTCGGTAAACATAATCCATACCCACTAAACAACCACAACAAACTGTCATTAGGTAATGGCAGGGTTCGTTTTCTGGACTGATCTTCTCCTTCGGAAATTGCCGCAAGGCATTACATCATAAAGGGTAGTCACGCAACATGTTGCCTTTCCTAGCAGGCTACCGCCTCATTATCTCGAGTATGTAGTGCGGCTGATGTTAATGCCAGCTCTAACATATTTCTTTTTTCTGATTTAATACATCCGCTCCATAATAAATGCTACAAACGTTACCACAGCATCCCAACCCTCTTGCGAACCAAGAATGTATATCCTAATGTCCTATGTAGTTAAGAAACCATTCCAAAAGATTTGGAGTGGTCTCTTTCTTTCAGGAACCAGGACAGGACGGGTTCCAGATCTTGGTCGACGCCAGGGCAGGTAGGGCACTCCACACTTCCATATATACGGAAGCAGTGCAGGTAGCTGCAAAAGCAGCCATGACCGATAAGCACCTGAACTATTTGGATAATAAATGGATCAATTTATTTTGTCTCCGTACTCCTGATTTATTTCTCCTTAAAATCAACCCAAACTTCCCATATATTACTTCTGGAAAACCTGTAACTCGTAGAAAATAGCAATAGAAACTAATATGATATTTGATCGATAGATTCAGAATGCTATAAGATAGAACAGAGCGGACGGTACAAGGACGGATTCTCCGGGGGTTTGTTCCCCTTTAAGAGAAGTACCAACCTCTGTACCTTCTGTCGTGCCAAGAATTATCCTAATTTGGATCACGCACTGAATATATCAGCAAAAGCTTCGGTGAAAGTGACAGTCTTCCTAATGTTAGCAATCTCCAACTCCAAAATTGTAAAGGACTCGAGGGTGCATGTCCACGATTGTTGATTTTTGAGTTGCCTCGTTTCGTCGCCCAAGCATCATAATCTCCGATGACTATTGGCAATTGGGAGGACCTCGCACTGATGACGGTGGTATCAAGGGATCCCAGGAACTCGTCGATGTTTTCGCTAAGTGGGAAGTAGCAACTGTATATTCATATAACTGCCACCTCCACCCAGGTAAAATTGGGGAGTAGAGCGGCCATTTTTCTGAATACATGGAGGTTTCTATATATCCAGATGGCTGCTTCGCCAATGGCATCACTCACCCAATTCCATTCAATCTCCCTTCCCTGTACTTCTCTCTGACACTGACTGATCCCTTTACTTCTCTCTGACAATATCAGCCTGCTCTTCCATCCATAGCAGCAGGTCTTAGGTCACAGCATAGTGGTTTAGATTTTTATATTCAACCCCAAACCCAGTTATCTTCTTATTCGTCGCGCAATTAACTGCTTTGTTGCTCTCTTGACCGCACCAAATACAACGTGATGACCGGTCTACTGCGCTCTGGCAATCCTATGCTATGAGGCCGATCTCGTAACATTGGTAATACTGCTAGTCTGCCTCCTAAAGCCAAACCCTGCTTTTGTAGCAGGTTTTTTGCTACTGTCGCGGGAAGGAGGACGCTGGCTACCTGGGTGCCTCTGTACAACCTTTTAAGCTTTATACTCCCATAAGTTACCGTTCGTCGTCGTGGCTCGTCCATGTAATTTATAGTAGTAGACTTCTTGTGTCTCAGCAACTGGACCTCTAATAACCAGGGTAGCGTGGATGAGACCGCCACCTCGAGGTGTGGAGTCCCTACGCCAGGTCTCCTGAGTTCAATGAGTAGCTCTTCTGGTGCGTCCCGAATTTGTCGAAAAAAGTCGGCTTTAGCTTCGTGGCCACTTTTTGCTCTTTGATCACCTTAGACGCATCTCTGACATTGGTCTGCTTCAGCTGCATATGTTGCTAAGCCCCTCTCCTTATGCCCTTGCGCACCAGTGTTGCCCAGTCAAGGCTTTGAGACGGATACTTCGACTTCTTCTTCCTCTTCTCACCCTCTTCACCGCCTTCCCATGTCGTACCTCAGAGCGGAAGATTGGCGATGTTGGGTACATTCCATCCTTGCGCGTTGTTCCCACGCTGTCCTTGGACTTTGCCGGGTACAGAACACTGCTCACACGCACGTTATTACTGAGAACAATGGTACTTAACTCTTTGTGGATGTTGTTTTTATTAAGAACGAAGTCTACCAAGGTGCCTACTTTCTCCCGCAGACGGTAGTAAGCTCTGTCTGCAATCCTCGACATCCCAGTCGAGGGCCGGTTACACGTCGCATTAGATGCTACAGATGCTGAGTGACCAACCTCTGCAGCACTTCTCTTATTAACAATGTGAGATTATCCCCCCCCCAACCCAGAATCCGTGGGACCAGCACTTATTAACGGGCCTTTCATCCGGTAATTTCGATTTAATTTCGGGGTGGCTTTCTCTATCTCGTTTTAGTTCGTCTCAAACATTTGATTTATCGGTACCGTTTATATCTACAATGCATTTCTCGATCCACTATCTCTGAGAGTACCATGATACAGGACCCGCAAACCCGATACGGGTGCATGTGTGTGTATATGACGACAAAATGTAACTTTACAAAAGTATTTTACTTTAGATAAATATGATGCGATTGAAAACAAGACTCTTAAAATGTAAAGAGGTAGAGTTTTGGAATTGAATTTGGTATTCTTGAATTACGAGCTTATGGTACTTATCATTTGAGCACTATCAATTTTAGTAACTATTTTATACAACAAAAGCAAGAAAAAAATTAGAATTTAAGTTAGTAGAATTTAATCAAAGTAATATTTTACTAATAATTTATATTTCTTTTTAGTTTTACAATGATGACGAGGCAAAAAAATATACTAATAAGTAAGTACATATTGATTTTTCTATGTCGTACGTATTATTTTTAATTAAAATGTATCCTTAGCAAATTGGAATTTCTTCCTAAAATTACAAATAAATTATTTATTTAAGTAATAGTTATAGCAGTTGCAAGTAGCACTTGCGAATGCACAATACCGTAAGTGTCTGCAAGTCGATAAGTAAACTATTACGGAACATACCAGCGGAGATGTGAAAGATATCATAGGTACCGAAAAGCGCGATGGGAATAGGCATTACTGGTTCATTCTTAATAGTTAAATGCAACTGAGTAAATTTAACAAGAATTAATAAATAATACAGACTTATAAGGGCCAGGAAGCCAAAATACTTTTATGCTTTTCCGAAGAATTTGGACGCGATGGATTCGAATCTGTCCATTGGATTGCATTGTCACGTTACGTTTTTGAGATATCGTAAATTAAACACGTAAAAACACTGTTTTTGACATATTTTAGGTTACGTAACACTATAATTTTTTTTCTAAAAAATTTGTTTATGGTATCTTAAACTATAAGTTTTCTTCCAAAATGTTATTAATGTTGTCCAAATATCTTTTTTTTTGAGATATAGCGTTTTGCAATTTTTATGATTATAAATTTTTATACATTATATTACGTCTATAGGGCAAAAAGCCGACTGGCATTTTTATTACTACATGCAAATCCACACATCATATCTCCAGTTTTGAGTCCATAATTTGAAATTCACTACATGTAAAGCTCATAAAACCCAAACCAGATACTCTACATTCAGACCTCTGTAGCCTGCAAGTGAAAACTTGCGTAACAACTATTTTGCGTATAAACTAACTGTTTTGCAATTATCACCTCAAAATCGCATTGGGGATTCCATCTGGCTTCAAAACATTACAGTTATCGAGATCTGCTTCTCGCAGCTTAGTCGGGATCCCTTGATGTCATCGTCAACAGAACAAAGTCCTTCTAATTGCCAATAATCGTTGGAGGGAATTTTAACGTTTACGTCACAGAATGGATGATGTTGAAGCTCACATCGTATATAAAAAAAAAAAATAAATACATATTGCTTTTTGTGAGGTTAGTGAGGTTACAAAAAAATTTAGTTCGATTTCCACCGTTTTATTAATGTAGCGGTATATGTTCTGTAGGGAAGTAAGGTTCAAATCAGGCCCAATTTATCTCGGTTTCCCTACGTAGATGCAACCAGGAATCGCCTTGATTCCTGTGCAGTGCCGGCATTAACACCAAATGCATTGTTAGGCTTTGCGTTCGTGTGTTGGGCCTTATGCCCAGTATTCGATGTAACGAACAACAACCCAAAAACAAATTAGTTATTATCAGCAATTTCAGTATATTTTTTTTAATCTATCTAAAATGGTTGCAATGTTCCGTTATAGGTTCACTCTTATGGATTGGTTGTGTAGAAATGGATCTATATTTTTTTGCAATCTCTCACACTCTTATGGAATACAATAGATTCGTTTTCGTTCTAGGTAAATCAGTTATAAACGTGCAGTACTTTTTTTTATTTCAGTTGGTTATTTTAATCCATTGAAAATTACTCAAACATCCATGAATCGAAACTTTTTCAAATTTTTTCTTATATCGCTATAGAAACTAATGAAATCATTGTTGTACCGGCAAATATTAATATCAATGAATCACCGCAGAGATCGCCTCTGCCATTTCCGTGGCCTTATCCACGTCCTTTATAGCTATGGACTCTTTGTGTGTCAGCATCTGGAGCTCTGCTAACTCACGTAGCGTGGAAGAGAACGCTGTCTCGAGATCTGGAGTTCCTACGCCAAGTCTTCTGAGCTCAATGCGCAGCTCTTTTCTGGTACGCCGGATGCGGAAGAATCTTTGTTCCAGCGTCTTGAGGTTTGGTGAGGCTCGAATAGCTACAATTATGTTGATGGAGAAATTACCAAGAAATCCCGTAATTAGTGCAGATATACCCGATTAGCTTAGAAGCTTCCGAAATACCCAAGAAATCGTAAATAGTGCAGATAACCCGGAATATTTGAAATTTCAGGAAACACCTTAAATGCCCGTAATAGCCTAAAAATTCGAGAAATATATTTAAACTTCTGTATTATCTTAAGAATTCGATGAATACCTTCAGGAGCATGTAATTTGTGCGTGAAGTCCATAATGCAATAAAACTTCGCGAAATATATTAAATATCCCAGAATACCTTAAGCATTCGCAAAATAATTAAAAAAACCCGCACTTCCATACAAATATGCGAAGTACCTTCGATGGACCGTTATTAGTGGAAAAATTGCGGATACCTTAATTCCTGAGATACCTTAAGAAGCCCGTAATACCTATAAAATTAACGAAAAATCTTAAAAAGCCTACAATTAGTAAGAAAATACCGAAATACCTTAAGAATTCGAGAAGTACCTCAAAAATTTGCGAAATATTTTAAATATCCCGAATTACCCTAACAATAAGCAATATTCCTGAAAAAAGGCTGTAATACTTTACAAATTCGATAATACCTAAAAATCTGTAATAACTTAAGAGGACGTCGAAGCTAGTGATTTTACCGATATAGGAGTCACCGATTTTAATTTTTATCTTTACCTAAAAAAGTTTAAGGAATTTTGGCACCAGAGCGCCATTTTATGCAGTAGTACCAGTAACTTGTCAAATATTGGTGCAAATTCATTGAGTATTTACGAAGAATAGTGCGAAACTGTAATTATAATGCAACATAACCTGAAAAAGCCTGTATAAATGCCGTTTTTAATTTGTATCAATGACTAAACCAGCTTTTTGGAATATTTGAGACAAGAGCCTCATTCTATACAGTACTACAAATAGCTTGTCAAATTTTGATACAAATTCATTGAATATTTACGAAAAATAGTGCGAAACTATAATTCACAATAATCGGGCTGTGTTTCGCACTATTCTTCGTAAATACTCAATGAATTTACACGAAAATGTGACAAGTTACTTATAGTACTGTATAGAATAGAGCTCTTGTCTCAAAATTCCCCGAAAACTGGTTTAGTTATTGATAAAAATTAAAAATGGTGACTCCTATATGTCGATAAAATCGCTAGATTCGGCGTCCTCGTAAGTTTCGCGAAATATTTGTAACGTCCTAGCAATTATTATTGCTTATGTAAATAAAATTTATTAAACGATATTTAAGGTCAGTGATTAGATAAATAAAACACTTTATTTAACGTAAGCACAACGTTACGTCTGCTAGATTTACAGACATCTTTAGGTGACATCAATTTATTGACAAAAACAATTAATAAAATGAATAACATAAACAATGTCAAACAGTAAACAGATTTATCAGTTTTGCCGCACGTATTTACACTGAGAAATCCAAGGTAGACGTTGTCGAGTAAACAGAAAATTCGAAAACAGTTGATATATCAAAACAATGATAGAAATGTATACAAACACACGCATAAATACAAATGTCAATTCTTGAAAATAAGCTTGTTACATTCATTATATTTCAATACTAACATAAATGTTATAGCTTACATAAATGTTGCATATCTTCTCTCTTACTTATCATCGATTCACAATTATTGGTAGGCAACATTTCAGAAACAATACGTTTTTTATAATTAGAACTGTCAGAAACATATAGTATCTTTCATTCTAGAATTATATATTTCTTTTTGCACTATACTTCCATACTTGATAAATCCATAGTTGACATTTCTCACTTTTCATTTTCATTGCTTTAACTTGTCAATTTTTTTCTATTCGAATTACAAATTCGAACTGGTATTTTCGCTTTGTTCTTTCAGTATTTTTATTCCAGTCTTTATAATTTTTGAGATACAATAAATATGTCTGGAATAGAATAGTCGTTCTCAAAAGTCGAAGGAAGGTTACGATGGACTCGTTGAAACTATTGAAGATAATGAGTACAATGAAGCTATTTATCTTCCCCATCCCGAAGATTCGGGTGAGTCGCATACCCACGATGATGATGATAGTGGTGATCGTGATGTAGGATCATCGGGTGATGAGAGTTCTGACGATGGCATCATCGATAGTAATTTTTCTTCTCGCAAAGTATCATATGCATCAATTTTTGATCAATACCATTCATATAAAAAAGTTGGAAGAAGATCATCATTACAATTAGGTTGATGGAATTATAAAAACTTATTATCTGAGAAGGATAAAAAAAATTATTTTATTTAGCAAACCAAAAGAACTATTTGAGTATATTTTTTCTATTTGGGGATATTATTTGAAGAAAAACATCATAGAATGTACCGAATCTAGTGGTTATCAACTTACTCGCGATCGATTTGATGTCCTTTTAGGTATTTTGTTATTTTCTTCTTATAATACGAGGCATTCTAGATCTATTGGTCTACTAATCCTCTCGTACGCGCTGATCCGGTTGTACCTGCAATGGGAAGAACTGAGTTTGAGGAAATAAAAACTAACTTGAAATATTCTAAGCCAGAAGAACAAAACAAGGAGGATAGGATCTGGAAAGTTCGGAGAATAGTTGATATTTTCAATAAAAATATCAAGAGATTCAATTACTTCTCGACTGCACTGTCCATAGATGAGAGCATGGCTAAATATTATGGCAGATGCGTTCTCAAACAGTTCATGAAAGGGACGCCAATAGGATTTGGTATCAAATTATGGACTTTATGTTTCTACAGGGGTTATTTATTTCACTTCGAGGTTTATTGTGGAAAGAATGCAAAAGATGATCATCTACCAAATATTGCACCTGGTTCACGTATCGTTTCACAAATGCTACAACATCTATTACATCACTGTACTCGAAGAAAACTAAATGAATATCATTGTTATTTTGATAATTTATTTTGCTGTCCAGATTTATTACTTCATTTAAAAAAAATTGGTTTTCGAGCCACTGGTACAGTGAGAAGTAATAGAATAAATGTGACAAATGATATCAATAACAAAGCGAAATGGGGCACCTGGTTAGCAAAGCACGATAACTTGAGTGGGATAAATTTCATCACTGTAAAGGATTCTAAGCCTGTATCTAACCTTTCGACAATTTCAGGACTCACTCCAATGTCTGATATGAGCCGTTATGATAAAGAGTCGAGAAGTAAAATAACAATACCATTTCCTAAAACTTTCTGTATTTATAACAAGTTCATGGGAGGTGTTGATTTGCATGATCAACATACAAATCAAGTGCGGCCAAGCATACATTCAAAGAAATGGACATGGATAATTATGATAAGATTGGTGCACTGCGATTACAAATGCCACTATCTTATATAACGAAGTACTTCCAAATACAGAAAAGAAAAAAGGAACGAAAGAATTTGTTTTAAGCATCAGTAAAAATTATTTGAGTAAAGGTTTTTACACAGTTCTGGAAAAACATGAATTTCAATCTGCAAATACTCAACATTCTTGTCAAATCGAAAATTGTGCAACGAGAACACTACAATTATGTAAACAATGCAATTTACACGTATGCAAAAACTGTTCGGAAATTTCGTGTAAAAGAAAGAAGGAGTGAGAAAATTCACAATACTCGTAAAATTAATTGGTGCAGGAGTAAGGTTTGGAGGTTAGGATTAATTGGTGAGGAGAACACACTAGGGGCGGTTTGGAGTCATAAACTAGGAGAGAAGTATCGAGCTCTTGGGTCCGTACCCGTCAGTTTCTGGTAGAAGCAGAGTAAAATTTCACCATTTTAGGCATTATATTTAAATAAATTATATGTATGTAAAAAGAATGATAAGATAGGGTTCTTGATTATAGACCACATTTTTAGTTGTTTGAACAAAAGTAAAATTTTGCTATTTCTTTATTAAAAAAGAATAGCTTTATGAAAAAGTTTTATACTATAAAAAGTGCTTAGAATCATCCGAAGAATACGTGTGAATTTTTTCGAAAATTTTCGGGCTGTTTTTGATTTTTTGGTTCAAGCTATTTTCCGGAAAAATCAGAAAATTTTCAAAAACGTTTCAGAAAAATTCACACGTATTCTCTGAATAATTCTAAGCACTTTTCGTTCAATGGAATTTTTTCATAAAGCGATTCCTTTTTGAGTAAAAATTCATCATTAATTAATTATTTTTTCTGATTTTCGGACGCCATTTTGGATTTCTTAAGTTGAATCGCGACATTCATATAGGTACGGTTTTAAAGGAAAAATAGTTTATGCACAATTTCTAGGGGTTCTAGAGCTCTAGTTCATCGGATTCCATGTGAAAATTTTGAATTATTAACAACATATGGGAAAAATTTCACGATTTTTTTGCTTAAAGTGCAAAAATGTAGCTCAAAAAAGATTTTTTTGGGATTTTCATCACGGATTCTGAAAAATCTTGAAAGAATCTTTCGGAAACCGTAGTTTTCATAAGCGCCTCACTGCTTTATACAGCAATGAAAGAGGGCGTGAGGAAATGTGCACATTTGACGTTAATGGGTTAATAAAGTAAAATTCATTATTTTTATAATTTAAATAATGAGCCATAACCACAGTTTTTATTCTTTTGATTCTCTTTAATCCGATCTTTAGACATCGTTTCGTATTTCCAATCTATGAAGCATGACATTGTTTACATGTAAATTTATAGACGACACGTGTTACATATATTATTGCTCATTTATTATTATCACAATGTTTTATTAATTACCGAAATTGTGTTAACCTTTAGACTGTCGGCATGGCTCATATATGAGCCGCCTGTGACCTTGATAACTACTCTAGAGATATGAGGTGTTTTTATGTATAAATTTTGCACATCAAAAATATCAATTTATAAGGCAAAAATGCCGGCAGTCTAAAGATTAATATTATATTTTTTTAACATTGACGAACATTTAAAAAAAAATTGTTAATTATGGGGTAATGGTATATTACAAATAAAGCCCGAGATTGATTTTTATTATTCACATCTGAATATTTAATTTTACGTAGTCTATTATTGATTGAAGGATTTACAAATTTGTGTTTAATCATAATTTTTAATAATGTTTTAGTAATTTTTTAACAACAAAAAAATTGCTCTGTTTTTTAAAGTGTTACCTTTATTTATGCGTGCGTTTGCATGCGTTTCCACCTTAGTTTTGATATAAAAATCAGCTGCTTTATGTTATTCTTTTTATTAATTGTTTTTTGTCAATAAATTAGCACCTACGGATGTCTGCAAATCCAGCAAACGAAATATTGTGCTTACGTTAAATAAAATGTTTTATTTATCTAATCTCTGACACTCAAGTTCGTTAAAAATTTTTTATTTACATATACTGTAACACTTCCGCTGGGGATCAAGGCGGAGGTTGTGAGTTATAATTGAAAATAAACATTCGGACAGCCAAAAACACTTTACTGTTGCTGGAGTTATATTTACATTCTTATAAACTATATAAAATCACGGCCGCCAGTCACTATTTGAGTGGCAAATAAACTACTAGCACACGCACACTCGTACCGCGCGAGGAAGCCATGATTAGGGCCTTACACTCACCGGGAGTCGCGCACTCGCGTACCGCGTGCGGCATCGGGCGTGTTGCTCGCCGAGCGTTCAGAACGAGAGAGAGCGGATGAAACGCGCCGAAACTCGAGCTGCGGCCGCGGCCGATCGCGTAGTTTCGCGGTTGCCTGAGCGCTTACCGAGCGCTGAGAATATGGCCCGACGTACACACATGCACACATGTGACTGGCATACAAATCGCCATGTCAACATCACATAACAGAGGGTGTAAAAAATTATCTAAACGTCGGTCTTCGATCAACCTACGAGCAGCCTTATAGGAGAGGTTCTACATTTTTCATTTGTATTACTTTAAATTATGGACACAAAACGAAGAAAAACTCGGACAAGACAAAAGTGCTAGCTTGCTCAACGTAATTCTCACCGACGTTTCTTAACATCTTGCAGAAAAGCGATGTAATTCCTAACCATATTTATAATATCCAGGGTGATCAGTTGGCGATGGTTTTTCCTTTTCTCTCTTACTTATATTAATGTTTATTAAGCAAGAGCAACAAAAAGAAAAAATCGCCATCTGGCAACCCTGATAATAACCACAAACGTCTTCAGACGTAACGTTTCACAGTAAGTGTTCGAAAGCAGTGTTTCATTCTTATTTAAAATCATTAATTTATAAACTAGCTAAAATCCTCACTCGCTCACGCTCGCTCGCTGAAAAATCATTATCTAATAGATAATATTAAATTAAACTAAAAAATATTTTATTATTTAACTACATTCAATTATTATTTATTAAATTGTACCCATATAGATTTATTATCATATGTATAATAATTAATGAATTTACTATTATTATACGATGAATTAAAATGATAATATTAAAAAAATAGAAATTATCTATAAAAATAATAATTTTTGTATGAAATAGAATTTAATTATTATTGCAATAGCACTTTTCATAAAGGAATTATTATTGATTTTTTATTGTCATGTGATATGTATACATCCTTTGCAAATAATTATTTTATTTATTTGGCAGTACTTATTAATTTGTGTGTTATTGGTAATTTGGTAATAGCACTTTTTATACACTGAGTAAAATATTATAAACTATATTACATAAAAAATCTATATAAAATAATCTATATTAAAAATTACTATATTGTATAGGAAAAGTGTGACATCTCAGCAATATAATAATTTTTGCTATGTTATATAGTAAAATTTAGATATACTATCTTTTAATGTCCAATATCGTAATTTTTGATATTCAATATAGTAAATTTTATTATATAAGTCAGCAAATTTTATTATTCAATCTGGTATTTTTTAAATGCGAATGTAAGGAAGTAAAAATGAATTATATTTTGTTTTTAATTAATTCGAAATAGAATGTATATATTGGGGGAATTCCATTTGTCAATTAAGTACTACAGAAGCATTTAATATTTGGAGATTTAATTATATACTATTCTTACGCAGTTGATCGCAATTTTTATTCACTCGCATATATTTATTCATTACACTTATTAGTCACTAACTTAAATATTGTTTCAATCGCTATCATTGAAATACGCTGAACGGAAGATACATTTTCGCATAATAACTAAAAACTAAACTAAAAAAGGGGGGGATGGTGGGGCCCCTCCGTCGCCCCAACCAGTGAGGTACGTCCAGCCCGGAAGATTGTTTATATGTCCCCGTCGTGGATGAAATCCACGGCGGGAGGCATATCTCCAATCCCGTTACCTCTCCTTAAGAAGGAAAAATCGCGTGGGAGGTGAAAGTGCATTGCTAAAGTTAGCATTTTCGCACAATAATAAAAAGATGAGTTTACAGAACGTTTAGAGAAAGCAGAAGTAAGCAGAAGCTTACGTTAAGTAGGAAAAAGCACTAGGCTGAAAAAACCTACTTGTAGTAATGTGTTAGTTTAATAACTAAATATCTTGTTGTTTCTTATATACTAGTTGACACATTTTTGAGCATTTGCGAGAAGAACTGGAAAAATAGAAAATTTTATACACGCCACCTATTGGACGAATGGAGTAATTAGAATATAGCGTTAAATTTTTAATAGCCTTAAATTAAAAAGTCGTCTCAAAACAATTGAATACTGAAAAAGAAATGAACGTATACGCGTATATAAAATATTTCTACAAAACATATACAAATTTTATATATGTAGTATATATATTTCACTTTTCATAAAGGAATTATTATTGATTTTTTATTGTCATGTGATATGTATACATCCTTTGCAAATAATTATTTTATTTATTTGGCAGTACTTATTAATTTGTGTGTTATTGGTAATTTGGTAATAGCACTTTTTATACACTGAGTAAAATATTATAAACTATATTACATAAAAAATCTATATAAAATAATCTATATTAAAAATTACTATATTGTATAGGAAAAGTGTGACATCTCAGCAATATAATAATTTTTGCTATGTTATATAGTAAAATTTAGATATACTATCTTTTAATGTCCAATATCGTAATTTTTGATATTCAATATAGTAAATTTTATTATATAAGTCAGCAAATTTTATTATTCAATCTGGTATTTTTTAAATGCGAATGTAAGGAAGTAAAAATGAATTATATTTTGTTTTTAATTAATTCGAATAGAATGTATATATTGGGGAATTCCATTTGTCAATTAAGTACTACAGAAGCATTTAATATTTGGAGATTTAATTATATCCTATTCTTACGCAGTTGATCGCAATTTTTATTCACTCGCATATATTTATTCATTACACTTATTAGTCACTAACTTAAATATTGTTTCAATCGCTATCATTGAAATACGCTGAACGGAAGATTACATTTTCGATAATAACTAAAAACTAAACTAAAAAGGGGGGGATGGTGGGGCCCCTCCGTCGCCCCAACCAGTGCAGTACGTCCAGCCCGGAAGATTGTTTATATGTCCCCGTCGTGGAGGAAATCCACGGCGGGAGGCATATCTCCAATCCCGTTACCTCTCCTTAAGAAGGAAAAATCGCGTGGGAGGTGAAAGTGCATTGCTAAAGTTAGCATTTTCGCACAATATAAAAAGATGAGTTTTACAGAACGTTAGAGGAAGCAGAAGTAAGCAGAAGCTTACGTTAAGTAGGAAAAAGCACTAGGCTGAAAAAACCTACTGTAGTAATGTGTTAGTTTAATAACTAAATATCTTGTTGTTTCTTATATACTAGTTGACACATTTTTGAGCATTTGCGAGAAGAACTGGAAAAATAGAAAATTTTATACACGCCACCTATTGGACGAATGGAGTAATTAGAATATAGCGTTAAATTTTTAATAGCCTTAAATTAAAAAGTCGTCTCAAAACAATTGAATACTGAAAAGAAATGAACGTATACGCGTATATAAAATATTTCTACAAAACATATACAAATTTTAATATATGTAGTATATATATTTCACTATACATATATGATGTAAGAACTTTTGTTATTTTGATATTAAAATTTGCTATTTACGTAAGATTAATTATAACGTTACATATTAAATATTGTAAAACTTTATTTTATAAATTTATAAAATAACAAAATATAGTATAAAAATTTTAATAATTTTTGTCTATATATATAACTAATTTATATAAAAACTCAACCAAATAATTAAATATTGATCATACATATATAATTATAATCTATTTATATATTAGGTAGTTTATGTTATTATGTATTATGGTACTTAAAGTATTTATGGTATTTATGTTATTTATATTATTTTATTACTATTTATTATTATTTTTATTATTATCTACTGGAACGCACATTACGAAATTAAAAAAAATCATTTCTTCTGAAGATGATTTCCAGGTCCCTAATGTTACCTCCAGATCATCGCGGCATCATCTACTGTAACGCACATTACGAAATTAAAAAAAAAATTAATTTCTTCCTGTAGATGATGTCCAGGTCCCTTATGTTACCTCCAGATCATCGCAACATCATCTATTGGAACGCACATTACGAAATTAGAAAAAAAATTAATTTCTTCCTGTAGATGATATTCAGGTCCCTTATGTTGCCTCCAGATCATCGCGACATCATCTACTGGAACAAACATTACGAAATTAAAAAAAAAATATTCCCTTCCTGTTGATGATATCCAGTCCTTCATGTTACCACCTTTAGTTATAACTGATCGATATAAGCAAATAAATAATCGAGATAAATTAATCGAGGTTTTTTATATAAAAAAGTTAAGCAGTATTTCTAAATAATCCGTGTGGTTTCGAGGTGTAGACTATTTCATTAAAAAAAATTCATTGTTTCGAGAGAAAATGGCAAGAGAGATAAGAAAGAGTTAAAAGAATAAAAAGTCTGCCTGTACGGACATACGAACGATACGCTCAGACTTAAACTTTTAAACTCATTAAAAAAATTAACTTAATACTATAAAAAATTCAAACACTAAGTCAAATTATTCCGTTTGGTGCCGCGATCATATTGGAATTAAAAAAATATAACATATATAATTATAATCTATTTATATATTAGGTAGTTTATGTTATTATGTATTATGGTACTTAAAGTATTTATGGTATTTATGTTATTTATATTATTTTATTACTATTTATTATTATTTTATTACTATTTATTATTATTTTTATTATTATCTACTGGAACGCACATTACGAAATTAAAAAAAATCATTTCTTTCTGAAGATGATTTCCAGGTCCCTAATGTTACCTCCAGATCATCGCGGCATCATCTACTGTAACGCACATTACGAAATTAAAAAAAAATTAATTTCTTCCTGTAGATGATGTCCAGGTCCCTTATGTTACCTCCAGATCATCGCAACATCATCTATTGGAACGCACATTACGAAATTAGAAAAAAAATTAATTTCTTCCTGTAGATGATATTCAGGTCCCTTATGTTGCCTCCAGATCATCGCGACATCATCTACTGGAACAAACATTACGAAATTAAAAAAAAAATATTCCCTTCCTGTTGATGATATCCAGTCTTCATGTTACCTTTAGTTATAACTGATCGATATAAGCAAATAATAATCGAGATAAATAATCGAGGTTTTTTTTTATAAAAAAGTTAAGCATTATTTCTAAATAATCCGTGTGGTTCGCGATACTTTCATTAAAAAAAATTCATTTTTTCGAAAATTCAAGAGAGATAAGAAGAGTTAAAAAATAAAAAGGTCTGCCTGTACGGACATACGAACGTACCGCTCAGACTTAAACTTTTAAACCATTAAAAAATTACTTAATACCTATAAAAATTCAAACACTAAGTCAAATTATTCCTTTGGGTGCCCGCGATCATATTGAATTAAAAAAATTAATTTTTATAAACTATTTAAAATATATAACATAATTTATACTTAAATCGTCATTTAGACAGTATAAAATTTTTAATATAATGTGGATGGATGTGGATGTGGATAATATCATTTAATATCTACTTAATGAACTGTATTTTTCTGAATTTCTGAGAATGATCTACTACGTACATCCTACATTCTAGTAACGTTGTTAATATCTCTTAGTTTATTAACAAAATTATCATAAATTTATAATAATACTATATATATTGGAAGGTCCATTACGAAATTAAAAAAAATCATTTCTTTCTGGAGATGATTTCCAGGTCCCTAATGTTACCTCAAGGTTAACGGGGCAACATTTACTGAAAGGCCTATTACGGAATCAAAAAAAAATATTTTCTGCCTGTAGTGGATGTCCAGGTCCATAATGTTACCTACAGGTCATCGGGACATCATCTACTGGAAGGTTCATTATAAAAATAAAAAAAAATTTTCTTCCTGTAGATGATGTCCAGGTCCCTAATGTTACCTCCAGGTTAACGGGATAACATCTACTGGAAAGCCTATTACGAAACCAAAAAAAAAATTTTTCCTAGATAGTAAATGATGTTCAGGTCCCTTATGTTACCTCTAGATCATCGCGGCATCATCTACTGGAACGCAAATTACGAAATTTAAAAAAAATTTTTCTTCCTGTAGAAGATGTCCAGGTCCCTACTGTTACCTCCAGGTCGACGGGGCATCATCTACTGGAGCCCATATTACGAAATTAAAAAAAAATATTCCCTTCCTGTTGATGATGTCCAGTCCTTAATGTTAACTTCAGTTGTAACTGATCGAGATAAACAAATAAATAATCATTTTAAATAATCGAGGTTAAACCATTTAAAAAAGTAATTAAGCACCTATAAAAAAGTTAAACACTATTACTAATTAATCCGTGTGATTCCGCGATCACTTTCATTAAATAAAATTCATTTTTTCGAAAATCCAAGAGAGATATAAGAAGAGTTAAAAAATAAAAAGTCTGCCTGTACGGACGTACGGACGTACGTACGTACGCTCAGAATTAAACTTTAAAACCATTAAAAAATTAATTAAATACCTATAAAAAAGTCAAACACTATGTCTAATTATTCCTTTGGGTGCCGCGATCCTATTGAATAAAAAAAAATTAATTTTTACAAACTATTTAAAAAAATATAACATAATTTATACTTAAATCGTCATTTTGACAGTATAAAATTTTAATATAATGTGGATATGTATGATCAATATTTAATTATTTGGTTGATTTTTTTAAATATATATACTACATATATTAAAATTTGTATAAGATGTATTGTAGAAATATTTTATATACGCGTATACGTTCATTTCTTTTTCAGTATTCAATTGTTTTGAGACGACTTTTTAATTTAAGGCTATTCTAATTATTCTGTTCGTCCAATAGGTGGCGTGTATAAAATTTTCTATTTTTCCAGTTCTTCTCGCAAATGCTCAAAAATGTGTATTATGCGAAAATGTATCTTCCGTTCAGCGTATTTCAATGATAGCGATTGAAACAATATTTAAGTTAGTGACTAATAAGTGTAATGAATAAATATATGCGAGTGAATAAAAATTGCGATCAACTGCGTAAGAATAGTATATAATTAAATCTCCAAATATTAAATGCTTCTGTAGTACTTAATTGACAAATGGAATTCCCCCAATATATACATTCTATTTCGAATTAATTAAAAACAAAATATAATTCATTTTACTTCCTTACATTCGCATTTAAAAAATACCAGATTGAATAATAAAATTTGCTGACTTATATAATAAAATTTACTATATTGAATATCAAAAATTACGATATTGGACATTAAAAGATAGTATATCTAAATTTTACTATATAACATAGCAAAAATTATTATATTGCTGAGATGTCACACTTTTCCTATACAATATAGTAATTTTAATATAGATTATTTTATATAGATTTTTGTAATATAGTTTATAATATTTTACTCAGTGTATAAAAAGTGCTATTACCAAATTACCAATAACACACAAATTAATAAGTACTGCTAAATAAATAAATAAATTATTTGCAAAGGATGTGTACATATCACATGACAATAAAAATCAATAATAATTCCTTATGAAAATTGCTATTGCAATAATAATTTAACTCTATTTCATACAAAGTAATTATTTTTATATTTTTATAGATAATTTCTATTTTTTTAATATTATCATTTTAATTCATCGTATAATAATAATAAACATTAATTATTATACATATGATAATAATTCTATATGGGTACATTTTAATAAATAATAATTGAATGTAGCTAAATAATAAAATATTTTTTAGGTTCATTTAATATTATGTATTATAAAATAATTTTTCATCGAGCGATCGTGAGCGAGGGAGGATTTTAGCTAGGTCATCCAGGTCATCGCAGCATCATCTAATTGATAGCTTATATAAAATTAAAAAAAAATTAATTTCTTCCTGTAGATGATGTCCAGGTCCTTACTGTTACCTCCACGTCGACGGTGCATCATCTACTGGAAGGCCTATTATGAAACCAAAAAAAAAAAATTTTCTTCCTGTGGAAGATGTCTAGGTCGGTAATGTTACCTCCAGGTCAACAGGGCATCATCTACTGGAAGGTTCATTATAAAAATAAAAAAACAATTTTCTTCCTGTGGAAGATGTTTAGGTCCCTACTGTTACCCATAGGTCGACGGGGCATCATCTACTGGAAGGCCTATTACGAAACCAAAAAAAAAAAATTTTTCTTCCTGTGGAAGATGTCTAGGTCGGTAATGTTACCTCCAGGTTAACGGGATAACATCTACTGGAAAGCCTATTACGAAACCAAAAAAAAAAAATTTTTCTTCCTGTGGAAGATGTCTAGGTCGGTAATGTTACCTCCAGGTTAACGGGATAACATCTACTGGAAAGCCTATTACGAAACCAAAAAAAAAATTTTTCTTCCTGTAGAAGATGTCCAGGTCCCTACTGTTACCCATAGGTCGACGGGGCATCATCTACTGGAAGGCCTATTACGAAACCAAAAAAAAAAAATTTTTCTTCCTGTGGAAGATGTCTAGGTCGGTAATGTTACCTCCAGGTTAACGGGATAACATCTACTGGAAAGCCTATTACGAAACCAAAAAAAAAAAATTTTTCTTCCTGTGGAAGATGTATACGTTCATTTCTTTTTCAGTATTCAATTGTTTTGAGACGACTTTTTAATTTAAGGCTATTCTAATTATTCCGTTCGTCCAATAGGTGGCGTGTATAAAATTTTCTATTTTTCCAGTTCTTCTCGCAAATGCTCAAAAATGTGTATTATGCGAAAATGTATCTTCCGTTCAGCGTATTTCAATGATAGCGATTGAAACAATATTTAAGTTAGTGACTAATAAGTGTAATGAATAAATATATGCGAGTGAATAAAAATTGCGATCAACTGCGTAAGAATAGTATATAATTAAATCTCCAAATATTAAATGCTTCTGTAGTACTTAATTGACAAATGGAATTCCCCCAATATAACATTCTATTTCGAATTAATTAAAAACAAAATATAATTCATTTTTACTTCCTTACATTCGCATTTAAAAAATACCAGATTGAATAATAAAATTTGCTGACTTATATAATAAAATTTACTATATTGAATATCAAAAATTACGATATTGGACATTAAAAGATAGTATATCTAAATTTTACTATATAACATAGCAAAAATTATTATATTGCTGAGATGTCACACTTTTCCTATACAATATAGTAATTTTTAATATAGATTATTTTATATAGATTTTTTGTAATATAGTTTATAATATTTTACTCAGTGTATAAAAAGTGCTATTACCAAATTACCAATAACACACAAATTAATAAGTACTGCTAAATAAATAAATAAATTATTTGCAAAGGATGTGTACATATCACATGACAATAAAAATCAATAATAATTCCTTTATGAAAATTGCTATTGCAATAATAATTTAACTCTATTTCATACAAAAGTAATTATTTTTATATTTTTATAGATAATTTCTATTTTTTTAATATTATCATTTTAATTCATCGTATAATAATAATAAAATTAATTATTATACATATGATAATAATTCTATATGGGTACATTTTAATAAATAATAATTGAATGTAGTTAAATAATAAAATATTTTTTAGGTTCATTTAATATTATCTATTATAAAATAATTTTTCATCGAGCGATCGTGAGCGAGGGAGGATTTTAGCTAGGTCATCCAGGTCATCGCAGCATCATCTAATTGATAGCTTATATAAAATTAAAAAAAAATTAATTTCTTCCTGTAGATGATGTCCAGGTCCTTACTGTTACCTCCACGTCGACGGTGCATCATCTACTGGAAGGCCTATTATGAAACCAAAAAAAAAAAATTTTCTTCCTGTGGAAGATGTCTAGGTCGGTAATGTTACCTCCAGGTCAACAGGGCATCATCTACTGGAAGGTTCATTATAAAAATAAAAAAACAATTTTCTTCCTGTGAAGATGTTTAGGTCCCTACTGTTACCCATAGGTCGACGGGGCATCATCTACTGGAAGGCATTACGAAACCAAAAAAAAAAAAATTTTTCTTCCTGTAAAGATGTCGAGGTCGGTAATGTTACCTCCAGGTCATGGGGCAACATTAGAGAAAGACTTATTACGAATAAAAAAAAAAATTTCTTCCTGTAGAAGATGGCCAGGTCGGTAATGTTACCTCCAGGTCATCGGGGAAATATCAACTGAAAGACCTATTACGTAAAAAAAAAAAAATTTTTTCTTCTGTAGAAGATGTCTAGGTCCCTACTGTTACCCATAGGTCGACGGGGCATCATCTACTGGAAGGCGTATTACGAAACCAAAAAAAAAAAAATTTTTCTTCCTGTAGAAGATGTCCAGGTCGGTAATGTTACCTCCAGGTCATTGGGGCAACATTTAGAGAAAGACTTATTACGGAATAAAAAAAAAAATTTCTTCCTGTAGAAGATGGCCAGGTCGGTAATGTTACCTCCAGGTCATCGGGGAAATATCAACTGAAAGACCTATTACGTAAAAAAAAAAAAATTTTTCTTCTTGTAGAAGATGTCTAGGTCCCTACTGTTACCCATAGGTCGACGGGGCATCATCTACTGGAAGGCGTATTACGAAACCAAAAAAAAAAAAATTTTTCTTCCTGTAGAAGATGTCCAGGTCGGTAATGTTACCTCCAGGTCATCGGGGCAACATTTAGAGAAAGACTTATTACGAAATAAAAAAAAAAATTTTCTTCCTGTGGAAGATGTTTAGGTCCCTACTGTTACCCATAGGTCGACGGGGCATCATCTACTGGAAGGCATATTACGACCAAAAAAAAAAAAATTTTTCTTCCTGTAAAAGAGTCCAGTCGGTAATGTTACCTCCAGGTCATTGGGCACCATTTAGAGAAAGACTTATTACGGAATAAAAAAAAAAAAATTTCTTCCTGTAGAAGAGGCCAGGTCGGTAATGTTACCTCCAGGTCATCGGGGAAATATCAACTGAAAGACCTATTACGTAAAAAAAAAAAAAATTTTTCTTCTGTAGAAGATGTCTAGGTCCCTACTGTTACCCATAGGTCGACGGGGCATCATCTACTGAAGGCGTATTACGAAACCAAAAAAAAAAAAATTTTTCTCTCCTGTAGAAGATGTCCAGTCGGTAATGTTACCTCCAGGTCATTGGGGCAACATTAGAGAAGAGCTTATTACGGAATAAAAAAAAAAATTTCTTCCTGTAGAAGATGGCCAGTCGGTAATGTTACCTCCAGGTCACGGGGAAATATCAACTGAAAGACCTATTACGTAAAAAAAAAAATTTTTCTTCTTGTAGAAGATGTCTAGGTCCCTACTGTTACCCATAGGTCGACGGGGCATCATCTACTGGAAGGCGTATTACGAAACCAAAAAAAAAAAATTTTTCTTCCTGTAGAAGATGTCCAGGTCGGTAATGTTACCTCCAGGTCATCGGGGCAACATTTAGAGAAGACTTATTACGAAATAAAAAAAAAATTTTTCTTCCTGTAGAAGATGTCCAGGTCGGTAATGTACCTCCAGGTTATCGGGGAAATATCTACAGAAAGACCTATTACGTAAAAAAAAAAAATTTTCTTCCTGTAG
>CM047427.1:44033035-44381222 GCA_026168455.1 Theocolax elegans | reverse complement strand
GTTACTCGAAACTTCGTACTCGCTAAATAAATCGGCTACAAAATAATAAATGTCAGTGTACAAGTTTTTCATAATCAAAAAATGGAACCCGTTATTCAATTGTTAAATCAAACTCACTCGACAGGACTAGTAATCCATTCGGATACTTGGGTAGAACTACAAAATAAACTCGACGAAATATCGGAATATTTTAATAACGACAATGACTTATCTTATAAAAGTCGAACAAGAATCTACATCAACGATTTGGAAATAATTTTTGCTACTTCGTATGGAGGAAAATCTATTATTTTGAATAAAACGTCAAAATTATCCAACGGAAACAAAACAGAAAAGAAGAGAAAATGTTTTCAACCAGCTATAGTTATGCAAAAATCAACTTTCGAAGGACTAAAGGATAGTATTTTTGTGTGGAAGAACGATATCGTCGACTCGAACGCTATATCAACGATATTGAAAAATGTAAAAATTTTATTTGCGATATTGTGAAAGAAAAAGTTACCGATTATAATTTAAATTCACGCGAAGGACGAAATTTCTTTAAAAGTTTTGTGATCGGTAATTATGACATAAAATCGAGAGTAAAAGATCGATTTAATTACGAAGAGTCTAAATTTTTCTTAGAATATTACTTTGATATTGTATACTTGGAGTTAACATGCTTTCATTCTAATTATATTTGTGATGAAATAATACGTATGTATTACAATGTATAATATATATTGCCTGTAATATCTCGTAAAATATTTAAATAAATCGGCACTTACCTCGTACATAATTTTGTATTTCGTATTTACTTACCTAACATTTTTCCTTCCTGCTACAACATGAAAATAAAAAGAAAATCTTCTCACGCGTTTATTCTATTTTCTTAAATACGCTCACCTTACGATAATTTATTGCTTCTCTTTCGTACTAACCGCAATACTTACTTTACCTATTAAGATAAATAGCTTCCCGGTAAACCAAAATCCTCCGGTCACCCTCGCCTCTATTGTCTGCACACCTGCACTTTTGGGTATACGACCTTTTCTCACGACGAGTCGACTTTTAACCTTTTTGAATACACCTATGACATTTATATTTTATAAAATAAGCTTACGTTCAAATTTTATTTCATTTCCGTTTGATTATTCAAACACGATGGGTCCAAACCAAAGTTCAGATCGAGTTCCTCTCATCGATAAAAAATCCAATACTAAGGATAACAGTAATCATCATTCAATGTCGTCGCAATGGAAAAAATATACGGAAAAAGTTTCAATAAATAATAAATCATTGCCACAGATAGACGGTTACAAAAAATTGTAAATTTATATTTAATAAATAATAATAAACGGCCCTTTTTAGGGCCACCAATAATAAACGTAAATAACATATTCGTTCAATATCTAAAATTGTCACCTATCATTTCCTCTCTCTCTCTTACAAATGCATACTCTCTCACACACACACACCAACATAGACGCTCTGGGTCAGCTATTATAACACGGCGTCAGAATACCCTAGCGCATCATCAGTATCTCTGCGTGAGTGCGAGAGAGAGAGGTAGAGGAAGAGAGCGTGGGTACGCGCAGTAGTGCTCTCTCTCTCTCTCTTACATGCGTCACTCTTCTTACTGCAAGAGACGCACTGCGCGCGCAACCCCTCTTGCTCTCTCTCTCACACATACACGCGCGGGCCTTTGGCCCCGCTGTAACGTCAGAACACTCTCAGTACGAGAGTGAGACGCACTGCGCGCGCACTCCCTCTACCTCTCTCTCTCACACCCACGCACTGCATCGGGGCGTCTATGACGCCGGAGCAACCTCAGCACGAGAGAGACGCACTGCGCGCGCACTCCCTCTACCTCTCTCTCTCGCGACCAATGTACTCCGACGGGGCCCGCTGTGACGTCACAGAGTCCGTTCCACCCCACCTATACATAAGTACTCTTTCCCTCTCACTCCCTCTCTGGCACGCGCGGGCCCCCACCGTGACGTCACCACCGGGGTAGACACCCCATTGTCCACGCTAGACAACCCCATTGTACGTGCTAGACAACCCCATTGTTCCCCATTGTTCCCATTGTTCTCATTGTTCCCATTGTTCCCATTGTTCCCATTGTTCGCGCTAGACAATCCCATTGTTCCCATTGTTCGCGCCAGACACCATTGTTGTTAGGCCACGCCCATGTCGGCGCGCTATAAGGTACCCTTACTACTCCCCTGGCTAACAATGTTGGTTAATATGGTTAATTCTTTGAATCCTGCCTGCCCACGCTATTTATACCTTCTATAACTTAGTACAAACATATTACATGTCATCGAAATGAAAAATTAAACTATTTTTAAAAATTTTAATCGACTGTCGAAATTTGAACTTTAGATGAGAATCACCCATATGAAAGAAAAAACGGATCATGTACCTATGAAAAACAAAATTCTATTTCATAAATATAAAGAAACCACAAAATTCTTTAAAAAACACAGATATTATTATAACATATGCCGATAAAGGAAATACTAAACTTGTCATGAAAAAATTGGAATACACTGAAAAAATAGAGTTATTATTATCTGATGATAGTTCTTACAAACTTATTAAAAAAAATCCACTTATATCGGTACAAAATTGCACGTATAATTTACTTAAAAAATGGAATGATAAGGGTTTTTTGAACAGTAAATATAAACCTACGCAATTAACACAAACTAATACGTAATTAGCAAAATGTTACGGGCTACCAAAAATCCATAAAGAAAATATTCCTTTATGACCAATAGTTTCCACAGCGGGATCGCCAACTAAATTTTTATCGAAACAAATATATAAAATTGTTTCGAATTGCATAAAAGAACCACAATCACACATAAAAAACAGTTTTGAATTTATAGAAAAAATTACGAATGTAAATATACCAAAAGGATTTACACTTATTCGCCTAGATGTTCAATCATTGTTTATAAACGTGGGAAGTACATTAGTAAGAAATAGCATTGAAAAAAGAAGTAATCAAATTACGGAGAAAACGGGAATATCAGTGAACGAAATAATTAATGCCTCCGATTTTCTAATGAATAATACATTTTTCCAGTTAAACAAAAAAATTTTCAAACAAACATATGGTCTACCAATGGGGTTAGCACCATCGGGCTTATTTGCAGATATAGTAACGGATGATCTAAAGACAGATTGTCGAAATAGACTAACAAGGAGTGGTTCCACCTTCCGGGAAACGAATTTCGTTGCAACTTTATATGAACAATCATATATATATTTTTAATAAAAAATATCTTCGTGAATTTTTTTAATGAACAGCCTGAAGAGGTTGGCAGACCACGCCAACGAAACGTTGCCAAAAAATCTACGTTTAAGATTTTTTTTTCTTTCACCTCCGTCAGATCGAATTAATTCATTTTATTATCTATCACCATGGAGAGCGATTATATTATTTACAATAAAAACACGAGTCTTCGATCAGAAATGGACTCTAAACGACACTCTTTCTTCAAATTCATCGAAAAAAATTATGGTTCGCACATTAAAAAATGTTTGAAATACTGGAGCAACTTTAATTATGTATACGGAAATAAAATCAGCTATTAAACTACCAAAGTCACATATAAATAATAGTTTTGAATTAAAACAAAAATTAAAAGATTTTATATTGGGTGATGATTATGTTTTACTGTCTCTGGATGTAATTTCACTGTTCACGAATGTTCCTTGCAACTTAGTTTTAGAGAGTTTGGAAAGAAGAATTTCCACCATTAACAAAAAATGTAATATCCCGTTTAATAAGTTTTTATTATGTACGAAATTTCTGTATGAAAATACCTTTTTTATATTCAATGAAACATTTTATCAACATACTCATGGTACACCTATGGGTTCACCTATCTCTCCACTTTTTGCCGATATTGTAATGGATGACTTGGAAAGTGATTGTTTTAATAAATTATCAACTTTACATAAGTGTAAACCGTTATTCTATTTTAGATATGTTGATGATACAATTATGTGTATTAAAAAAGAACATGTAAACTTAGTTATTAACACTTTTAATTCCTACAGTGATAATTTACAATTTACTTTTGAGTTAGAAACAGATAAAAAAATTAATTTTCTTGATATATCATTAATTAGAAACAATGGCCGCATTTTAACAGATTGGTATCAAAAACCTACCGCATCTGGAAGACTTATTAATTACTTTTAGGTCATCCAATCCAGCAAAAAAAGAATGTTATTTACAATTTGGTAGACCGAGCAATATTGTTATCCGATGTATGTTTCCATTCAAAAAATCAAAAAACTGTTCAAAAACTATTATTGACCAATGATTATCCGTTAAAATTCATAAGACAAGCGGTACATTTTCGTATGAATAAAATAAAAAATAGAAATATTAACAAACAGACAAATCTAAACGTCAACCGATTTTGTTACATATCGCTACCTTATTCTACCAATTTTGACAAATTATCATGCATTTTACGTTCTTTTAACATCCAAACATTACCTTCAGTACAAAAAAGTTTCAATTCAATTATTAAATTAGGTAAAGACAAAACAAATAAATTTGAACATATAAATATAGTGTATAAGTTTAGTTGTAAAAATTGCTCTGCTTCATATGATGGTGAAACTAAACGATCATTAACCTGCAGGCGGCCGGGGTGTACCGATCGGGACCGTATTTTTTTAATCTTTTTCAATATTTGTAAAATTATAAAATATACATATACAGAGGCCTGCGATGGCTCGGTCGGTAGGGCGTCGGGCTCGTAAGCTGGAGGTCCCTGGTTCGATTCCCGGCCCCGTCCGATTGATACAAGCACCACTGGCGAATGTATTTTCAACAAGTGCTTTCTTCACCAAGACATCGTATGACCTCCGTCGCTGATTAGCACCGGTTTGGGAGCATAAAAAGAGCGACGTTAAAATAATAAAAAAAAAAATACATATATACTATAACCACATGTTAAAGCAAGCTTTTTTTAATTCATAATAATTTTAAAATACCCCCAAGGGTGGAAGCAACCCTTACTGTTTAGAGTATTTATTGTAAGTCTTGGTTTCCCGTTTACTTTCCATCGAATAAATTACACAATTTTGATTTTTTTCAGTTTTAGAGCAAATAGTTTGTATCTAATAATATCATAAACGCAAAACTCAAATAACCCCTAATAGGGGGGTGAAAACTACCCTTTTTGTTATAAAGTCCAATAATATAATTTATCACAACTTATGTAATGGACAATTTTTTTTCGTTATTTTTCGAAGTCCAGTACAAATATTATGTAAAAATATTATAGACTCCAAACTAAAGTAACTTGTAATAGGGGGTGAAAACTACTCCTTTTGGTATAGAGTCCAAAAATTTATCACAATTTATGTAATAGAAAATTTTTTTTCGTTATTTTTTGAAGTCCGGTTCAAGTATTATAAACGCAAAAGTAAATCAACTAATGAGTATTGAAAAATTCTATAACCATAGATCTGAACTGTTTATCAGTTCGATTGATTAGAATGTGAAATTTCATAAATCTGACTTTCTTATATCGCAAATAAGTCTTGTATACTGCGGCGCATTGGACTGTCTCCTAGAGTTTTGCATATACACAAGAGGTAGTCCGCATATATTACCGATTGGTAAAGTCTTTAGAAATCAGGAATCAATGAAAGCTGATGCCTTCATCTACTTTGGATTTTCCTGATTTGTCTGAATTTCTGGCGTGGCTTGAGGAGGTACCTAGAATTTTGTCGAAGTCCTGCAGAAAACAACATTTATTTTTTATACCTAGAACATTTGTTCAGCACTCTTTACTTCGCTCCTATTATATCTAGTAAAGCCGTTATTAGTAATTATTCATGTCTGCAGAATATTTTAGTAGTGGAGAAGAGGAAGACGAATGTGATTTTGATGAAGATGAGGAATTTCTTATTAAGGATATTGAAGATGCTGAATTCATGCCAGGTCATGAACTATTTTATGATAATAAATTTTATCCCTCAATAAAAGATTTCACAGGTTCACCAAGTTGCATGAGCAACAATGCTCATTTGAATGGCCACGAACCTATCCATTATTTTGATTTATTCTTCAACGATCGCTTGTTAGACCATATTGTTCACAAAACTAATTTTTACCAACAGCAAAATCCTGAACCTATCCGTTTGCATATGAAGCCTTGGGAAGATTTGACGAATGCAGAGCTGAAGAGTTTTTTGGGGTTGACTATGTTGATGGGCCATGTAAGAAAAGTTAAGTTGGATGATTATTGGAGTACTGATCCTTTGTTGACCACACCCATTTTTCCACAAACAATGACACGCAATAGATATGAACAAATTTTGCGATTTATACACTTACAAGATAATGATCAGCCGTTGAACCATCCATTGCATAAGATCAAATTTGTAATAGACGATCTTAATGAAAAATTTTCAAAATTCATGGTCCCTGGTAAAAACTTGTGTATTGATAAAAGCCTTCTTTTGTGGAAGGGAAGATTGAGATTCAAACAGTTCCTACCTTTGAAAAGAGATCGGTTTGGAAGAAAATTATTTCAGGTTGTAGATAGTGCTACAAGTTATATTTTAGGTTTCATAATCTATACTGGAGCGGATACAGATTACAAAAGATTTGATCTAGGAATTACAGGAGATGTGGTTGCTCATTTCTTGGAACCTTATTTTGGAAAAGGACACGTAGTATATGTAGACAACTGGTACTCTTCTCCTAAACTGGCCGAATTTTTACATGAAAAAGATACTGGTCTTTGTGGTACCATAAAAAAAATCGATCTGGTCTTCCAAAGTTAACATCAAAATTAGAAAAGGAGGAGTTAGAGTGTTCACATAACATGATTTGGTTAGTATTGAAGTGGCAGGACAAGAAAGAGGTATGGATGATCACTAGTGTACATGAGATAGGTTACGCATCTACCGGTAAAAAACATTATCTAACAGGTGAAGAAAAATTTAAACCCAACTGCATCATTGACTACAATAAAAATATGGGTGGTATGGATAATATTGATCGTCAGCTTGCATTGGCACAGTCAATACGAAAATCTCTGAAATGGTACAGAAAGCTTTTCTTGCATTTAGTTGATTTATCACTGATCAATGCACACGCTTTATACAAACTACATGAAAAAAAAATTTCTTTTACAGATTTTCGAATGTGTATTATAAATAGCTTAGTAATTGCTGATACTGTGCCTCAATCTCTCATTCAACCAGGGCGACTCGTCTCGTCTCGTCTTATTAGTAGACATTTTGTTACCCGTAATGAAAACGATTCTTGAAGAAGATGTAACTTATGTACATTACGAAAATCATTAGCTCGGACAAGATATTCTTGTACTGTATGTAAAGTGCCATTATGCTTAGAAAAATGTTTTGAGGAATATCACACAAAAAATATATTAGAATAAAAATAACAACTAAAAGAAATAAAAAAACAAAAAAAAAAATTTTTATAAAAATAAAAAAAATTTTAAAATTTGAAGAAAAAAAAACAAAAAAAAGTATAAAATTTGAAAAAACATAAAAAAATTTATAAAATTTGAAAAAAAAAACAAAAAAAATTATAAAATTTGAAAAAAAAAAGTAAAGAGGGGTTACTTGATTCCTACGTCCACGTCGTTAGCCCTGGGTAATGCTAAAGGGAATTATAATTTATGTTATCCATTCTATCCGCAATCATAAATCAATCTCCCGTAATAAGTTTATTGAAAACCCAATATATTTTTGAATTTATATTCACCATCTTGGATCTGCTATTTTGAATTTTGCAGAATTGATACCTGATTCATAATAACCGACCTCAGAAACTCGTATATGACAAATTTAGTAAGAATATGTTGATTTTAGGAAGTTACGACTACCATATTCGATTTTCCATTGTGAATTTTACAAATCTCACCCCTGATTCGTAATCAGCGACCACAAAAACCCTTATAAGACAAATTTTGTGAAAACACGTTGATTTTAGGATGTTATGCCCACCATCTTGAATCCGCCATTTTGGATTTTACAAATCTGACCCCTAATTCGTAATCAGCGACAGAAAAAACCTTTACATTCAAGGTTTAGTTCAAAACAAGTTTATTTTTTTATTATAACGTAATTTGATACATGTATGACAAATTCTGTTGAAATATGTCGATTTTTTGAGGTTATGTCAGCCATATTGGATACGCCATTTTGGATTTTACAAATCTGACCCCTGATTCGTAATCAGCGACTCCAAAAACCCTTATTTTCAATGTTTAGTATAAGACAGCTCATATTTATGATTATAAAGAAAAAAGAAAAAAAATACATACTCCCGAGTACCCCCCGGCCGGAGTGGTACCGATCGGGATCGTCCGATGATCGACCCATATTTCTAGTCCATTTGGAAATTTTTCTGAGAAAATTTTTCGAAAAGTATGACTTTGGCACATTCTAAAATCCCGGCCGCCTGCAGGTTAAAAACCAGGATCAATGAACATAAAAAAAACAAAAATTCAGAATCGGTAGTGAATCAACATGTAACGCTTTTTAAACACGAATTTGATTGGGATGGTGTAACAATTATAGATAGCGAGTGTAATTATAATAAGCGTCCTATTTCCGAGATGGTGCATATTGAACTTGATCGTAACAATATTAATAAGAAAGATGATATAAAATTTTTAAATAACTCTTATTTACGAGTTCTAAGAAATTTAAATGCCTAACTGTCAACTCTAGACACTGCTTGTGTTTACTTTCGCTACGTATATAGTAACACGATGTACATGTATTTGATTGTATATCCAACCATTGGACGTATCAGTTTATCCTATTAAAGGTACATTAGTTTCTGTTTCTCTTGTCACTCAGTGTTTTACAGTGCGAAGTTTAATTTTCTGTATATATTTTTAATAAAAAATATCTTTGTGAATTTTTTTAATAAACAGCCTTAAGAGGTTGGCAGACCACGCCAACGAAACGTTGCCAAAAAATCTACGTTTAAGATTTTTGTTTCCTTCGCCTCCGTCAGATCGAATTAATTCATTTTATTATCCAATTATACATTGTATTAATTAAATAATTTAAACATACATAAGGAATCATGGACATTGCTCCCGGAGTTGAAAGCTCCCACCAATCAGAAGCGAGAATTCGGAAACGCTCCCACCAATAAGAAAGCAGCTACCCGATGGAGGGGGAAATTAAACTTTTATTAAATTGAAGTCGGTATAGCAGATTTATAAATTTATCAATGATAAGCAGCGTCAGATGTCGTTGCAATGCTAATAATATTGAAAAGATTCTGGTTAAATAAATAAAAATAATACGGATCTTTTTCATTTCACACATGATCAGCAGATTCACTATTTCGTACATGTATTTGGACATATATATAAAAAAATTGAAATTATTTATCGAAATATTTGTTGTTAATTGATGTTAAATTTTAATTATTATTAATTAATAAAGGATCGCACCTGAAGGGGGAAACAAATGTTTCAAATTCAAATATGAATAACTTTTTTTACTTTCTTAAATGGCCTTTTTAAGATATAATTACGATTACATCATTTATTTTAAGAATCAATCGTATGTACAACGTTTTGGAAACATTTGTTTACAACAATTAAATAAGATTTATCATTCTATCTTAACTTAACTTAGTTTATTGGTGTGAATTTATTTAGGTGTGGGTCCTTGGAGTGGGGAGGCTTTTTTGAGGGTATAAATATTGTGTGGAATAGTTTTTCATTTCAGTCCCTGATGAGGAGTAGCAGCGAGCTTGAAACGTCGGACAGCATATTTGGGGTTAGTAGATTTTTGGTGCAGGGGGCAGTCAAATTGCTTTATTAATAATTTGTTTTTATTTTCAGTTAGTGTTTTTATTTTTTATTTTTTAGTTTTATTTTTATAGATTCTTCGGGAGTGATTATAAGTTGGGGCAATCTGACTGCCCATATAATTGACTGTAAGACCGATAAAAATATTAATTAATTTAGTTATACTACAGTCGACATAAGTAATATTTTATTAATTAAAATATTTATAAGTCCTTGATAATATAAATATTCCTATGAGAGCCAATTAAGAAATAATACCAACGCGTGTTGCAAGTATTATTTTATTAAAAACAATAAAAAAGAGAAGTTAACCAAATTAAAAGATTATTTTTCAATTTCTTAAGAGCCAGGTAGGTTTTAAATAATTTAAGTAAATAAAAAAACCATTTTTAACGTTCTGTGGACAAAATTCGCCAACCTCTTCAGACTAAACAAAACAATTTTTATTATTAAATTATACTATAAATAATACTCGGCCGGTCACGGAAGTTAAGCAGCACTGAGTGCGGTTGGCACTTGGATGGGTGACGCTCTCGATCGCTTGGCTTTCGTGGCGGGTTGGGTGTTTTTTCACACTTCACAACGTGAGCGGGAGGTGTGAAACATTCGGTTTCGATGTCAAGGCCTACGCAATGTGACTGACACCCAAAAAGAATGTTTCGAATACACCGGCCATCTCGGATGAGGTTTTCCCTGCTTCACAGGTTTCCCTCATCCACGGGCATAACCCCGGGCGAATGCGAGATGATGGGGTTTTTAAGGGAGGGATAAAGCATCCACACATAGGTGGTAGGTGTACACCGTTAAAGTCTCCAGGGATAAACGGTAGCAAGTGCCAGGAAAAAGAGAGCACAAAATCAAGAAAAAAAAAATATACTATAAATAATACAAAATTATAACTAAATCAACACGGTGACAGTTTACCTTATTAATCTGAGAATAATCTCATCGTACTAAATGTATACAAACGTTTTTCCCTATTTATATACAAAGCAGTGTCAAACAAGTATGTAATGTAAACACATGTGATTAATCATAATTAAACCTTTTATTTTTCAATTTCTTAGACAAGGGAAATAAACTGTATTCAAAGAATACATATCCTCTTTCTTATTTATAATATTTTTATTACTTTTAATATGGATTACCTCTGAATTAATTCTTTTTTATAACTAAATTCCGTATCTAAAATTGTAATATTTTCCTTATCGAATTGATGAATGATTTAACTGATGTGCTCCAACAACCAATTCATCATTTTTTCTCTTTATGTTAGTTTATACAGATTTTTATTGTTCTATTTGTCTCACCAATATATGCTGCTGGACAATTTTTACATTTGAATTGATAGGGCAAAATAACATTACCTTGTACAGAAAAATTTGATAAAATGACACAAATTTTAAAAAAATAATATTTTATGACCATTCCTTTAATTTCGAAAAGTTTTAATTCAATCGTAAAATTAGGAAAAGATAGAACAAAGATTTTAGACAAAATTAACGTTGGAAAGAAAATAATACTATATATGTTAGAGTTCATATTATTATTAAATATTTTGCACTTGCCAAAGTATCGAACATGTATATTGGTTTCATAGAAAATAAAATAAGGTTATTCAGTAAAAATCATTGTATAGATGAAAAAGTTACAAAATTACTAAATTAAAGTACTATAATCAGGATAGCGAACAGTAAAGCATCCTTTTAATTGCACTATATTATGCAATGTTGTACAATAAATTATACTGAAATGGAATAATGTGAGGTGTTGAATAATTATGTAAACAATTAATTGTAACTCAAATATTTTAGACAAAAATAACGTCAAAGTAATAAAAATATCAAAAATAAGAAAGAGGATATATATTCTTTGAATACAGTTTATTTCTCTCGTCTAAGAAATTGAAAAATAAAAGGTTTAATCATGATTAGTTACCTGTGTTTACATTACTTGTTTGACACTGATTTGTACATAAATAGGGAAAAACGTTTGTATACATTTAGTACGATGAGATTATTCTCAGATTAATAAGCTAAACTGTCACCGTGTTCATTTAATTAAAATTTTGTATTTTTTGGTAGAATTAACGATTGCTTTAACTAGTCAATTTGATTGTCTAATTGCACAACGTTTCGGAGACATATTTGTCTCCATCTTCAGGTGCTAAACTTTATTAATAATAATTACTAATATTGAATACATAATGGTCAACAACAAAAAGATTTTTACCTTAACATTACACAATGCGTTTATCAACTTGTCATTAATTCACCCTGTTATTTTGTATCTATGATTATTTACAATAAATTATTAATTATTTATTATAGCAACAAGAATGAATAATTAATTAACTAAACACTCACAAAGCAATAAGAGTCAAATTTTTTCTTCCTTTTCATTTTAATTACAATTAATACTCAATTAAAACTCGAAAATTAAATAAATTAAGTAAAATTAAATAATTTAAATAAATTAAACCAATAAACAAACAATTTCAAATATCACAACAGAAAACAATATAAATTATACACGGAACGAAACATTCACTGTGAAAGCTGTATACGACTGAAAACAATTTAAATTCAAACATAAATATGACTAGAAAAATGATCGATAATATAGAAACCTATATAGTTTACTAAGTGAATGGTAATCGGTAATCCAGAAAATTGTAAAACGCGCAATATTTGAAACCAATTAAAACTATTTATGTCAGAAGAAAAATTTTATATAAAAATGATAAACAAAAATTTTATATAAATATGAGTTAAAAATGTGACTCCATCAATTAACCTATCGTATTTTATTTCTTATTTTTAAACTTATGTATAAGAGTTGTATATGTTGCCTGTAGTTTACTAACATCTTTTTTATTAATAGGCTCTTTTTGTAAATTAATATGTAGAGTTTCTGAAACCATTCTTTTTCTCCAATTAATCTCCCTATCAAGAATACTAACATTATCAAAATCAAATTTGTGCCCTAATTCATTAATGTGATCATTAATCACACATTGTTTATCCTGTTTCAAACTATTATTGTAGTGTTCATTTATTCTTGTTATTAATTTTCTCTTAGTTTCTCCAACATAGGAGGCCTCGCAGTTATTACAATTGATCTTATAAACTACACCAGACTGCTCAGTTTTTTTAGTTCTGTCTTTTCCTCTCCTTATAATTCTACCAAATGAATTAACAATTCTCGGAATTGTGATAATATTAAATTTTTTAACTTTCTTCGAAACATCTTCAAACAACTTTGGTATGTAAGGTAAAGATAAAGATACTCCTCTCTTTTTGTTTGTATTATTAACATTCTGAATGTTTGTACAATTTTTATTTATATTATGTTTAATTTGAATTCGTTTGTGTATATTATTATTTATAAATTTGTGCGGATAATTATTTGTGAGTAATATAGTTTTCACCATTTCTAGGTTTTTTTTATGAAATTTTTTATCAGAGAGAAGAATAACTTTATCAACCAATGAATAAACCATAGCTTTTTTCTGCGAAATTGGATGTTTAGATAAATAATTCAACACTCTACCAGAGAAGGTTGGTTTATGGTACCAATCTATTACAATATTATTTTTCTCTTTAATTATTTTAATTTCAAGAACATTAATTGTATTATATTTTTCTCTTTCACATGTAAATTGTAGCTTCTTATGATATGAGTTAAAAACATGTATCATCTCATCCAACTTATTTTTAGGAACTATTGTTAAAATGTCATCTACATATCTATAGTATATTAATGGTTCAAAACTTAATTTTTTAATACATTCTTCTTCCAAATCTTCCATCACCATGTCAGAAAAAATGGGAGAGCAAGGACTACCCATCGGTGTACCATGCACCTGTTGGAAATATTTATTATTAAATTGAAAAAAAGTATTATTTATCAAAAAATCAGTAGCGTCTAAAAGATCATGTAGCGGAATATTGAATTTATTAAAAACTAAGCTATGTCTCTTTTCAATACTATTTTTTATTAATTCATACGGGGTGTTCGTAAACAAAGACACTACATCTAAACTAATCATTATATGGTCATTCGGTATAACTAAATTTCTTATCTTTTTCGACACCTCAATACTATTCAAAATATGGGATTTAGGTGTTTTTAAGCTGTTTTTTAATACAAAATTAATCCTCTTTGATAAATTATATGTGGGACCTCCAATACAAGAAACAATAGGTCTTAGAGGTACATTCTCTTTATGTATCTTAGGAAGACCATAAATCTTAGGTAGATAAGTATCAGTCTGAGTTAGAGCATTTTTATGATATCTTTTATCAAGATATTCATTTTCATTCCAATAATTCATAATTTCTTTTGCTCGTTTCTGTAGGTTACTAATTGGATTTTTATGAATTTGTATATATGTATTTTGATCCAGTAATAATTCATTCATTTTCTCATTATATTTGTCAATTTCAATAGCCACTGTTGCATTACCCTTGTCTGACATGGTAAATAAAATATTATTATTGTTTGAAAATGTTTTTGCCTCTTCCAACTTCTGTGAGATTATTTTGTCATCAATTTTAATATGTTTAATTATTTTGTTTCGATATTGAATACTTTCACAGTGAATGTTTCGTTCCGTGTTTAATTTATATTGTTTTCTGTTGTGATATTTGGAATTGTTTGTTTATTGGTTTAATTTATTCAAATTATTTAATTTTACTTAATTTATTTAATTTTCGAGTTTTAATTGAGTATTAATTGTAATTAAAATGAAAAGGAAGAAAAAATTTGACTCTTATTGCTTTCCACCTTCTGTGAGTGTTTAGTTAATTAATTATTCATTCTTGTTGCTATAATAAATAATTAATAATTTATTGTAAATAATCATAGATACAAAATGACAGGGTGAATTAATGACAAGTTGATAAACGCATAGTGTAATGTTAAGGTAAAAATCTTTTTGTTGTTGACCATTATGTATTCAATATTAGTAATTATTATTAATAAAGTTTAGCACCTGACGATGGAGACAAATATGTCTCCGAAACATTGTGCAATTAGACAATCAAATTGACTCGTTAAAGCAATCGTTAATTCTACCAAAAAATACAACTCATGAGTGTGAAATACAATAAAATTTTGTATTATTTATTGTGTAATTTAATAATAAAAATTGTTTTGTTTAGCCTGAAGAGGTTGGCGAATTTTGTCAACAAAACGTTGCATGTAACGAAAAAATGGTTTTTTTATTTATTTAAATTATTTAAAACCTACCTGGCCCTCAAGAAATTGAAAAATAATCTTTTAATTTGGTTAACTTCTCTTTTTTATTGTTTTCAATAAAATAATACATGCACCATGTGTTGGTATTATTTTTCAATTGGCTCTCATAGGAATATTTATATTATCAAAGACTTATAAATATTTTAAGTTTTGAATACAATAAGTAATAAGCTATATATGTTTTTCAATATCACAATAGGATTATCTATTACATAGTCAATCATTCTACACAATTTTTGACATGTCACATTTTGCAATAGTGAAAACAGTTGAATGTCAACACTTTTATGACCCGAATAAATAATAAATATACATGCTAGTTAGTGTATCTTCTTGAAATAAACTTAATTAAAGGTATAATTTTAAAGAACAAAAAGTAATTGACAATAAACTCAATACTTTGTAAAATTGAGATAATGGATTCAAAATTCTATATTAATAGATATCAAATTATGGCATAGAATTCCATATTTATTATAGTAATAATTACTGACCCAAATTGGAATAAGAAATAACTCTAGCAACTACAAAAAAAAAGTCTTTTGTTAGATAAATATACTTATAAAATAATTAATGTTAATTGAAAAATATATATATTACCTGATATAAATTTAATGTGAATATAAATGCAGGTATATAATAACATAAGTTTCAAATATAATAGAAGATTATAAAAGCATTATTTAAATTTGTATTATGTTATTAAGCAAATATTTGTTATTAAAGTACATATACCACAAAATTGTTAAATTATTTTATAAAAACATTTTAAATATTAATCATATGGGTGTAGTACATAGAGTAAAATTTTGTGTATTAATTAATACTCAACTGTTTCAGGAGGGCCATAGTGCTCTGGACGATTTGACATACCGTCTTGGCGTTTTGTTTATTTTATTATTCAGTAAAAGATATAAAATTCCAAATTTTGTACTAACATAGAACGATCGCAGCAAATAATTTCGAAAACAAACAATACATAAAGTATCCACGTGTATAAGGCTATTTTTATAATTACGTGTTTCAAAAGAGCTAGTGAAATAAAAACACTTACACCAGCCCGCAAATAATATGTATATGCAATGAAAAAAATGCTAATCGACGTGGTTTTGATTGCACTATTTGAAATAATAGCTATTTTTAATTGAACTCTCGTAGTTTTTTTAATAATAAATTAATAAAAGAATTCCACACGAGTAACTTACAACACGTCTAATTCTCGAGAAATATTGAGTTTTTCGATGTGTAATTAATACTGAAAAATTGAACATTTTCTATTTTTAATTGAGCCACCGTTTAAATTCGTAAAATATCACATATTTATTTAAAAGTTTAAAAAGAACAGTTTCGATAAATCGTCTGTGCGTCACCGTCGTGCGGCGCATGCGCAGATATTTTCGGAAGTTTCGGAACGCTGGTCCGAAAGAAATGTGGAACGTGGCGGTGTTGTCTCACTTTCGCTGCAGACGAGAATTATTAGAAATATAAAGTGGAGTAATTTAAACTAGCGATGTTTTTGGATAGAGCTAATTAAAATACATCAATTAGTATTTTTTTTATTATTTTTTTTGTTGCCATGTTAATCCTTTTGTTTCGTGGAAAATACACAAAAATAACCAAGTGAATTGTTCGTAAATCTACATACCTGAGTGTTGTTGTCCTGAAAAAGTATCTTCTTAAAAGTCTTTCTTTAAATATCGTTAATTTAAATAAAATAAACAATTTTCTTACAAGGATTAACGCTTAAATTATAAATATTTGCATTCGCATGAGTTTGACCAAAAATAGGAGAATGAAATGAACTTAAAATTAAAAAAAAATATAAGAAAATTCCTTAATTTATTTACTAATGATACAAATTTGGTACAGCACATAAATACTCACAATCATCAGTTTTGACATTGACGCAAATTTTTAGTATTTTACTAATCAAAAGAGATACAATTCGAGATGGTATATTAACATTTTTTTTAATGTTAAAAGAATGAACTACATTTTCTAGATTTACAATTTTACATAATATATATTATATTAATGTGGGTCGATCAATTATAAAATATCTTATTACAACATATGTACAATCATCTAAGATAGCAAATGAATTGTTAGATCTTAACCTGCGTCGTTTGCAAGATGTCTATAAACATTTATTTTTAATAATTTTTTTGTATGTTTTGTGATATTTATTTGAACACCAATTATTAATGTACATGAATAATAAGTCGATCTGCTGGAGGCGAGGAAAAGAGGAAAAAAACACAATTCTTTCCTTTTTTTTGCACAACGTTTCGTTGGCTTGGCCTGCCAACATCTTCAGGTGCCTATATTCAAACACAACAATTATTTAAAAAATTTTTAAAAACTAAATACATAAATTACAAACAAGACATACACTATATTAAATATACCTTTTAACTTCGAATTAACGGTGAGTTAAAGAGTCGAATCAACAGTGTCAAACATTGAAAGATGTAACGTGTATATATAAACACGAGTACTACCACATACATACGTACATAATAATACGTCAGATGTATCAGCACTTTAAATTTCTAAGAATAGGAGAGTATGATACAATTCAAAAACTTTATGTCATCTTTTGCATTAATATTATTACTGTCACATTGTATATGAATCATTTCAGAAATTAGTCTTTTATTGTAATTCACTACTAATAATAATTTTAAATTAACAAAAACTTTTCTTAAGGATAATCCAGATATGTTTTTTACAACTTCTGATAGAGGCAATAAAACAGTTTGCATGTTCAATCTGACTATAATTTAAAAATGGATTTATTATTTAATGACACTTCAACTTATCTAGTTATAAAGAAAAATCCATTAAAAACTTTTCAAAATGATAGTGCAAAAATTCTAAGATATTTAAATGATAATGAGTTCCATAATAAAAAATACCATACTATAATGCTCTTACTTGTTCGAATATTAATCTTGCTAAAGCGTATGGTTTACCCAAAATACATAAAATAGATACACCGTTAAGACCTATTATTTCTCTTGTTAACAGCTCAACTCATTTTAGGTAAAATAGTATATTCTGAAATAAAACCATTATTAAAAAATCCAAATTCTCACATCAACAATAGTTTTGAACTTAATAAAATTTTTTTTTTTATTTTAACGTCGCTCTTTTTATGCTCCCAAACCGGTGCTAATCATAGCGACGGAGGTCATACGATGTCTTGGTGAAGAAAGCACTTGGTGAAAATACATTCGCCAGTGGTGCTTGTATCAATCGGACGGGGCCAGGAATCGAACCTGGGACCTCCAGATTACGAGCCCGACGCCCTACCGACCGAGCCATCGCAGGCCTCCTTAATAAAAATTAAAAGATATTAAATTAAATGATGAATATGTTTTATTATCCCTAGATGTTAATTCACTTTTTACAAATGTGTCATGCAATTTAGTTTTGAAAAGTTTAGAAATAATAGTTTCTCTTTTAAATAAGTGCAAAATGCCGTTCGAGGTAATTATAAAATGTACTATAAGTTTCTTTTTGAAAACACGTTTTTTGTAATCAACAATTGTTATTACAAGCAAATTTATGGAACACCAATGGGTTCACCAATATCACCGTTATTTGCTGATATTGTTATGGATGATTTGGAAAAAGAATGTTTTAATAAGTTACAAACCATTCATAAATATTTTCCAATTTTTTATTATAGGTATGTAGACGATACGATAATGTGTTGTAACGGTAAATGGTTCACGCGAGACGAAAATCGTGCCGATCGCGTGAGTCTACCGTTGAAGACGCGTAAGGCGCATGCGCGAGCGCGTCGGAAAGCCAGTGTGCACGACACACCGGCAGTATCGTCTCGCCTACGAGAGAGGCAAGGATAATCGCGCGCGGACACGATAGGAAACACGGATTCCTGCGCGAGTGAGACACGCAGCAGAACGCGGGTACGAGAGAGGAAGAGAGAGAGTACGAGATCGAAGGACGTGAGACACGCGCCGTCCGCCAGGATCATCTTCAGAGATAAAGTAAGTCCTGGCCAGGCAATACCGTGTTTGTCACCGCCGAAACGCGAGCGAAATCGGTGACGGGATACGCGCGGTATCCCGACGCGTAAACCATACGAGAGGTTAGCCGCTCTCGTCGCGATACTCTCTCTCGCCCCGTAAATTTACGCTTACGGCAAACCGGAGTGCTACACACTCCGGCGCGATCGCAACTCGGCGATAATTACTGCAAAGCCAGGTAACCGGTACCTGGCGAACTTAACCTCCTCCCCGAGTAGATCGAGATCGCGAGTCTCAACGCGTATATTGCGGCGGGCGCACACACACACACGTTACCGTGTATTTTACATTTTTAGAGGTTACGCGAATAACCTCATTAGCTTTGAGCCAAGGTTCGACCTTGCCTTGGCTCACCATATTGTAATATTTCTTTTACTTTATTTTCTTTTAATAAATTAATTAACTATCTTTAATTCCGCGTAATTATTAATTAACCGGCGATTCCTCCCTGTCCCCGAAGGCGAATACCGCCATGCCCCGCGGGTGTCGTGCATTGCTTCGCACGACACACATCTGAGGAGCCGAGTACGAGTATTGACGGAGGATAAGTGTGTACTAGGTAAGTGCATACATTGTACACAGGGCCAACATCGTCACTCGGAGCTTGAGGCTAGCTCCGGTCGTCCCGAAAGGTAATTTCACCGATTTGCCAGCTGTATGGTGAGACAGCTGATCTCGGTATTGTGGTGATTTCCTGTGCATTGAATACATGCACAGGACGAGTATAACCCTCCTGACGTATGAGAACAACCCTGTTACAGTGTATAAAAAAGCAACATGAGGATTTAGTAATTAAGATTTTTAATTCTTGTGATAAAAATTTACAATTTTCCTTTCAACTAGAGGAAAATAGAACAATTAATTTTTTAGACATTACATTAATTCGAGAATCAGATAGTATAATTACTGATTGGTACCAAAAACCGTCCAATTCTGGTAGACTTACTAATTATTTTTCCAACCATCCAATGCAGCAAAAAAGAAACATTGTTTTTAATCTTGTTGATAGAGCTTGTTTGTTGGCACATACAAAATTTTACACAAACAATTTAAAAATTATAAATAAATTAATGATTAGTAATAATTACCCTATTACATTTATTAGGCAAAACATACAAAGAAGATTAAATTATTTATAACAAAGGAAAAAATCAGATTTTCAAAAAAATAATAGAAAAGTAAATCGTTTAACCTATGTTTCTCTACCTATATTTAGATAATTTTGATAAATTAGCAAACATTTTATTATCTTACAATATTCAAGTGATGTGGTTACTTAGCAAACATTTAAATTTGGTAATAAAATTAGGTAAACTAAACTAAATTTGCTACCAACAAATGGGTTCAACAAACGTTGTTTATAAATTCTCATATAAAAATTGTTCAGCTTCCATATGTCGGTGAAACCAGACGTGCTTTAAAAACCTGAATCAATGAAAATGTGAAAAACAATAATCCAGATTCGGTTGTAAATCAACATGTAAAAAACTCTAACCATGAATTTAATTGCGATAATACAAAAATTTTAGATGTAGAAGTGAATTACAATAAAAGACTAATTTCTGAAATGATTTATATAAAATGTGACAGTAATAATATTAATGCAAAAGATGACATAAAGTTTTTGAATTGTATCTTACTCTCCTATTCTTAGAAATTTAAAGTGCTGATACATCTGACGTATTATTATGTACGTATGTCTCTGGCAGTACTCGTGTTTATATATATTTACGTTACATCTTTCAATGTTTGACACTGTTCAATCGACTCTTTGACTCACCGTTAATTCGTATTTAAAAGGTATATTTAATATAGTGTATCTCTTGTTTGTAATTTATGTATTTATTTTTTGATAATTTTTTAAGTAATTCTTGTGTTTGAATAAAGGCACCTGAAGATGTTGGCAGACCAAGCCAACGAAGCGTTGTGCAAAAAATAAAGGAAAGAATTGTGTTTTCTTCCTCCTTCCCTCGCCTCCATCAGATCGACTTATTATTCATATATAAAGTTTTTTTATGTTACACTTTCTCTCGATAATTGTAACTTAATAATCTAACTTTAATCGGTAGACTTACATTGGCCGAAATATTTTACCCACAATTTGTAATGAATTCTGAAATTTTCTCTTTTCAAGATGATTAATATAGGAATGAAATGATGAATATAATTTAGTAGTCATATGTTGACGTAATAAACATTCGCTTTGAACTACATTGATTGATCTGCATATTTGGTGAGTTACTCCTTTTGCAGCATGTATTTTTTGTAACAGTCGACCATTGCCGCTTTCAAAAGTATAACCAGTATACGCCCATAATGATCCCCAATTAAGAACACTCTGCGATAAGTGCAATAATTGGTAAATGTTATACGTCATGGCATTTTTAGTATAATATACTTCTGCACAAAATTCAAATTTTTTTAATAGTTCATGAGCAGTTTCTTCGAAAGCACGATTAATGATATTTTTATTTAATAAATAAAATGCTTCTACTAATAAAAACCACTGTTGGATATAAATTAACAGACGAGGAAAGCTTAACATTACTGGAATGCTGTAGAACAAAATCATTTTAGATTTATAATTATATTATTAATAGAATTAATTTCTTCCTCACACAAGGAATATGACATGTTTTAATTTTAAATACAATATGATAAGAATTGTTTGTCTACGCCAAGAGAAAGGCAATGCATGTCATCGGGTACAAATCCATCAATAATATTAAAATTGTTCAGAAGTATTCAACGTGAAGGACTTTTCACTCCATAAACGGGAAGTCGACAGGTTAAGCTTTGTTCCATATGTTGTAATGTTTCATTTTGCGTTCTTTTTCTTGGTAAATTATTTTGTAAGGTATGTTTTACACTACCTCCTCGCATTGTTTCAATGTATTCGCCAGGATGTAAACACCAGTTGCATCCATAGTAACCATTAAATTGTATCAATCCCTGAACTTTCAAAGACAGATGTACCATCAGTATTAAATGTAGCTGTTGCAAAATTTAGCCTTTCATCCTGAGGTAATGACCTTAAAAATTGTTTATATAACAAACTGTCAGTAAAATCACCAAATATATTTATATCTCTTATCCTATCTTGAAATACCTCTTTTGAATGCTTTATATTTTGCTGAAGTAAATAAATTACATCATTTTCAATATTTATAATTGTAAAAAAATCACGATATAAAGGACTTTTCAATAAAGTAACTTCATCACAAACATTACAGACGAGACTTTGATCCGTGTGAGTATATGGTTGTATATATGTTTTACAATTTGAACATATACCATGATATTCTATTACTTCTTCTGAAGTAAACAATTGATGAAATAAATAACGCGATTCTGGTAATATTTTCTATTGCAAAATGCATTTGATCAATTAAAAAAGCTCAGCTGTTCCTGACTGACCTAATTCATAGGTATCACTATTTCAGAGCAGCACATAATAAATCAGATTTTTTAAACGAAATTCTTATGTTAATATAATCATCGCTGCGGATAACCTCTTTCAATTTTTTAAAATGTACACCTTCATCAGAAGAACTACTTGCATCACTGCTATTCCAATCACAAAATCGACTTTGTGAAGTAGCATCATCTGTACACCATTCATCGTTAAAATCATCAGTTCATTACGTAGAAGACGAATCCTAAACAAAAATTGTAGCTAATTTTACTAAATTATAAAAGAATAAATAAATTAGTATATATATATATATATATATACGGGTGATTTCACGTCAAGTAAGCAGGTCAAAATTTTAAAATGTTGAAAAAATTAGATATAGTCTGGGAAATAACCTTTATGAACTGTTATTACAGTCCAAAATCCGACCTTTATAAACAGTTATTAACAGTTATAAACTTTTTGTAAATAATATAATAAGTTAAAATCTTATATTATATTAAAGTGGATCGACTTTTGGTCTCCGGTTCTCCGGTTCTCCGGTTTTTTAAAAATTCATTTTTATAGTTTTAAAGTTTTATTTTAATTGGACTTTACACTTTTGGGCCTTACATTTTTTGGACCTTACATTTTTTGGACCTTACATTTTTGGGCCTTATAAATTTTGGGCCTTACATGATTGGCAACGGAATTGTAAAGTTTTATTTTAATTGGACTTTACAATTTTAGGCCTTACATTTTGAGCCTTACATTTTTGTCCTCATAAATTTTGGGCCTTACATTTTTGGGCCTTATAAATTTGGACCTTACATTTTTGGGCCTTATAAATTTTGGGCCTTACATTTTTGGGCCTTATAAATTTTGGGCCTTACATTTTTGGGCCTTATAGTTCTTTTAAACAAATAGATATCAACTACTATGTCGATATTATTACCAGAAAATTATCTTAATAACAATAATTAAAATAACATTTGATTACGTAATTAAAATTAATAAAATTTCAACACTGGAACATACAATAAATCAAATAATTTTTATTGTTTATTTTACAAACTTATTTTTGCAAAAATTTCAAATTACAATTATTATGTTGTCAAATTAAATTACAATTATTATGTTACAATTGTACTCTATTCACTTGTATATTTCATAAGATATATTTTTTTCAATATATCGTTTTATTGTTTATATAATTTATAAATTCAGCAAGTATTCATCGAAATCATCTTTAACAGAAAAATTAAATCATATCATTAAATATTAAATGTATAATTAATTAAACATTAGATAAAATATTCAAATAAATATTACTGTTTTTAAAAATGCCATTTAGAAGAATTATATCCAATATGCATATTGTCACATATTATTGATATTATATATGTTATATCTGTAACAAAAACATTTTTATTATTAATTATAAATAAATTGACAAAGTCAAAACTATACCTTTTAACTTAATCATTAAGAAATACTACTGCATTTTGATTATTTCGATAGTCTTAATAAACTAATCAGGATACTGAAATACAAAAAGACTTATTATATTTCAAACAATAATAATTTAAAATGAAAATTAGATAATTTTATAATATACCTTGTGACTTTAATCGTATGGAATGCCATTAGGAATATAATATTTTATTGATATAATATTAATTGGAATGCTGCTGCCGTTTGTTATTTTTATTCAGCGCTGCATTCATTGGAATGCTGCTGCCCTTTGTTTTTTTTATTCAGCGCTGCATTTATTGGAATTATGAGTGTCAAACTACTAGCAAAGAATTTGTGCAAATATTGGCCCATTAGATGGAAATTTGGCCCTTACATTTTTGGGCCTTATAAATTTTGGGCCTTACATTTTTGGGCCTTATAAATTTTGGGCCTTACATTTTTGGGCCTTATAGTTCTTTTAAACAAATAGATATCAACTACTATGTCGATATTATTACCAGAAAATTATCTTAATAACAATAATTAAAATAACATTTGATTACGTAATTAAAATTAATAAAATTTCAACACTGAACATACAAGAATCAAATAATTTTTATTGTTTATTTTACAAACTTATTTTTGCAAAAATTTCAATTACAATTATTATGTTGTCAAATTAAATTACAATTATTATGTTACAATTGTACTCTATTCACTTGTATATTTCATAGATATATTTTTTTCAATATATCGTTTTTATTGTTTATATAATTTATAAATTCAGCAAGTATTCATCGAAATCATCTTTAACAGAAAAATTAAATCATATCATTAAATATTAAATGTATAATTAATTAAACATTAGATAAAATATTCAAATAAATATTACTGTTTTTAAAATGCCATTTAGAAGAATTATATCCAATATGCATATTGTCACATATTATTGATATTATATATGTTATATCTGTAACAAAAACATTTTTATTATTAATTATAAATAAATTGACAAAGTCAAAACTATACCTTTAACTTAATCATTAAGAAATACTACTGCATTTTTGATTATTTCGATAGTCTTAATAAACTAATCAGGATACTGAAATACAAAAAGACTTATTATATTTCAAACATAATAATTTAAAATGAAAATTAGATAATTTATAATATACCTTGTGACTTTAATCGTATGGAATGCCATTAGGAATATAATATTTTATTGATATAATATTAATTGGAATGCTGCTGCCGTTTGTTATTTTTATTCAGCGCTGCATTCATTGGAATGCTGCTGCCCTTTGTTTTCTTTATTCAGCGCTGCATTTATTGGAATTATGAGTGTCAAACTACTAGCAAAGAATTTGTGCAAATATTGGCCCATTAGATGGAAATTTTGGCCCTCTTTGTGTAAAGGGTTGGCCCAGATTGTTTAAATGTTGGCCCATTTACAGAAAAGATTATTACAACATATTATTTACAACATATTATTATTGCAATATTAAATATTATCAACGCAATTAAGTGCGCCTTAATTTAAGAAATTGCATGTGAAAAACAATTTTTTACTGGTTCAAAAATTTATTCCATAATCAATACAAAATGTTCCTAAATTGGCCAAAAGTGGGCTAAAGTTTGCCAAAACTGGAAAAATGTTCCAAATATTTCAATGTTGGTAAACATCGGCCCACTTTTGGCGCAAGTTGGCCCACTTTAGCATACTTTGGAGCATTTTCATCGAAAATGTATTTCCACTAGGGTATGTATAATATTAGTATTTATAAAATATTAAATTTATATTAACTATATTTCATTCATTACATTGAAGCTACTTTCTTATAAACACTGTTTTCTAATAATTTATATTTTATTTTTTTCAGCTTTACAAAAAAATATTAATAAAAAATTTAAAATAATCGTTTAGAAAAATAAAAAAAATTATAATTATTATTAAACAATAAATAAATTAGTATATATATATATATATATATACGGGTGATTTCACGTCAAGTAAGCAGGTCAAAATTTTAAAATGTTGAAAAAATTAGATATAGTCTGGGAAATAACCTTTATGAACTGTTATTACAGTCCAAAATCCGACCTTTATAAACAGTTATTAACAGTTATAAACTTTTTGTAAATAATATAATAAGTTAAAATCTTATATTATATTAAAGTGGATCGACTTTTGGTCTCCGGTTCTCCGGTTCTCCGGTTTTTTAAAAATTCATTTTTATAGTTTTAAAGTTTTATTTTAATTGGACTTTACACTTTTGGGCCTTACATTTTTTGGACCTTACATTTTTTGGACCTTACATTTTTGGGCCTTATAAATTTTGGGCCTTACATGATTGGCAACGGAATTGTAAAGTTTTATTTTAATTGGACTTTACAATTTTAGGCCTTACATTTTGAGCCTTACATTTTTGTCCTCATAAATTTTGGGCCTTACATTTTTGGGCCTTATAAATTTGGACCTTACATTTTTGGGCCTTATAAATTTTGGGCCTTACATTTTTGGGCCTTATAAATTTTGGGCCTTACATTTTTGGGCCTTATAGTTCTTTTAAACAAATAGATATCAACTACTATGTCGATATTATTACCAGAAAATTATCTTAATAACAATAATTAAAATAACATTTGATTACGTAATTAAAATTAATAAAATTTCAACACTGGAACATACAATAAATCAAATAATTTTTATTGTTTATTTTACAAACTTATTTTTGCAAAAATTTCAAATTACAATTATTATGTTGTCAAATTAAATTACAATTATTATGTTACAATTGTACTCTATTCACTTGTATATTTCATAAGATATATTTTTTTCAATATATCGTTTTTATTGTTTATATAATTTATAAATTCAGCAAGTATTCATCGAAATCATCTTTAACAGAAAAATTAAATCATATCATTAAATATTAAATGTATAATTAATTAAACATTAGATAAAATATTCAAATAAATATTACTGTTTTTAAAATGCCATTTAGAAGAATTATATCCAATATGCATATTGTCACATATTATTGATATTATATATGTTATATCTGTAACAAAAACATTTTTATTATTAATTATAAATAAATTGACAAAGTCAAAACTATACCTTTTAACTTAATCATTAAGAAATACTACTGCATTTTTGATTATTTCGATAGTCTTAATAAACTAATCAGGATACTGAAATACAAAAAGACTTATTATATTTCAAACAATAATAATTTAAAATGAAAATTAGATAATTTTATAATATACCTTGTGACTTTAATCGTATGGAATGCCATTAGGAATATAATATTTTATTGATATAATATTAATTGGAATGCTGCTGCCGTTTGTTATTTTTATTCAGCGCTGCATTCATTGGAATGCTGCTGCCCTTTGTTTTCTTTATTCAGCGCTGCATTTATTGGAATTATGAGTGTCAAACTACTAGCAAAGAATTTGTGCAAATATTGGCCCATTAGATGGAAATTTTGGCCCTCTTTGTGTAAAGGTTGGCCCAGATTGTTTAAATGTTGGCCCATTTACAGAAAAGATTATTACAACATATTATTTACAACATATTATTATTGCAATATTAAATATTATCAACGCAATTAAGTGCGCCTTAATTTAAGAAATTGCATGTGAAAAACAATTTTTTACTGGTTCAAAAATTTATTCCATAATCAATACAAAATGTTCCTAAATTGGCCAAAAGTGGGCTAAAGTTTGCCAAAACTGGAAAAATGTTCCAAATATTTCAATGTTGGTAAACATCGGCCCACTTTTGGCGCAAGTTGGCCCACGTTTAGCATACTTTGGAGCATTTTCATCGAAAATGTATTTCCACTAGGGTATGTATAATATTAGTATTTATAAAATATTAAATTTATATTAACTATATTTCATTCATTACATTGAAGCTACTTTCTTATAAACACTGTTTTCTAATAATTTATATTTTATTTTTTTCAGCTTTACAAAAAAATATTAATAAAAAATTTAAAATAATCGTTTAGAAAAATAAAAAAAATTATAATTATTATTAAACAATTGAAACAAATTATTAATATTATTTTTATATTTGAGAATCATTTTGTAAAATAAACCATTTTTATAATGGGTTTGACGGAAATAAAAATATTAGTTGTAAAAACGATTGAACCATATAGCGACGATGCTTCTATGTTAAATGATGAACACATATTAGAATTTAATAACATTCTTAAATCATGTACACCATTCAATATGCAAACGACTCTTTTAGTTCAAAAACAATATAATATTAACTCAGTTCAAATGAATAATGAATACATTCAATTGTTATTTTCTGGAAAATATGAAAAAGGTCATTGGATTTGTATGTATTACAATAATAGAACGATACACATTTATGATAGTTTAAATGCTAAATATTTGCAAAATGAGCATAAAGTATACATCAATAGATTATTTCCAGATAGTCAACAATTAAAAATTGTTTTTGAAACAGTGCAATTTCAAACCAATAGTTATGATTGTGGAATTTTCGCGATAGCTTTTGCTGTCTCTATTGTATTTAATTTATGCCCATGCAGTTTAAACTATGATATTTCCCAAATGAGTACACATTTACTAAAAATATACGAAACACGTAGTAATACGATGTTTCCAATTTTACAAAATATAAACTATAATATTTCAACAATACCAATCAAAAGATACATGATTCATATTTGTTGTATTGATGAAAAAAAATTGAATTCCAATGTAGCAGAAATAAAAATAATAGAATAAAATTTTCAACAGAAATTTATTTCTGAATAACAAACAATAATGAATTTATATAATAAAGATAAAATCATTTCCGTTGATTCTATTACCCCAATGGAAATATACTATGAAATACCATCTTATAGTTCATTTTATCAAAAAAATAAAAATAAACAATTTAATGATATAGAAATAAAACAGCTAAAAATAAAACAGCAAACTATGATAAAAAGGCAAACAATTAGCTGTATCGATATAAAAAATGAACGAGAAAAAGAAGCGTTGCATAAAAAAGAAGCTTATATGAGGAGTAAAGATAGTAATGACGGCAAAATAGAAGAAAAAAAATAAAGAGAAAACAGCAAACCATGATGAAAAGACAAAAATAAATAGTGACGAAATAAAAAATGAACGAGAAAAAGAAGCATTACGAAAAAAGAAGCTTATGTAAATAATAAAAATAGCAACTACGGCAAAATAGAAGAAAAAAAAAATAAAGAGAAAACAGGAAACCATGATGAAAAGACAAAAAATGAATGGTGACGAAATATAAAATGAACGAGAAAAAGAAGCATTACGAAAAAAAGAAGCTTATGTAAAAAGTAAAAATAGTAATGACGGCAAAATAGAAGAAAAAAAATAAAGAGAAAACAGCAAACCATGATGAAAAGACAAAAAATAAATAGTGACGAAATAAAAAATGAACGAGAAAAAGAAGCATTACAAAAACAACATATTTATTATAATGAAAATACTGATCAATGTAAAAAAAATGAAAAGAAAAAATTAAATGGAAAAATATTAAACGAAAGTAAAAAAAATGATATCGATAAATTAGTATAAAACCATTTACAAAAAAATTTAAAAAGACGCATATGTATGAAAAATGACAAAGACATGGAAATACCAATCATATTGCTTAATAAATTAAAAATTGATGAAGGAAAATTTTTTAACGTATATGATAAACCAATTAATACCAAAAAAGGTATAAATTATAAAGAATTAAATAAACGTATTTTAATTAAAAATGAACAAAATGTAAAATTAGTAAGTAAATCCAAAATAATAGGTCGAATAGCAAATGTAGATTTTGATGAAAAAATTATTATTGAAAACAATTTAGGTTATATGTCTGAAACTTGTAAACATTGTAATACTAAACATTTTGCTTTTGAATATACACTAGGTAAAGAATTTTCTAATTGTTGTCACAAAGGAAACGTAGACTTACCGAAAATGCCTCCCTATCCGGAAGAATTAAAGCAATTAGCTACAGGAATATCGGAAGATAGTATTAATTTTCGCAAAAATATTCGGCTATATAATAATGCGTTAGCTTTTGCAAGCTTTGGAGCTAATTTTGATAAGTTATCTGGTAGTGGACCACAAATTCTTAGAATATGTGGTCAAATATATCACAATGTTTTTGCTTTACATCCAAATGAAAATGAAGCTCGAAAATATGGGCAATTGTATGTTCTAGATAATGAATTGTCTGCAGCTGAAAGAAAAAGTTTTAAAAATAATTTAGATACAAAATTAGAATTGTCAAGTAAATTAGATAGCTTAATTAGAAATGTTAATCCTTATGCTAAAGCTTATAAAATGATGTATGAGGTAGAAAAAGAAAAATTAGAATATTAGAAGAAAAATTAAACATATTCCCACAATTATAGCAATCCCCGTTGAAATAGTTTCACCTATTTATTCAGTATTGATTCTGTGATGAAATCATTATGGAATTAATAAATAATAGCTATACTGATATTGATCAAAATCAATTCTGACTCCGTAGTAAGTTCTCACCAAAACGCAAAACTGATTTCTTACTGAATTAGTACAAAATCAGTAATGAAACAATGTTGTATCATTATGGAATCAGTACTGTATCCATTTTGAAATTATTCAATTGAAGATGGGCAATGTGACCTTAAAAATTCAGTATTCAATCCATTCAGAAACAGTGTCAAATCAATACCCTGTTAAAAAAATTCACGCTGATTCAGTACTGATTTCTCTAAAAAATAAATAAAATAAATTTTTTTAGATAATTCTCTAAAAAAATTAGGTAAAAACAAATAAAATTGTCAAAAAAACATAAAATAAATAAAAAAAAGTATAACACATTTTTCTGTTTATGTTAGTTGCGGTCAATGCTGCTTAACTTTCAATACCTATCATTTCTCAGTCTATTCTCAATGCTACATTCACAAACAGTTACAAAGATAATAAAAACATATTTGTAGACATTTCAAAAAGCCCAGTTAGAATTTCTTTTAATGGTATTAATTTTAATGGGATAAACATATTTTTAAAAATATGGACAATTTCATACAAGTTAAAATTTTAATGAACATATCGGTACCATATTAGAAGAACAATATATATTTAGTAATATATTGCAGCAATTTCATATTAATTGTAACTAGGCTTTTTGAAACGTCTACAAATATGTTTTCATTATCTTATTGTAACTGTTTGTGAATGTAACATATAGAAGATAGTAAATCATGCAATAGAAAATACTAAAATCAGTATGGAAGTAAAAAAAGGCATTAGCACAAAATGAAAGTGTAGACGCAAACGAATTCGATGAATAAAGGTTGCTAATTTCGACACGCATGTTACAAAAAATTCTAGAGGAAGGTTTAATGAATAATAGAATTCTGTGAAATAATAACCAAGACATGGAAATGTTAATGAGTAATCTACTAATGGAAATAAAGTATCATGTCAACTTAACAAATAATTCAATGGAATCAAGACAAAATCTAAATAAATTAGGAAATTATGTAAAACTACATACCTTTGGGGGAGAATCTCATAAAAATGTTATTAAAGATACATTGGAGGGTTTACTTGAAAGTAGATAGGCAAGGGGGCTTCTGGACCCCCCCACCACTCCACCATTCCATATACATACACGGTCCCCTCCAAATTAATTAACAGGTGTGCGTGAGCCAGGTAAAATTCCACGAAATCCTTTTTCGAGTATTATTACGATTATCAACTGCATGAGGATGATACACAGATGATGATTAGGTCAGTGCGCATGGGGATCAAGTTTCACATGCAGTCAAACTATCACCTTATTACTTAACATGTGTGCGTGTCCCTGTTAAAAAAATTCACGCTGATTCAGTACTGATTTCATATTGAAATCAATATGAAATCATCATTGCATCAATATAACATCATCACCGAATCAGAGTAAAATCAGTACTGAATCAGCAGTAACTTTTTCCCAAAACGCAGAATGGAATTGGTACAGAATCAGTGCAAAATCAGGATTGAATCAGTACAAAATCGGTATTGAATGTTTACTGAATCTGCGATGAATCAGAGTTACACGCAGAGTAATAAAACAATAAAAGTTCATTAATCACATACCGTAACACGTGTTTAATCACATGATTTTTTACATGTTAAATAACGTGATTATTTCGTTGTAAATTTCCAAGAGATAAGTATGTAGTATAATTCTCTAAAAAAAATTAGGTAAAAACAAATAAAATTGTCAAAAAAACATAAAATAGATAAAAAAAAGTATTACACATTTTTCTGTTTTTGTTAGTTATTCACCCATCCACTTATTAACCGCGGTCAATGCTGCTTAACTTTCAGGATCAATCATTTCTCAGTCTATTCTCAATGCTACATTCACAAACAGTTACAAAGATAATAAAAACATATTTGTAGACATCTCAAAAAGCCCAATTAGAATTTATTTTAATGGTATTAAAGATTTCATTACTTTCTGTTGCAGTAAGTTTTTATAAAGTAAGATAAGAATTGCTAAAGTGTAATTGAAATTACATCATACTTGCGAATTTTTACACCTTCGCAGAAGGAGTCTTTTGTATATAACGATTGGATTATGTATTACAAAAGATTGTTTAGCAAAACTAATAATAACCCCAATAGACATATGATTGCAAACTGACAGCAACTTTGCAAAAAAAATTTGTACCTGTTTATCCAAAATTTGCGTCAATGTAAGTCCTTATTTATTATAAATTTGCTTCAAATCATTTACATGAAAATAGTGACAGCAAATTTATAAAAAATTAAAGTCAATTGTTGCATAAAATTATTACTTTTTAAATAGCAAGTATTGTTATAAATGTGCTTTTATTTTGTTGAAATAATATTTTAAATAAATATAATGGCAAATACTTATATTATTTTTGTGCAACTAGATCGCACGTCGCACCGCCACAACTAGTAAATGTGTTAGACTCTTAAAATTGCAAAAAAAGTAACAAAACTTGAAATACTTCACAAAAACACAGATTTTCTTGAATAAAAAATACATTGAAATTATTATTTTCATGATTGCAAAATAGCAACAAATTATCATCAAATCTTGTTGCAATATACTGCACTATGTAAGCATTTACTGATTTAATTTTGCTACCAATTGGCTGAAAAAGAATTTCTCAGATTATGATATATTTCTTAGCAAATATATACCAAAATTATATCAACTCGTGCAGCAGAGTTAAATAACAAATTAATCTAAATCTGCGTCCTTATTTGTTAGCAAATTTATAGCAATTATTTGTTGCAACTTTTTTTAACAATTTTACATAAAATTTAGGTACACGTCACTATTATGTAAAGTCTTGTTAGCAAGTTTAACACAAGTTGTTTTCAAAAATTGTGTAGCAAGTTTTAACGAAGTTTTGTCTGTGCAACTTTGTCTATTGGGGAACTTTTTATAATGTTTCAGTAATATATAAATTTTTAATTAAAATTAGATTTATTATATGCTACAAAATACTTGTCGTTTTTATTTTAATTTTAGTAATTTCTATAGCAGAAACTTTGTAAGAATCATATACCTAATATTGTTAATAAAAAATATTTTTAGTAATTTTTAAGTAGGAAAGGATTTGCGACAAATTAAAGATATTAAACTATTAGATAACAATTTTAAAAGTGTGATTGAAATTACACCATACTTGCGAATTTTTACACCTTTGTAGAAGGTGTTTTTGATATTTAACAATTGGATTTATGAAATATATATACTTGAAATGTTAAATAATATAATCTTAAAGAGATGTTATTACTTCCATGTATACTGATTTTAGTATTTTTATTGTTTGATTTACTATCTTCTATCTGCTACATTCACAAACAGTTACGAAAATAATGAAAACATATTTGTAGACGTTTCAAAAAACCTAGTTACAATTAATATGAATTTGCTTCAATATTTTACTAAATATATATTGTTTTTCTAATATGGTACCGATGTGTGCATTAAAATTTTAACTTGTATGAAATTGTCCACATTTTTAAAAATATGTTTATTCCATTAAAATTAATACCATTAAAATAAATTCTAATTGGGCTTTTTGAGATGTCTACAAATATGTTTTTATTATCTTTGTAACTGTTTGTGAATGTAGCATTGAGAATAGACTGAGAAATGATTGATCCTGAAAGTTAAGCAGCATTGACCGCGGTTAATAAGTGGATGGGTGAATAACTAACATAAACAGAAAAATGTGTAATACTTTTTTTTATCTATTTTATGTTTTTTTGACAATTTTATTTGTTTTTACCTAATTTTTTTTAGAGAATTATACTACATACTTTTCTCTTGGAAATTTACAACGAAATAATCACGTTATTTAACATGTAAAAAATCATGTGATTAAACACGTGTTACGGTATGTGATTAATCACTTTTATTAATCACATATAAATGAACTTTTATTGTTTTATTACTCTGCGTGTAACTCTGATTCATCGCAGATTCAGTAAACATTCAATACCGATTTTGTACTGATTCAATCCTGATTTTGCACTGATTCTGTACCAATTCCATTCTGCGTTTTGGGAAAAAGTTACTGCTGATTCAGTACTGATTTTACTCTGATTCGGTGATGATGTTATATTGATGCAATGATGATTTCATATTGATTTCAATATGAAATCAGTACTGAATCAGCGTGAATTTTTTTAACAGGGGTGTCAAAATATTCAATTACTCAACCATCAAAAATTCTATGAAAATCTTTTCTGAGAATTACGTACAACTGCTTATGTATATCGCAAATGATGAGAAAGTCTCGCTTTTACTAATATTTAGTCTAAACATTAATTTCCAAGAATTAATTCGTTTTAATATACTCATACCAAATTAGTACGTTTCCTAGAAGTTAATACACTTTCTAAAAATTAAACAATTTTACAAAGTTTATTCAATAATTAATTTAAACAATAATTACTTGGAAATTAAAAAAATTTATAGAATCGTCTTGACTGACATGCATATCAATAATATGCAAATGCTTTTCATATCAAAGTTTTATTCTGATTTTTAAAGAGTGAACATGCTTCTATTTGATTGCAATCGTTTAGTAAACGTAATGCTTCAAGCTTACTAGCTTGTTGCATCAAATCATACAAAATTAGAGCAAGTAATTAAGTGTAAAAGATTTAATAAAAAAAATCTTAAATTGCTCAAACGTAGTCTGCTCAAAGATGATACTACTGTTGCTGAGAAAACAAAATTAATATCAACTATTGCATTGCTTCAAGGAATTGAAGAAAATTTCAAGTGTTTATTAAAAACAGGTAGTGGAGTGCAAGGAAAACGGAGTGAAAATCGAGTAAGCTGGCAAGATTTGGAGAGCGCGTTTGACGGGCGCGTCAAATCAGAAGTAATAGTAAACTTAAAAAATTTAGATGTTATTGAGTTTGTGAAAGATGCGCAGACTTTATTCATATCTCGAGTTAAAAATGTCTTAAAAAAAGAAAACGCGTTAAAAATTTATGCAGTGTTAGCTGCTGAATTTGTTGTATCAAAAGCTGATAAAGAAGTAGTGGAAATTAAATATTTTAATACAAAAGCAGAATCTGTTGTACCAACAACAAATTTAAAAGACTGGTTTAAGCAGAATATAAATAACTCTATTGCAAAGGATATTGAAGAATTTCAAGAGAGAGACTCTGGTTGGTCATTAAGATCAATAATTAATTTATGTGTTCATCTAAACAGATACAATCCTATGCGTGGTAGTTCTTACATCGATCTACCTGATGCTATTAAGAATAAACATGCTTGTGTCAACGTAAAAAATTTTGATGATGAGTGTTTTAAATGGGCTATTCTATCAGCATTACATCCAGTTAAAAAACATAGTGATAGAGTATCAAGTTACAAAGTTTATAAAAATGATTTAAATTTTACTGGTATAGAATTTCCAGTTAGACCTTGCCAAATACCGAAATTCGAAAAACTAAATTATATTTCTATTAATGTGTATATTTTAAGGAAAAATGGATTTGATAATTTTGAAGTTTTACCTTATTATATTACGTCAGAAACAAAAAAAACTCACATTAACCTTCTTCTATTACAAAATTGTTATACTCCTGAAAACAGAGATTTTGATAAAAATTTTCAAATGATTTACCATTACGTGTGGATCAGTGACTTATCTCGACTAGTATCTCGGAATCTTTCGAAAAAGAAAGTTAAAAAATTTATATGCAATCAATGTTTACATTATTTTTATAGTGAATACAGTTTAAAAATGCATGACCAAGATTGTACAGAGCTGAATAAATGTCGTGTAAATTTACCAAGTATACAAAACAAAATCATAGAATTTAAAAATTATAAAAATAAGGAAAGAGTACCATTTACAATATATGCTGATTTTGAATGCATACTTAAAGCTATACAAGATAATAACGTCTACCAACAGCATGAAGCAATTAGTATTGGATATTATATGAAATGTAGCTATGATGACAATATCTCCTATTATCGAAGCTACAGAGGCCCTGAGCCAGCTAAATGGTTTGTTTTAGAATTGCAGAAGCTAGCAAAAAAGCTTGAATCTATTTTTCAAAATATTACACCAATGGAGAAGCTTACACCAAATCAAGAAATTGATTTTCATAAAGTACAGACATGTCATATTTGTGATAAACCATTTGAAGGTGAAACAAAAGTTCGAGACCATTGTCACTTTACTGGCAGGTAAATATTTTAATTTTTATAATTTAAACAAGTTTGAATAATTTGTATTCATTTATAAAATTATTAAATTTTTTAGGTTTAGAGGAGCTGGCACAATGGATGTAATATTAATTGTAAAGATTCAACTACTATTCCAGTAATATTTCACAACCTAACTGGATATGATTCCCACTTTCTTATTAGAGATATTGCTAACACATTTCCTGGCAAGGTGGATCTGTTACCACTAAACAAAGAGCGATTTATAGCTTTTACTAAACATATTTCAGATAGTGTGATAAAATTCAGATTTATTGACTCCTTCCGTTTTCTGCCATCATCTTTAGATAAATTATCATCATACCTTGATGAATTAAATGTTTTAAGATCTGAATTTTCTAAATATGATCAATTAACGGATGAAAAGTATCAGTTGCTTAAAAGAAACGGAATTTTTCCGTATGATTATTTAGATTCTATAGAAAAACTTGAAGTAACTAAATTACCAGCAAAAGAAGAATTTTATAATAAATTAAATAATACTAATATTTTGAAAGAAGATTATCAGTATGCAAACAATATTTGGAAAGCATTTGAAATTAAAACTTTAGGACAGTATTCTGATCTATATTTAAAAACAGATGTACTACTTTTTACAGAAGTTTTTGAAAATTTTCGAAACAATTGTCTTAAAATTTATGGTTTAGATCCAGCTCACTACTTTACTGCACCTGGATTAACTTGGGATGCGGCGCTAAAAGTGACAAAAGTTCAATTAGAATTACTTACTGATATAATTATGTTAATGTTTATCGAGAGGGGTATTCGTGGAGGAGTTAGTCAATGCTGCAATCGATATGCATGTGCTAACAATAAATATATGCCAAATTATAATAAAGATAAAGAAAATAAGTATTTAATGTATTATGATGTAAACAATTTGTACGGCTGGGCTATGCAACAGTATTTACCTTATAGTGGCTTTACTTGGCTAACTATTGACGAAATCAATTGTTTAGATTTCATTAATATTTCAAATGACTCACCAGTAGGTTATATTTTGGAAGTAGATTTAGAGTATCCTGTACATTTACATAATCAACATCAAGATCTACCTCTGTGTCCTAAACACATGAAACCTCAGGGTTCTTCATATTCAAAGCTTATGACTACGTTGCATTCTAAGAAGCGGTACGTTCTACATTATCGTAATTTAAAACAAGCTCTACAAATTGGACTAAAACTTCAAAAAATTCATAGAGTCTTGAAATTTAACCAGAAACCATGGTTAAAATCGTACATAAACTTGAATACTGACATGAGAAAAGCTGCAGAAAATGAATTTGAAAAGAACTTGTATAAATTGGATGGAAAATGTGAGAAAACGAGTTGATGTTCGGCTTATTACTAAATGGGATGGTCGATATGGTGCTGAATTTTTAATAAGTCAACCAAATTTTCACAGCCGATCAATTATAAATGAAAATCTCATTGCAGTAGAACTTACAAAAACAGATATTTACGTAAATAAAGCAATTTGCATAGGTCTCTGTGTATTAGATTTATCAAAGACTTTAGTATACGATTTTCATTACAATTATATGAAAAAAGAATTTGGTGATAATTGCAAATTACTGTATACTGACACGGACAGTTTGATATACGAAATTCAACATGAAGATATCTATCAAATTATGAAACGAGACATTCAGTATTTTGATACATCTGATTATTCATCTAATAATATTTTCCAAATGCCTCGTGTCAACAAGAAAGAAGTTGGATTAATGAAAGATGAGTGTAATGGTCTTATTATGACTGAATTTGCAGGTTTGCGGAGTAAAATGTACAGTATTAGAGTTGAAGGAGAAGATAGAGTAAAAAAAGCAAAAGGTGTAAAAAATAACGTAGTTGAGAATACAATCACTTTTAACGATTATGTAGAATGTTTACAAAATTCATCTGTAAAATTGAGAGATCAATGTATAATTCGTTCTAGACAACATAATGTGTACTCGGAAAAGCAAGAAAAAATAGCATTAAGTCCTTATGATCATAAAAGATATTTAATATCTGAAGAAACAGACACATTACCATGGGGTCATTACAAAATTAATGAGCAAGAAAATAAATAATACCAATAAAGACTTTAAAATTGCATTTATTTTTCTATTTTATACATTTGATTTCCTTATCCAACTATTATGCGAATTATCAAATCCTAACCATTTTACATAAATTTCATTCCCTCTTTTTTTAAGATTTTTTCCACTAGATAAACATCTGGATACTCTGCTTTTAAAAGTTCATGTTCATAGAAGCCACCAGCAATTTGTTGATCTTGATAATCTTTTAACTTGTATGTGATTGGAGTTGTAGGTATTACTTGAGTTATAGTGAAAATTTCTGTTGACCAGTTGGGAGTGTAACCTTTCTCAAACACTTTTTTTAATTTACTCACTCGAACTTTGTCTCTAGTAGTAAATTTTTTTCGTTTTCTTTTTTTTGTCATAGTGTCAGAAGATTGCTTAAATCGAGCTAATATTTCAGCTTCATTTTTGTGATCAACGTCCTTTGGTTTCACTCTAGTAGTATGATGAGTACTATTATTGTAGGCCATTCATAAATCAGACAAGATATCATACCACTTGTACTTTGCTCGTAAGCTAAATTGCATCCACATTTTATTTTTTAAAGTACGGTTAAAACGTTCACAAATAGATGCTTTGAGATTACTATATGTTGAGTAATGATTTATTTTATAATGTTTCATAAGCTTTTGAAATGTTGAATTGTAGAATTCTTTACCAAAATCTGTGTGCAGATTTTATGGCACCCTTTCTTGTTTTAAAATTGATTTCATTACTGCTGTAACCTCTTCACCAGTTTTTCGTTTAACAGGAACAGCCCAAGCATACTTGGAGAATACGTCAATGACAGTTAACAGGTAATGATAACCTTTATTTACTCGAGCATAAGGCTGCATTTCTACAAGATCAGCTTGCCAGGTGTCATCCAAACCCCGCATAACGAATTTCCGTCGCTGATAATTTCGACGTACAGGATTATGAAGCTCTTCAACCACTTGTTGTTTACTGTCCATAATGTGGTTTTATTTGTCAGTATTTTTTGATCAATATTCTCCTCTTCAATGTGAGCACCCACTGCTGCATTTAATCTATTGCTTAATTTATTTAAATCTTTTCTTAATGTAGCAACTGCGCCTTGTAATTTTCTTACATCCTTTATATATGTATCTAAATTAATGGCATCGCCTGACTGCTTAGGTTCTGCTACATTAAATAACCTTTTATGATCAACATCGTAATGACCATCTGCAGTCACTTTATATCCTATTCCTGGAGGTCCACGACTACCCCCAATTTGGTTGAGATTACGTCCAAACACGTCAACACTCATTTTAATACTGATTATAAAATAAGCAAGTTTAAAATTATATGTTTACACTTCTTGAATGAATTTCGTTATATTTTTGTACAAGAACTGGTTCAATGATTTTATTCAATTGATAAATTCGCCTTTGAAAACGTTCTCGATCGCGAGCCATTTATTCCCATTCTCTAATACGAGCATTTCGACTAGCATACGACCAAGTATACATCACATGCATTGTTACTTTTGGATTGAACTGGACTGTCTTCATCATTGTATTAATAAATGTAATCCGCTTCCCGAAGTTCTTCAATAATTGAGAGAATTTCATTTCTATGACTCTGGTTACCAGCTGCTAACTCAGCCGTAAGCAAACGAAAGCGATCAACTAATTCATTAACGTTATCCCAATATACGTAATTCATATACATCTGTTTCTTTGCAATTTTGCATTTCGGCAAAAGGCCAGAGCCCTCTACTGATTTATTTATTACTACGTTGAAATAAGGAGCTATGAAGTATTTATATTTATTACTGTTATTTCGACGTATCGTCTCCTTTTCATCATAATTTTTTTTATAATCGTTTGTCACTTTAATTATTTTTCGATAATTTTGAATATCACTAGAACTGATTTGCGTTCCATCTGGTTGTTTTTTAAATAACAATTCGAGCAAACCAATTGTCTTCGGATATTTTACATTCTGTACTGTCACAAAAGATGTTTCAAAATTTATTGGTGAATTACCAATCTTTAGTACATCATAATCTATTCGTACACCAAATGTATTATCATATGTAATAGGATGTTGTTCAAGAATTTTTAAATACTGCTCATTAAATGAACTTTCTCTTTGCTTAGTAATATTATCTGATTGAACTGTTTCAAAAGATGTCTGAAAGATGTTTGAAAATCTGTGTTTTTAATACTTTCATCAACGTCACTTTGCAAGGCATCAGTATCGACATTTTGTGCATTGTCAAGCTTCCTCTTAATTGGTTTTGATTGACTGTTTAGGTTTTTATCCTGTGTTACATTAAACAGTTCTTCAAGTGGATTGCTAATAGGTTTAAAAGTTTCATCTAAATGTCTTTCAAATTCAGCTTTTGTTTCTCTCTACTGTTTATATTTATTCTTAATAGCTTGCCTGGATTTAACAACTTGCGTGAGAATAGCTTTCTCTTTTTCAAAGTCTGCCATATTGGATGAACGTACAACAATGTACTATCCGATTTACTTTGAAAACGTAATATTTATAAGAAAACAATCAAAACCTTTTCTGTATCGACCATCATCGACAGCCCTGTCTTTATCAATAACGAGAAATCCATGTTTATCTGTCCAGCAGGTAGAACATAAATGTTTAAATTGGTCATATGACATATCTGTATTAACATGATCATTATATACATGCTTCAAATTTAAATCATCTTGTTGAAACAAAACTAGTAAATTTACATTATCTCGAATTAAATGTTTTGGAATGTGAGCATAAGATTGATAAAGATAAAAGCCGTCCAAATCATGATTAAATTCGGAAGTACGTCATCAGATAGCAGTACAGAATCATGATCACTAAATGAAAAATATTGTATTTCACTTATAGGTTCCAGTAGCTGCTTAAGAAATTGATATTTAGGCTGATTAAGCGATTTTGAATAGACGTATACATTTTCAAATTTTAATCCACTTGGATGTGTAATAAGAGAAAGTATGTATTAGTTTTTCCACAACTCGACGGACCGCAAAATACGGCTCTAATACTATCTGGAAGTAATTCTCCATGACGTTTCAATAGTCTTTTCTGTGGTACAAAATTATCAAAGTTTATTACTGGTAGCTTTACGTTGTGCTGTTTGAACTTCATGGTGAGTCTATAATATCTTAGAGAAAACTGACGTTTAATTGTATATATAGTGCATTTATAAGTTATATAAATTAGTCTGAATCTGTCTTCTGATATGATGAGTTGTCTTCTGATATGGTGAGACAGCAGTTGTCAATCTTGATGATGAAAGAGGATCTGGTACACATTGGGTAGCTTATCGCAAAAGAGGTAACAATGTCATGTATTTGAATATTTATGAATATTTATGAATTATCTCGGGGGCAGCATTGTAAAATATAATTATAAGAAATATCAAGGTTACAATTCATACAACTGCGGACATCTATGATTAAAATTTTTATGTAAGGCTATATAAAATGTTGTAGTAATAAGATTGTCCCAGTATTTATTATGCTATGATGAGTGAATCATTGATGCTTACTTTATCCGGAACATCTTCTGTATTAGAAGCTCAATACTTTCCACCAATTGAACTTCAGACAAATAAGAATTACGTTCTGGGATTAGTTGAACTTTTAACTTTTAATTCAATACCAAATATTGATATTGATAATAACAAATTTTATGTCGGTGAAAAGATAATAAATTTACCAACAGGAAGTTGGGAAATTGAAGATATTGAACGGTATCTACAAGAAATTCTTGCACCTGAAGGTGTAAAATTACATCTCAAACCTAATAATAATACTCTTCGTTGCATTGTCCACTGTAATCAGCAGATTAATTTTCCACCTACTGATTGTATTGGAAAACTACTGGGATTTACTCCTCGAATTTTATCAGCCAATATACATCACGAATCTGATTTACCTGTTGCTATTCTTAAAGTCAACGCTTTACGAGTTGAGTGTAACATAACATCTGGAGCATATATAAACGAACAAAAAGTACATACTATTCACGAATTCTTTCCAGCAGTACCTCCAGGTTATAAGATAATTGAAATTCCAACACAAGTAATTTACTTACCAATTGCAACAAAAATTATTGACAATCTACAGTTGCGAATTGTTGATCAAGACGGAAATTTAGCAAATTTTCGTAGAGAAATAATAACAATTAGATTACATATTAAATCAACATCATAAACATGAGGATAATATATAATACTAAAGTGGGTAGAAGCTATATATCACAAATACATCATGTCCTCGAAAGATCAGTCATCAACCAGCAGTAAAGGTGCTAACAAAGCAAAATATCCAATTTCTAAAAAGTCTAGGACTCCGAATAAAAAAAGGCGGTGGGCGAAAATAGTTTGTGTATTTTTTTGTTGTTGTAAACAAGAAAATGGAAGATCTATTGAGCGTGCAATCACCTGTGGAATTCGACGAATCTGTCGCTCACTATGAGGTGCATGCACACCAACCTTATACCTGATCTACTTTTAATAATAGCGATGAAATTCGTATTTCTATTCAATGTCAAGATTTATGTCTTTTACCTTCACGTAGTTCTTTACATATTTGTGGTAGGTTGGTAAAAGCAGATAAATCGGCTGCTGTCAAAACAACTTTGGTCAATAATGCCCCTTGCCATCTTTTTGAAGAAATTCGATATGAAATAAACGCTGTAGAAATTGATAAAAGCAAAAATGTTGGATTGACAAGTCTTATGAAGGGTTGGATTTCGTTTAACCCTAATAAAAAATTACAAAACACAAGTTGGCTTGAGGTTGATGAGACTGAAAAGTTGACAGATAATAATGGATATTTTAACATATCAATTCCATTAAGCATGATACTTGGATTTGCTGAAGACTATCATAAAATCATTGTCAATACCAAGCATGAACTTATACTTACTAGGTCAAAGAATGATATAAACGCTATCATGCAAACGGAGGATGAAGAATTCAAAATTGATTTAATAAAAATTGAATGGTTAATGCCTTATGTGACTTTATCTGATAAAAACAAAATTCAATTACTCAACCATCTACAAAGAGGTTCCTCCATTGCCATGAGTTTTCGCAGTTGGGAGCTCTATGAGTATCCTCTACTTCCAACTACCTCAAAGCATGTTTGGACTGTTAAAACTTCAAATCAGTTGGAAAAACCACGTTTTGTAGTTGTGGGTTTCCAAACTAACCGTAAGGGGCAAAAAATTCATTGGAACCTAAGCAACATTAAATTATTTCTCAATTCTCAGTATTATCCATATGCAAATCTGAATCTTAATATTAATCAGAACCAGTTTGCTTTATTATACGATATGTATGCTAATTTTCAAAACGTTTATTATGGAAAAGAGGCTGAACCTATGCTGAAAAAAGTTGATTTTATTGAACACGCACCATTATTTGTCATTGATTGTTCAAAACAAATTGAGTCATTAAAGCAAGCACCTGTTGATGTCCGTCTGGAATTCGAATCCAGAGAAAACTTTCCAGCAGGGATGACAGCTTATTGTTTAATATTACATGATCGTATTGTCGAGTACAATCCTATAAGCGGTGATGTAAGAAAGTTGATTTGAAGGTGGGGTAAGCTATATAAATGAAACTCATGAGTTTCAGTTTGACAGTAATGATGGAGTTTGTACTTGATGTACAAGGCTTTCAAAAGCCTGTTAATGAATTTATAGTAAAGGAATTGGCTATTGCTCCACTACACACAACTCTGAAAACACAAGTCTTTCTTTTCAAACCACCTATGCCCTGGCACCATCTACCCGCTAAGTATAAAAGTACAAATTTATGGTTGGAGCGAAGTTACCATGGAATGGCTTGGAGTTCCGGTCAAATAGCTTATGAAAAATTGGAAAATGTGATGCAAACAGTCTTAGATGATGCAAAAACCGTGTATGTAAAAGGTCCTGAAAAAGTAAAATGGCTCAAGCAATTTAATTTTACTTTTGATATTTGTGATCTGAGTGACTTGCACTTTCCTTCAATTCATAAGATTAAATGCAATACTTTGGAACAATTGTGCTCTCGTCACACATTAGCATCTAATGCAAATTGTGCACATAGAAATGTTCTACTGCTAAAAAAATTTTATCACGACAATACTCCATCAATCGAAAGATCGTTAAAAATATTTTTTAAAACCGAACATCTATTATTCATGGATACAGTTGATATTGCACAATTACCTACAAGTTTCTTGACAACTTTTGGAGCAAACAGTATCGAACTGGCATGGAATAAATTGCCTGAAAAATTGAAAAGTGATCCAGAAATTTTAAAATGTTTAAGATGTCGTGAACATTATACTGAAAATGCAATACCACCTTTAAAAAAAATTGTAGTGTTTGTATGGAAACATTGAATTAAAATAAATGAAAAATAAATTTATTTTACTCACATTTATTAATAACCCTACACCTCTGCATGTTAAATAAAATATATGTAATTTAACTTAAATTTATTTAAAATAATTATTATTGAAAGATCAATAAAATATTACATGCTTAAACATTGTATCGAAAACTACATCTATACATTTGCTTAACGCGTTTAACGTAACTGTAAAAATTATAGGTAGAATTTATAATAATTAGATTTAGATAATAACTAGACGCGGTAGTTATTGATAAAAACGATATCCCAATCACAGTAAATAGTAATAAATAATATTCAAAAAAATTAAGCAAGATGATCGGCCAGCACTTCTCAATAACTTACATCTGACGTTATGGAATTCGACGCGCCGTATTTAAGTAATTTTAGCGCATCTGGCAAGCTAGCTAGAAAAAAACTGGGTTGGGTCATAAGTACTAATTTTTCAAGACGCATACAAAGCAATTTTTTTTTAATCGGTTTATTACACAGTGTTATTATCGGTTTATTACACAGGTACAAAACTACAACGGTATACAACTACTATCAAACTAGATTGATATTTTTTACATTTTTTTACATTTATTGCGCACTTCCATGTTCCATATCTTCTAAATCTGCCTCGGTTATCTTCTTAAACCAATTAATGTTATGAACCTTAAACATCCTTGTTAGAAGCCCTGATATTTATACATAAACATCAGCAGTACTCTGCTGCAATTCATAAGCAATTATAGCCGACACCAGTGCGTGGAGCTGTCGGGATTTATGTCCGACCATTCCGCTGGCGCTCGAATTCGGGGGGCCAGATAAATATACTGCGTAGTTTCCATCTTCTCAAATGACAAAAAAATGTGGTTATTAAAATATATATTTATTTTAATTAAGATTCATTCATACATACGTATAAAATAAAAAGTGAAGTTGATTAGTAATATATAATATAAAACAAATTTAATTTCTATTTACTATTGCATTACTCTTACTTTAATTTCTACCATTAATAAAAATAAATTTCAGATGTATTTTTTTAGCAAATACAATTTGCTGACTAATATTTTTAAATTTTAAAGTTAAAACATTATATATAATATCATTAAAACTACAACATTAAACTTAATTGATATTATGAAAATGTAAATATTTTTTTAAACTTACTGTTTTTAATGTAAAACTGCAAGTATGTAGAAGACAATGAGGCAAAAGAACCGCTTGACCGCTTGCAGATCACTCGCTGATCCTATAAATCAAAAATCGACATTCTACTTATGACATGTGTTATGACATAAAACAAATTTAATTATTCTTATACTTACTAATTTAATTATCCTTATTCTTATACTTTAATTTCTACCATTCATAAAAATAAATTTCAGATCTATTTTATTATATTATTTTATATTTACTAAAACATACTATCATTAAAACTACAATATTAAACTTATAATCATATATATGATTAAAGTTATAAAAATATATGTCTATATTAATATATTTTACTGTTAAAATGTTATTCTATTCAATGAAAAAGTTCCTGAGATTATGGTAAAAAATCATAGTCCGAATTTATAAATTCATTAACATTGTTACGCACCAAATAATATAGTAAAAAACTTAACCGACGCGGTGGCGGAGTGGCGGAGACGCACCTCGGCCGGTCATAGAAGTTAAGCAGTATTGAGCGTGGTACCCAAGTGGATGGGTGACGCTCTCGGTCACTTGGCTTTCGTGGCAGGTTAGGTGTTTTTTCACACTTCACAACGTGAGCGGGAGGTGTGAAACATTCGGTTTCGGTGTCAAGGCCTACGCAATGTGACTTTGACTCCCAAAAAGAATGTTTCGAATACACCGGCCATCTCGGGTGAGGTTTTCCCTGCTTCACAGGTTTCCCTCATCCACGGGCATAAGCCCGGGCGAATGCGAGATGGTGGGGTTTTTAAGAGAGGGATAAAAGCACCCACACATAGGTGGTAGGTGGACACCGTTAAAGTCCCCAGGGGGATAAACGGTAGGAAGTGCCAGGAAAAAGAGGGCACAAAATCAAGAATAAAAAAAAAATAAAAAATAAAAAACTGTTTGATAAAAGTTAATAAAAATACAATTTATTTAGAAGAATAGTTCAAAACTACTGTCATTATTTCATTGTTAAAAGCTAATTTTATTTTACGTAAACATGTCAATAATTAAAAATACAATTTATTTAAAAGTTCATAGTCCGGAGTTACACATTGATTAACTTAAAATTAAAAACTATTGTAATTATTTCATTAATAAAAACTAATTTTTGTTTTACGTAAACATGTTAAAAATAAAAAATTTATAATAATTCAAGATATTATTAAAAAGATTTCATTATTAATATTAGCAAAACGCTCCGTTTTGATTGACAAATTAATTAAGGAAAATCTTTATTTCTGCCAAGGAAATTAAATTAGTAATGATCAAAATAAACTAATATAACTAATTTGTTATATTGTTTGATTTTCAAAAAATTTAGAAAAGAATTAATTTTACATGCAATCATAAATAGTATAAAATTGGAACTCACATTTAATGCACCAAAACTGCAACGAGTGACTTGTGTAGAAGATAACTGACACTGTACTTCACGCACTTACAGATGCAAAGACAATGCTAAACTGCTAAAGGACTTCATTTGGTCCTCTTATATAGAATGATTTTATCTCGTGTATATAAGATGAGCTTATATCGATGATCAATGTAACAGGATACAAAGTTAATGTGTATTGTTTTATACCGATGCCATATATACTTACCATCTAAACTCTTTCCACAAATTAATTTTCAAAACAAAATTCAACTTTGTTAATTTTAGAGCCACCAGTATTTTTTAAATATAAATTTTTCAATTTTAATTCTGAAATTAAATTTTTCAAATAATTTTCTTTATTCAGAATAAATGCGGAAATTCTAGGAGGTAAAAACACTCCAAACGAATTTTCTAATTCGACATAAATTGATTTCCCAAACTTTGTTTTTAATTTTTTTAAGCTTGTTATTTTATATTTTTTGCTGATTTCCAAATCAGCTAATTTTTTAGTTGGTAAATATTCCAACTGCCCGATTTTATTCAATTCATTTAGATCCATATTACTGTCGAAATCACAAATCGACCTAACTAAATATAATAGTGTAACTCGTATATATACTGTAAAAAAAGTGCGCTTTAATTCTTAAAATTACATTATGGATTAGATAAAAAGTTTCAACCTGGATTAAACATGCTGTGATAAATTCGGAGAAATTTTTTAATTAACAAGAATTGTAAAATAATATTAATTGTAATTTTATATTCAATATATTCAATGGTACATTGCAAGGTGCAAAGATGCGCATTTGCGTATAGGTTGTTCAAGCATGGACCGATAAATTCGAAGAAATTTTATTAATTAAATAAATAGTGTAAGCAATATATCGAAGTTTGAAACTGTAATTTAATTCGCAATATCCGGCTGAGCATCGCACACGCACAATTGTAAACACATAAGCTGATGGTACGATAAATTCGATGAAATTTAATAATTAATAAGTAGAGTAAACAATACCGAATCTTTGGAACTGTAATTTTTACTCTCCACATCCGGTTGAGCATCGCAAGATCCATACGCGAAAAAACGTATAAGCCGATAGTTCGACTGCATGGGAAACTTGAGCCCCAGGTGCACTGACCTACTGTGTGTGTCATCCAAAGTATGCCTATACATTGGCATGCATTTTATTTCTTAAAATTGAATTAATTATTTGACAAAGTTTCAACACTGTGCGTATAAATTAAACGATTCTTGTAAATTAAAAATTGTAATATTTGCAAAAACAGTTGCACTTCATTCTCGGAAAAGATTTTCGTATAATTGTTATTTGACACACGCACACATGTTAAGTAATAAGGTGATAGTTTGACTGCATGTGAAACTTGATCCCTAGGCGCACTGACCTACTCATCATCTATGCATCATCCTCATGCAATTGATAATCGTAATAATACTCGAAAAAGGATTTCGTGAAATTTTACCTGGCTCACGCACAACTGTTAATTAATTTGGAGCGGACCGTGTATGTATATGGGATGGTGGAGTGGTGGGGGAGTCCAGAAGCCCCCTTGCCTATCTACTCTTGAATTAAGAATTAATTTAAAAGGAAAAGGCGGAAAGAAACTAAAAGGTAGTCATAAAGTTTATCGCTTAGCATGCGTCATACCAAAGGAGAGAGCGGAAAAGGTAAAATCATTACTACGACTTGACCATTTGGCTGCTGATGAAAGAGAAGTAATAGAAAAATTAATTGAGAAATATAGCGACATTTTATACCTTCCGGGTGAAAAATTAACAGCAACACATATTTTAAAACTAACAATCCCAACAGCGGATGATGTACCAATAACTTCAAAACAATACCGATTACCTCCGGTACATAAAGAAGAAATAGCAAGACAAGTGCAAGACTTATTAGAAGACGGCATTATCGAACCATCTACCTCATCGTACTCAAGCCCTTGTTTTATAGTTCGTAAAAAAGAGGACATACAAGGACGCAAGCACTATAGAATGGTGATCGACTATCGCAAATTAAATGTGAAAACCTTAGACGACCAATTTCCGCTACCGAATATAACTGAAATAATAGACCAATTGGGCGGATCAAAAAAATGGTCAACTTTTGATCTTAAGGCTTCGTATCATCAACTAGAAATTGACGAACGAGACCATTTGTACCATTTTAACCGAGGTAAGCTTCGGACTACGAACAATGCCGGCTACATTCTCAAGAGCACTTTCGATTGCACTCGCTGGGCTTATCAATAAAGAACTTTTTTGCTTTATTGATGATATTATCTGTTATTCGGAGACTCTACAAGAGTATATTAAAAGATTAGAGAATTTATTAGATTGTGAAAAGCGGTTTTAAAATTTCAACTAGAGAAATGTGAATTTTTTAAAAAAACAGTTACATATTTAGGTCATGTTATTAGTGCAGAAGGAATTAAACCAGATTCGCGGAAAATTGAAGCTGTACGAAAATTTCCGCGCCCCCAAAATGCTAAAAATATCAAGCAGTTTTTGGGTTTAGTGGGCTACTATAGAAGATTTATTTATCAATTTTCAAAAATTGGAAAACCTTTAACGGATTTATTAAAAAAGGACGTTCAATTTAAATGGTCAGAAGAAGCAGAATAGGCATTTGAGATATTACGCATTAGTTTATGCGAAAAACCCGTATTAATTTTTCCAAATTTCGAAATTACTTTCAATCTAACGACCGACGCTTCGGGCTATGCAATTGCTGGAGTCTTAAGTCAAGGTGAGATAGGGAAAGATCAACCCATTGCGTACATCTCTCGAGTTCTTTCGGATATGTTGAAAAACATTGGGACACGTTTAACAAAGAAGGACTACCAATAATATTTTGCATTAAGCATTTCCGAGCATATTTATTTAGACGAAAATTTTATCTTATAACAAATCATAAACCACTGGTATGGTTACAAACGCACAAGGACCCGAACTCACGAGTTACGCGATGGTGCCTTATGCTCGCGGAGTACGATTTCGAAATTAAATACAAACCGGGTCGCCTAAATGTAGCAGACGCACTGTTTAGAAACACCATAGAAAAGGTCCTAGTTATTACGAGAAGCAAGGCAATAGCGGCAGTGATGAGCCCGAGTCTAGCCTAGTTGAACCACGGCGGGATCACCGACAATGTTCCCATCCGTCAATGCTCCCGCGAATCAGAGAGCGCGATCGTTTAACTGCTCCCACAAATCATGTCATAGATTAGGAGAAACGTTTTCATTGAGGGGATAATAATAATTATTGGTAATGCTTTGTCGACAATAGAGTTTATATATTTTTCATCTGATTTTACGTAAATAGATGTCACTAGAGTCATGCATTACTGTTATTAGAATAAAAATAAATAGTCAATTTAGGAAACAAAATGGAAAGTGTTGCGATTAATAGTTTCAGAGAGAAGAATTCATATATATATATTATAAAATATTTCGCCCCCTCCGTCGTGTCTAATATTTCAGGGTATAATATAGAAATATACATATATCTTGTGTGTATGTGCGTGCGTGCGTGTATATTCAATAGAGAAGAATTTATATATATATATGGGTGGTTCTCTGTGACATCGCTCACGAGTTACGCGATGGTGCCTTATGCTCGCGGAGTACGATTTCGAAATTAAATACAAACCGGGTCGCCTAAATGTAGCAGACGCACTGTTTAGAAACACCATAGAAAAGGTCCTAGTTATTACGAGAAGCAAGGCAATAGCGGCAGTGATGAGCCCGAGTCTAGCCTAGTTGAACCACGGCGGGATCACCGACAATGTTCCCATCCGTCAATGCTCCCGCGAATCAGAGAGCGCGATCGTTTAACTGCTCCCACAAATCATGTCATAGATTAGGAGAAACGTTTTCATTGAGGGGATAATAATAATTATTGGTAATGCTTTGTCGACAATAGAGTTTATATATTTTTCATCTGATTTTACGTAAATAGATGTCACTAGAGTCATGCATTACTGTTATTAGAATAAAAATAAATAGTCAATTTAGGAAACAAAATGGAAAGTGTTGCGATTAATAGTTTCAGAGAGAAGAATTCATATATATATATTATATAAATATTTCGCCCCCTCCGTCGTGTCTAATATTTCAGGGTATAATATAGAAATATACATATATCTGTGTGTGTATGTGCGTGCGTGCGTGTATATTTCAATAGAGAGAGAATTTATATATATATATGGGTGGTTCTCTGTGACATCGAAGATGAAAAAAATAAATATTGCTATAACTGTGGGAATATGTTTTAGAGGTATCCAGTAGTTCTCCTGAATTTTTTCAGATTTTTTCTGGGCCATTATTTTAAGTTACAGAGAGTCAAAGTTGACATTTTAGCATTTTTTTTGCATTATATGCCCATTTTCATGAATTTTTAGCTCCCAGGGGATGCATTTTTCACTAAAAACATAAGTACGACTTTTTTTGTAAAATTTTCCGAACTTTTCATTAAAAATACTTTTAAAGACATAAATGTATGCTGTCACACTCTTGTAAGCCATTTAAACCTTAAATAGTGAAAATCAGCAATTCTGCTCCGGACTCTGGTAACCTAATACTGTCTAAAAGATGTCTTTTTATAGTCAGAAACTGCCTAAAAATTTCCAGAGTGGGTCTAAATCATTAAGATCACTTATGGTCAAAATATCCGGGAAAAGTGCCCGAAATATTAATAGAAATGTATATTTGTTGCCTTATAACGATGAATCTATTAGCATGATCATTGCAAAAAAAATTTGTGCACTTACCTTGGAGTGGTAGAAAAGTATCTTCACTTGTTTCAGTATCCATCTAATCCCCTGTAAGCTGCTAAAAATACAAATATTATTATACAAATGTAAAAAATTAATTTTTAAACATTTATAATGCTGAATTTTAGTTTTACATCCCTTAGAGATTTATAAATAAATCGGATATATAATTATAATGAATAATATGATAAGGTGACAGTGACAAGTTGTGAAATCTAAACAATGTATTGCTGAATAATAATAATAATAATGTTGATACTTTGATAGTAATCCTTCAGATTAGTATTATAATTCTTGTAAGGGATGTAAAACTAAAAATATTGGAAATTTTTAGGCAGTTTCTGACTATAAAAAGACATCTTTTAGACAGTATTAGGTTACTAGAGTCCGGAGCAGAATTGCTGATTTTCACTATTTAAGGTTAATGGCTTACAAGAGTGTGACAGCATACATTTATGTCTTTAAAAGTATTTTTAATGAAAAGTTCGGAAAATTTTACAAAAAAAGGTCATAATTATGTTTTAGTGAAAAATAAAAACATAAGGTATGACTTTTTTTGTAAAATTTTCCGAACTTTTCATTAAAAATACTTTTAAAGCATAAATGTATGCTGTCACACTCTTGTAAGCCATTTAAACCTTAAATAGTGAAAATCAGCAATTCTGCTCCGGACTCTGGTAACCTAATACTGTCTAAAAGATGTCTTTTTATAGTCAGAAACTGCCTAAAAATTTCCAGAGTGGGTCTAAATCATTAAGATCACTTATGGTCAAAATATCCGGGAAAGTGCCCGAAATATTAATAGAAATGTATATTTGTTGCCTTATAACGATGAATCTATTAGCATGATCATTGCAAAAAAATTTGTGCACTTACCTTGGAGTGGTAGAAAAGTATCTTCACTTGTTTCAGTATCCATCTAATCCCCTGTAAGCTGCTAAAAATACAAATATTATTATACAAATGTAAAAAATTAATTTTTAAACATTTATAATGCTGAATTTTTAGTTTACATCCCTTAGAGATTTATAAATAAATCGGATATATAATTATAATGAATAATATGATAAGGTGACAGTGACAAGTTTGTGAAATCTAAACAATGTATTGCTGAATAATAATAATAATAATGTTGATACTTTGATAGTAATCCTTCAGATTAGTATTATAATTCTTGTAAGGGATGTAAAACTAAAAATCCAGCATTATAAATGTTTAAAAAATAATTTTTTATAATTTTATAATAATATTTGTATTTTTAGCAGCTTACAGGGGATTAGATGGATACTGAAACAAGTGGAGATACTTTTCTACCGCTCCAAGGTAAGTGCACAAACTTTTGCAATGATCATGCTAATAGATTCATCGTTATAAGGCAACAAATATACATTTCTATTAATATTTCGGGCACTTTTCCCGGATATTTTGACCATAAGTGATCTTAATGATTTAGACCCACTCTGGAAATTTTTAGGCAGTTTCTGACTATAAAAAGACATCTTTTAGACAGTATTAGGTTACTAGAGTCCGGAGCAGAATTGCTGATTTTCACTATTTAAGGTTTAAATGGCTTACAAGAGTGTGACAGCATACATTTATGTCTTTAAAAGTATTTTTAATGAAAAGTTCGGAAAATTTTACAAAAAAGTCATAATTATGTTTTTAGTGAAAAATAAAAACATAAGTATGACTTTTTTTGTAAAATTTTCCGAACTTTTCATTAAAAATACTTTTAAAGGCATAAATGTATGCTGTCACACTCTTGTAAGCCATTTAAACCTTAAATAGTGAAAATCAGCAATTCTGCTCCGGACTCTGGTAACCTAATACTGTCTAAAAGATGTCTTTTTATAGTCAGAAACTGCCTAAAAATTTCCAGAGTGGGTCTAAATCATTAAGATCACTTATGGTCAAAATATCCGGGAAAAGTGCCCGAAATATTAATAGAAATGTATATTTGTTGCCTTATAACGATGAATCTATTAGCATGATCATTGCAAAAAATTTGTGCACTTACCTTGGAGTGGTAGAAAAGTATCTTCACTTGTTTCAGTATCCATCTAATCCCCTGTAAGCTGCTAAAAATACAAATATTATTATACAAATGTAAAAATTAATTTTTAAACATTTATAATGCTGAATTTTTAGTTTTACATCCCTTAGAGATTTATAAATAAATCGGATATATAATTATAATGAATAATATGATAAGGTGACAGTGACAAGTTTGTGAAATCTAAACAATGTATTGCTGAATAATAATAATAATAATGTTGATACTTTGATAGTAATCCTTCAGATTAGTATTATAATTCTTGTAAGGGATGTAAAACTAAAAATCCAGCATTATAAATGTTTAAAAAATAATTTTTTATAATTTTATAATAATATTTGTATTTTTAGCAGCTTACAGGGGATTAGATGGATACTGAAACAAGTGGAGATACTTTTCTACCGCTCCAAGGTAAGTGCACAAACTTTTGCAATGATCATGCTAATAGATTCATCGTTATAAGGCAACAAATATACATTTCTATTAATATTTCGGGCACTTTTCCCGGATATTTTGACCATAAGTGATCTTAATGATTTAGACCCACTCTGGAAATTTTTAGGCAGTTTCTGACTATAAAAAGACATCTTTTAGACAGTATTAGGTTACTAGAGTCCGGAGCAGAATTGCTGATTTTCACTATTTAAGGTTTAAATGGCTTACAAGAGTGTGACAGCATACATTTATGTCTTTAAAAGTATTTTTAATGAAAAGTTCGGAAAATTTTACAAAAAAAGTCATACTTATGTTTTTAGTGAAAAATGCATCCCCTGGGAGCTAAAAATTCATGAAAATGGGCATATAATGCAAAAAAGTGCTAAAATGTCAACTTTGACTCTCTGTAACTTAAAATAATGGCTTAGAAAAAATCTGAAAAAATTCAGGAAAACTACTGGATACCTCTAAAACATATTCCCATAGTTATAGCAATATTTATTTTTTTCATCTTCGATGTCACAGAGAACCACCCATATATATTCAAATTTATATATATTTTTTCAAGTATCGATAATATATGTATTTTTTCCGTGCGCAAAAAAAGTTGTGAATATAACTTGAAAGAATGTGTATCAGTTTATTCATTGCTGATAAAATAAAATTTATAAATTTGTACTAAGTAATAATAACGGATCTAAAATTCAATATAATGCTTTAAATTTTTTTTTTTTTTTGTTATTTAACGTCGCTCTATTTATGCTGCCAACGCTAATCAGCGACGGCGGTGAACGGTGTGTCTGTAAACAAAGCACATGTAGTTGGAACAGTGGTGCTTGTGTCCATCGGAAGATATCGTCGGTCACTGTAATTAGTCTAATAATTACAGTTTCCTGTCCTCCCGATGGAACCACCGCGATCCTCTTTACATCTTCGCGTTCCTAACGTTCCCTATAGTTCAGATGCCCGTGCCTCTCATGCACTGACAAGTGCACGAAGCGCACGCGCACCTGAACTGGCGTCACATTATAGTGACACGCCGAGCCACTGAGTCGCGGTGTTCGAAAAATGCACATGAAAAAAATTTTCAGAGGTACACGTCTGGGATCGAACCCACGACCCTCGGTGTGAGAGTCGGGAGCTCTACCCATTGAGCCACCGCGGTTCCACTTATTATGTTCTATTAGATCGATGAGATTTTTCGTGAAATCCCACTTTTTAAAAGCAGCGTGTCTAAGCCTTTTAATTTTATTACAACCAGCGTCCCACCACGGCACAGGATTTTTTGCTTGTTTTTTTTTATGATTATTATTATTATTGTTTGTAGATAAAATAAGTATTAATCAAGTATAATAATATAGACTTTTCCAAATATCCATATGATATACAATGTGTTTAAAATTAAATACATTAAGTATTGCATTTTTTAAGACAATTCCATTAGAAACAGTAATGGCAAAAGTAAATTTTTTTTTTATTATTTTAACGTCGCTCTTTTTATGCTCCCAAACCGGTGCTAATCAGCGACGGAGGTCATACGATGTCTTGGTGAAGAAAGCACTTGTCGAAAATACATTCGTCAGTGGTGCTTGTATCAATCGGCCGGGGCCGAGAATCGAACCTGGGACCTCCAGATTACGAGCCCGACGCCCTAACGACCGAGCCATCGCAGGCCTCAAAAAAAAACAAAAACAAAAAAAAATTAAAATTTTAACAGTGGTAATATAAAGTGTGAATTACAATTGAAAAGTTTTTCAAAATTTATTAATTTAGGAGAATCATTATTAATTAATTTATCCGAAAAAATACACCAAATTTAAATGTTACTGATTTTAAATATTTCGCGGGCGCGCACGCGTGTGTGTGTGTGTGTGTGTGTGTGTCATTAGTGAGAAAGAGAGAAAGAGAATTTATATATATTTATATATGTACAGGAGCGTAGTCTCCAATCCTGCACTCTTAGACATGGCCGCGGCGGAATATTTATATGTTGTATATATTGCCACAAAGTCTCTTGAGAGCATATATTCATGAAGTAAAATAGAAATTGTACATATATAAAATATAGTTTGCGTATAATCTCAATAGACTTCCCAGTGACTCCAGTATAGTGGATATAAATTAATAATTATTTAAACTTGTTGAAATTCACTACAACCCCAGTGATTGGAAATAAATAGTACAATATTAACTCGAGTAACAGGTCCATGTGGTGGTGGAAGTTCATTCAGATTATATTAGTTTATACTTTTCAATAATTTGACTCAATTTTCCTGAACGAAATGTCAAAATCTAAAAAAATCTAAAAAGTTCATATAGGTAGCTTAAAACAAAAGTAAGAGCATAGCGTTTTGATTTTCTAAGAAATAATTATTTTTTTAATAATAATTGAGTAAACAATTTTTAAACGCTCATTATTAGTAAATAAGTCATAAACTTTCAACGCAAACATTGTAATTTTAAATAATCAATTTAAAAATCTGGAAAATTTTGGATATATTGCTAAAACATTCAGTCTGAGACGTTCATTGCTAAGACATTTTTAAGTTTTAATAATCACAAAATATAAATTAAAAATAGATGGATTTCATTAAACAATAGATAAAGTATAAAAATTTTTTTAATAGTTTATAAGAACAATACGAAAAAATATCTCACTTCTGCGATGAAGCGTACAAATTTTTTAGCGACTTTACAATGCGATGGTTTTTGTTATTGGCATTGAAAAAATTTTGCTTCCACATATTCTGATGTAGAATTTTTTTGTACTCTTTCACAATCCCTGGTCAAATATTTGGCCAGATTTAAAGGAGAAATGACAAAACCAATTTAAATACTACAAAAAATACCAACATTAATTAAAAAAAACTTTTACTCCAGTTTTTTTCAGAATGTTATTGCAAATATAATCTATGCTCAAAATATAAAGAAAGGTAAAGACAATAGTTGCTGTTTAAATCATTATTTTTTTAAAAATTCATGTTTATTTAAATTATTGTTAATTATAGGTAACCTTGAAGCATCAAAATAACTTATATATTATAGCTTCTTTGATAAACATAAATGTCTTACCATATAGTTTATACATGGCGGGATCTATATGGCCATCGTAAATGTATCAAAAAAGTAACAAATTGTAAATTTTCGTATATTTCAGGTGGTTATTTGCAGATTATAAGGTAGATAAAAAATTTTTTTCACTAAAAATCACTGGTTTAAAGTGTAACTATTCTCTTCGCTTTTCTTCACATTTTGAGTGTACATTATATTTTTTTGAGTATATATTATATTAGCGATCAAATTCTGAAAAAACTCGAGAACAAATTTTTTTCTCAAAATTCGGTGTTTTTTTGTTTAGATTGGTCTTAACATTTTTGCTTTAAATATTTTTTTGCAAAATTTTTTTTGTAACAAGCACGAATTTAGCGTTTTTGCGCCCTTAAAGTAGGGCTTAAAGTATCCCTTTAAATATATATATATATATATATTGGTGTGTGTATAATATTATGCTCCATACAAAGTTTCTGCAATTAAAATTACTGAAATCAAAATAGCAACGGAATTAAATAGAGTATTGCATATGCATGATTATATATATATATATTTATATATTTATATATATATGAATTTTTTTCTCTGAAACTATTAATCTCAACACTTTCCATTTTATTTCCTAAATTGACTGTTTATTTTTATTCTAATAACAGTAATGCATGACTCTAGTGACATCTATTTACGAAAATTCAGATGAAAAATATATAAACTATATTATCGACGAAGCATTATCAATAATTATTATTATCCCCTCTATGAAAACGTTTCTCCTAATCTTTAACATGATTGGTGGGAGCAGTTAAACGATCGCGCTCTCTGATTCGCGGGAGCATTGACGGATGGGAACATTAACGGTGATCCCCACTGCGGGGTATGACCACGAGAGCGAAGACTCGATAGAGGCTCTACGTCCGCAAAGGAAAAGCAAAAACGAGACGCGAGCGAACGAACAATCACCGGACCGTGGAGAAGGAACTCACGACGATACGGAGGCGGAAACTTTTGAGCCGGAACCCCTTGTTCACTCGGAAAATGCGCGGTTACGCTTACGAAGATTTTGATCATGTTAATGAATCATTACTTGAAAATGATCCGCAATTCAGTCCTGATCAAATAAACGAAGAGACGTCGATCTATGAAAAATAATTTAACCAAATTAACGACAAACAAATAATTATTACATGCAGAGAAAAATTATTTATGCCTAAGGACAATTATATGTATTTTGTTACTACAACAGGAGAACCATGTGACGATGGGGCTTTACAATTAAAACTACAGAATAAATTACCAAGATTCAAGGAAATTGGTATTGTTTTGAAGTTATTGGTACATCATCCGTTGTTCGGATTGTTAGTTTTAAAATATGTGTTGCTGTTAATTTTTCACCCGGAAGGTATAAAATGTCGCTATATTTCTCAATTAATTTTTCTATTACTTCTCTTTCATCAGCAGCCAAATGGTCAAGTCGTAGTAATGATTTTAACTTTTCCGCTCTCCCCTTTGGTATGACGCATGCTAAGCGATAAACTTTATGACTACCTTTTAGTTTCTTTCCGCCTTTTCCTATTAAATTAATTCTTAATTCAAGTAAACCCTCCAATGTATCTTTAATAACATTTTTATGAGATTCTCCCCCAAAGGCACGTAGTTTTACATACTTTCCTAATTTATTTAGATTTTGTCTCAATTCCTTTGAGTTATTTATTAAGTTGACATGATACTTTATTTTCATTAGTAGATTACTCATTAACATTTCCATGTATTGGTTATTATTTCACAGAATTCCATTATTCATTAAACCTTCCTCTAGAATTTTTTGTAACATGCGTGTCGAAATTAGCAACCTTTATTCATCGAATTCGTTTGTGTCTACACTTTCATTTTGTGCTAATGCCTTTTTATTTTTTATATTATTATCAAGACCTTCCATATTTGTTCTCTTTATCTCAAAATTAGAATATTTTTCATTACTTATTTCGTTCTCGTTTCTTGGATTTGGGTGCGCGCTTGGTTTATTAGTTGCCTCGTCACGCTCGAGTTCATTTAAGAGATTATATTCTTTATTTGAAGAGTGCTTTTGCAATCTTTCTTTGTTAATTCATGATTTAAGTATTCATGATTTAAGTCATGATTTAAGTATTCTTTAGCGATCTCCCTTATTACTGGGTTCGATTTGGTATTTGTTTCTAATTTCTTGACTTATTTCTTCGTTTCCTTGTTCGATTAATTTACATACATTAGGCTTACGTACTGCCTTCGTACGTAAGACTTGATTTAGGCTTGGAATTTCATTTAGACTTCGATATTGAGTTACCTTTGAACTCGATTTTAGATTTTCAATTTGATTTTGAATTTCATTTGAACTTGAATTTAGATTTTGGATTTGATTTTAAATTTTATCTGATCTTGACTTTTGATTTAGGATTTGATTTTGATTTCGCTTGGGATCTTGTATTTCCAATTGTGAGGTAGAAACCTCACAGTGGGAGAAGTGAAAAGGTAAAGCTCAATGCTTATTAAAAGGGGGAAGTTTTCCTTGTTCGAATCTGAAAAAAAAGAAATATAAAAGATTAATACGTATAGTGAGAGCGAATAACAAATGATTTTATGTACCCTTATACTAAAACTGGAACCGCTTACCTGGGCACAAGCAAGACCTTCTGTCTTGTTTGTGCGTTGTTGACTCCCTTAGGCTCTGCAGGACTCGCTGTGGTGAGGTACGGTGTATAAGTCCCCTGGCAACTTGGGGCGAGCTCTATCCTTGTTACCTCCTCACCATGGTGACTCGCTCAGTACTTGAAAAGGAAAGAAAATGTTATTAGTATTAAAGTTTATGGTAGATAAAATGATGGTTAATTTAAGGATTAGGTTGTATAAAGGTAAAGGTAAGAAATAAAGGATGGAAAATAGGAAAGATGTGTGTATACTGTAAGTATGATAGGAGCGGTTAGGTCGTGTGTAAATAAACTATTGAGTAGCTCGGTCCGGGTTATCCTCGCTACCAGGGCTAAGAAATTTAATCCCTCCTGTTTAACAGAAGGTTATTATCAAAGGTAGAGGTCTATGTTATGGTTTAAGTATTACTTACCTTATGGAGAAGGAAATTGATGCAGGCTAACTTGTCGTCACGCGAACACTCGAAGGCATCGTCGGTGATGCCGGGGAGGTCCAACGTCGGCCAGGAGTCTCGAGGTCCTCTGTGCTCTCCGATCAGAAACTCCGATAATATCTCTGCTAATATTATTGAGCACTTCACGTATAATTATACGTAAACAATACGCTTCCCCCGCGCGAATACGGCAGACATGTTGTCTTCATGCAAGTTTGGTCAACACGGTGGGGGCGCTCTGCCCATGCGCGTAAGCAGGCGAGTTGGATGAGAGGCGCACCGGCGGGGGGAACGAACGAACTACGGAATGACTCGCATATACGTGCGTGCGTAAGTAAGAGAGAGAATGGAGATAGTAGACTGCAAAGGTGGAGGCGCTTGACCATGCGGAATAGGAATTCTTTTCCGTCGGACTCTCCGATATTCATCGACGAGGACCGACCCTACCCCAGCCCGACGACCCTTCGAAATATAATAAAAAAAAATGCTAATCGACGTATTTTTAATTGTACTTTTCAACAAAAAAAAAGTTTCAGTTGTACCCCCGTAGTTTTTTAGAAAAAAAAATCCTAAAGTACTAGAATATTAATCCGCCAATAGCTCCTTTTAAAGTGGTTTTAACGTTAAAGGAAAGGTGCAGAAAAATTGTACCTTTTTTATACTTAATTGTACCACCGTTACTTTTGCGAAATAATATAATACAATAAATAAAAAATCAAAAAAATTGTACTGACATAATGCAAATATATTTCCAGTCACCGCGCATGCGCGGTCACCGGAAATACGAGAAACACATGCGTAGGAGCTTTCTTATGGCGCGTTATTTAAAAGTCATGAATAGATCAAAAAATGCTCGAAAGATGTTATAAAAAATAGTCAACGATGTATATTCATTTATCTTTCATAGACTTTACAGAAAATTTAATTGTACCACCTGAGGTTTTGAGAAAAAAAAGTTATAGTCAGGTTACAGGTGGAAACGTTGGAAGCAGCGTGTGCAACAGCTGTTTAACAATAAAAAGACAAATTAAATATTCTTTTTTAATTGTTCTTAATTGTACCATCATTAGTTTGTTGGTTTACACATTAAATTTCAGCAGAGATAATTAAATAATAACCAGGGGGCAAGCATGGGCATCGCGCATGCGCAGTTGTGGCGTACGAAAAGGCGGATGATTTAAAATTCAAAGAAACGTGAAAGTTGGTATAATGACTCTGAAAAAAATAGTTAACGATGTATTTTTTTTATATTTAATAAACTTTACAGAAAAATTAATTGTACCACCTGAGATTTTGAGAAAAAAAAAGTTATTGTCAGGTTACAGGTGGAAACGTTGAAAGCAGCGTGCACAACAGCTGTTTAACAATTAACAGACGTATTAAATATTCTTTTTCATTTGTTCTTAATTGTACCATCATTAGTTTGTTGGTTTACACATTAAATTTCAGCAGAGATAATTAAATAATAACCAGGGGGCAAGCATGGGCATCGCGCATGCGCAGTTGTGGCGTACGAAAAGGCGGATGATTTAAAATTCAAAGAAACGTGAAAGTTGGTATAATGACTCTGAAAAAAATAGTTAACGATGTATTTTTTTTATATTTAATAAACTTTACAGAAAAATTAATTGTACCACCTGAGATTTTGAGAAAAAAAAGTTATAGTCAGGTTACAGGTGGAAACGTTGAAAGCAGCGTGCACAACAGCTGTTTAACAATAAAAAGACAAATTAAATATTCTTTTTTAATTGTTCTTAATTGTACCATCATTAGTTTGTTGGTTTACACATTAAATTTCAGCAGAGATAATTAAATAATAACCAGACCAGGTTGGGCAAGCATGGGCATCGCGCATGCGCAGTTGTGGCGTACGAAAAGGCGGATGATTTAAAATTCAAAGAAAACGTGAAAGTTGGTATAATGACTCTGAAAAAAATAGTTAACGATGTATTTTTTTTATATTTAATAAACTTTACAGAAAAATTAATTGTACCACCTGAGATTTTGAGAAAAAAAAGTTATTGTCAGGTTACAGGTGGAAACGTTGAAAGCAGCGTGCACAACAGCTGTTTAACAATTAACAGACGTATTAAATATTCTTTTTCATTTGTTCTTAATTGTACCATCATTAGTTTGTTGGTTTACACATTAAATTTGAGCAAAAATAATTAAATAATTACCAGCGGGCCTATGAAGGCAGGCGTCTTAAAATCGCGAAAAAAGCAAGTAACAACAAAAGTGTTTATTATTTATGAGGCTTATGTGGGTATTTGAGACTTATGTAGACAGTCGTCTATAACTCGTTTTGGGTTGAAAAATTGAGAAGTAAGTACGGCCCCGTCTTAGTCAATAACTTGAGGGATAGTTTATTTTTAAAAACATAAAGCAAATCAACAATAAAAATATGGTCCACCCTATCTATGCATACATACATACATACATACATATATATATATATATATGGGTGGTTCTCTGTGACATCGAAGATGAAAAAAATAAATATTGCTATAACTGTGGGAATATGTTTTAGAGGTATCCAGTAGTTCTCCTGAATTTTTTCAGATTTTTTCTGGGCCATCATTTTAAGTTACAGAGAGTCAAAGTTGACATTTTAGCACTTTTTTGCATTATATGCCCATTTTCATGAATTTTTAGCTCCCAGGGGATGCATTTTTCACTAAAAACATAACTATGACTTTTTTTGTAAAATTTTCCGAACTTTTCATTAAAAATACTTGTAAAGACATAAATGTATGCTGTCACACTCTTGTAAGCCATTTAAACCTTAAATAGTGAAAATCAGCAATTCTGCTCCGGACTCTTGTAACCTAATACTGTCTAAAAGATGCCTTTTTATAGTCAGAAACTGCCTAAAAATTTCCAGAGTGGGTCTAAATCATTAAGATCACTTATGGTCAAAATATCCGGGAAAAGTGCCCGAAATATTAATAGAAATGTATATTTATTGCCTTATAACGATGAATCTATTAGCATGATCATTGCAAAAAAATTTATGCACTTACCTTGGAGTGGTAGAAAAGTATCTTCACTTGTTTCAGTATCCATCTAATCCCCTGTAAGCTGCTAAAAATACAAATATTATTATACAAATGTAAAAAATTAATTTTTAAACATTTATAATGCTAAATTTTTAGTTTTACATCCCCTACAAGAATTATAATACTAATCTGAAGGATTACTATAAATATATAAACATCATTATTACAATAACTGGATATACGTATTTAATACAAAAGATATATAAATAAATCGGATATATAATTATAATGAATAATACGGAATAATATGATAACGTGACAGTGACAAGTTTGTGAAATCTAAACAATGTATTGCTGAATAATAATGATAATAATGTTGATACTTTTATAGTAATCCTTCAGATTAGTATTATAATTCTTGTAAGGGATGTAAAACTAAAAATCCAGCATTATAAATATTTAAAAAATAATTTTTTATAATTTTATAATAATATTTGTATTTTTAGCAGCTTACAGGGGATTAGATCGATACTGAAACAAGTGGAGATACTTTTCTACCATTCCAAGGTAAGTGCATAAATTTTTTTGCAATGATCATGCTACTAGATTCATCGTTATAAGGCAACAAATATACATTTCTATTAATATTTCGGGCACTTTTCCCGGATATTTTGACCATAAGTGATCTTAATGATTTAGACCCAGTCTGGAAATTTTTAGGCAGTTTCTGACTATAAAAGACATCTTTTAGACAGTATTAGGTTACCAGAGTCCGGAGCAGAATTGCTGATTTTCACTATTTAAGGTTTAAATGGCTTACAAGAGTGCGACAGCATACATTTATGTCTTTAAAAGTATTTTTAATGAAAAGTTCGGAAAATTTTACAAAAAAAAGTCGTACTTATGTTTTAGTGAAAAATGCATCCCCTGGGAGCTAAAAATTCATGAAAATGGGCATATAATGCAAAAAAGTGCTAAAATGTCAACTTTGACTCTCTGTAACTTAAAATAATGGCCCAGAAAAAAATCTGAAAAAATTCAGGAGAACTACTGGATACCTCTAAAACATATTCCCACAGTTATAGCAATATTTATTTTTTTCATCTTCGATGTCACAGAGAACCACCCATTATATATATATATATATTATATTAAATTACGTATATAAATAGATACTTTTCTACCATTCCAAGGTAAGTGCATAAATTTTTTTGCAATGATCATGCTACTAGATTCATCGTTATAAGGCAACAAATATACATTTCTATTAATATTTCGGGCACTTTTCCCGGATATTTTGACCATAAGTGATCTTAATGATTTAGACCCAGTCTGGAAATTTTTAGGCAGTTTCTGACTATAAAAAGACATCTTTTAGACAGTATTAGGTTACCAGAGTCCGGAGCAGAATTGCTGATTTTCACTATTTAAGGTTTAAATGGCTTACAAGAGTGCGACAGCATACATTTATGTCTTTAAAAGTATTTTTAATGAAAAGTTCGGAAAATTTTACAAAAAAGTCGTACTTATGTTTTTAGTGAAAAATGCATCCCCTGGGAGCTAAAAATTCATGAAAATGGGCATATAATGCAAAAAGTGCTAAAATGTCAACTTTGACTCTCTGTAACTTAAAATAATGGCCCAGAAAAAATCTGAACAAATTCAGGAAATATATATAATTATATGGAAAGGTATTTATCTGAACTCTTTATTATTGATTTGCTTTATGTTTTTAAAAATAAACTATCCCTCAGGTTATTGACTAAGACGGGGCCGTACTTACTTCTCAATATTTCAACCCAGAAGAGTTAGAGACGACTGTCTATATAAGTCTCAAATACCCACATAACCCTCATAAATATAAACACTTTGACTTTTTTTATGAAAAAACTATAAAAGCCTATAATAATGCATCTTCTTTAGATTATAACCAAAAAACGGGGTTACAAGGTCAAATAACCGAGCGTTACTTGCTTTTTTCGCGTTTTTAAAACGCTTGACTTCATAGGCGTCACAACCGCACATGCGCATAGTGCGCCCGTTCGTTCAGCTAATTATTTACTATTGTTTCTAATTGATTCCCATTAATAAATACAAAGTTTGACGATTGTACAATTACGTACAGATAATGTACATTTTTTTATTTACTCATAGTAGAGTTAAATATCAATGATTCGGAGGGTACATTTACTTTTTCCACAAATTCTGGTAATTAATAATAATAATGCGACGATGGATATTTTATCAATGCCTCCCATGCATTTTTTTCCCTTTTTTACGATTTTAAAATCTCGTGCGGTTGAAAAGCTCGTGTGCATGCGAATCTCGCACTTCCGTTGGCCGCGCATGTTGCATGCGCAGTAGCTGAAAACGGACTGTCAATCAGACGATATTGCTTTTTAATATTTTTGCGTTATACCCTTATTTTTTCGGAAAAAGTGAGGGTGGTACAATTAAGTACGAAAAAGGTACAATTTTTTGGGCGCCTACGTTGACGTAAAAGCGATTCTAAAACGAGTAACCGATCTTTCAATATTCCCATACTTTGGCATTTTTTTTCTCAAAAACTAAGAGGGTACAATTAAAATTTCTTGCATTTTTGAAAAGTACAATTAGAAATACAGCCGATAGCATTTTTTTTTCATGAAATTCCATGGGTTGGTGGGCTGGGGTAGTGTCGGTTCGACGAGGAGCGAAATAGGTGGCGCTGCGGAACGAAGATCGGTTAGCTGATTGAGAAAAAGGAATAAACTGATTGGCTAAATAAATAAGGAAGAAGGACTTCAGCGCCCTGGATCGGATTTTTCGAGAGATAATCGAGGACGAAGGAGAAAAAAAGGCGGGCATTCGGTGTTCAACCATAGTAGTAGAACAACTATAATCTCTCGTCTTTTCATCATTAGAGATACTGAAATTTGGTTCGGAGGAATTATTATTGAGATAAAAATACATAGACCTATTGTTGAGGAGAAGAAGAAGAATACATCGAGTATTAAAGAAGCGATCATTTTTTTTTTGCTTGGGAAATTATTAACTGGATACCTCTAAAACATATTCCCACCAGTTATAGCAATATTTATTTTTTTTCATCTTCGATGTCACAGAGAACCACCCATATATATATATATATATATATATATATATTAAATTACGTATATAATATTATAATATATATAATTATTCTGGAAAGGTATTTATCTGAACTCTGTATTATTGATTTGCTTATGTTTTTAAAAATAAACTATCCCTCAGGTTATTGACTAAGACGGGGGCCGTACTTATTTCCAATATTTCAACCCAGAAGAGTTATAGACGACTGTCTATATAAGTCTCAAATACCCACATAACCCTCATAATAATAAACACTTTGACTTTTTTTATGAAAAAACTATAAAAGCCTAATAATAATGCATCTTCTTTAGGATTATAACCAAAAAACGGGGTTACAAGGTCAAATAACCGAGCGTTACTTGCTTTTTTTCGCGTTTTTAAAACGCTTGACTTCATAGGCGTCACAACCGCACATGCGCATAGTGCGCCCGTTCGTTCAGCTAATTATTTACTATTGTTTCTAATTGATTCCCATTAATAAATACAAAGTTTGACGATTGTACAATTACGTACAGATAATGTACATTTTTTTATTTACTCATAGTAGAGTTAAATATCAATGATTCGGAGGGTACATTTACTTTTTCCACAAATTCTGGTAATTAATAATAATAATGCGACGATGGATATTTTATCAATGCCTCCCATGCATTTTTTCCCTTTTTTACGATTTTAAAATCTCGTGCGGTTGAAAAGCTCGTGTGCATGCGAATCTCGCACTTCCGTTGGCCGCGCATGTTGCATGCGCAGTAGCTGAAAACGGACTGTCAATCAGACGATATTGCTTTTTTAATATTTTTGCGTTATACCCTTATTTTTTCGGAAAAGTGAGGGTGGTACAATTAAGTACGAAAAAGGTACAATTTTTTTGGGCGCCTACGTTGACGTAAAAGCGATTCTAAAACGAGTAACCGATCTTTCAATATTCCCATACTTTGGCATTTTTTTTCTCAAAAACTAAGAGGGTACAATTAAAATTTCTTGCATTTTTGAAAAGTACAATTAGAAATACAGCCGATAGCATTTTTTTTTCATGAAATTCCATGGGTTGGTGGGCTGGGGTAGTGTCGGTTCGACGAGGAGCGAAATAGGTGGCGCTGCGGAACGAAGATCGGTTAGCTGATTGAGAAAAAGGAATAAACTGATTGGCTAAATAAATAAGGAAGAAGGACTTCAGCGCCCTGGATCGGATTTTTCGAGAGATAATCGAGGACGAAGGAGAAAAAAAGGCGGGCATTCGGTGTTCAACCATAGTAGTAGAACAACTATAATCTCTCGTCTTTTCATCATTAGAGATACTGAAATTTGGTTCGGAGGAATTATTATTGAGATAAAAATACATAGACCTATTGTTGAGGAGAAGAAGAAGAATACATCGAGTATTAAAGAAGCGATCATTTTTTTTTTGCTTGGGAAATTATTAAGTATAAGCGAGAGATCCACGTCAGGATATTTCTTGGCGGTACTGTGGTGAGTGGTCTGTCTGGCCATTTTGTAATAATTTTTGTAACGAGCGAATTCCGCGGAGTGCGTGAGATATTGCGTCTTGGAAATTTTCGGTATTAGTTTTCTTTTGTTTTCGTTTTAACTTATGTGAGTTTAAACCGCGAGTAATATGAAATAAAAATATATATATACATATAAATAGTTTGTAATATGATTGGTTAAAATTGTAAAAGAGTTTCTCCCGTGTACACGCGGTGTGACTAATGCGTATTTGTACCGGTTAATTTCGATGTAATTCGATATAATCTGTAAATAAATATTTATATAATGAGTTTAAAAATTTAAGTAATAAATCTATTGTTAGATAGTTTATCAGATATTTGTATTCGAATCTTTTCGGCTCCCTTCCCCATTTCAGAGTATTGGACCAACGTTGGTTATCGTCACTGTCCGTGGTGACGACGCAGGAATACCTTTACACCCTAGTGAGTCTCAAAACCCTATCGACGGTCTGGCGCCCACTAATTAAATATCATTCGACAGTCGGGATTAATAATATAAAATATAATTGACACAAAATATATATATAATTGAAATTCATCAAAATTGTTAGTATGCCATAGTAGTCGTTGTACACGGAATCCTCTCAAGGAAATACAACGTTACACAATTTATTTTTACATTGATATCAAATTTGAATATCTTTCTGATTTTTTAATTGATTTCGACTACCCGGTCGGTCCTGACTTTGAGATTTAATTAGAATTGACTCTTGCTTACGCGATGGGCTTATATGCCCTCGAATTCGCGTCTCCTCTACAAGATATACTTTCTCATTAATATGATCGACCTCTCGGGTCGACACCTCCCTTCGTTGACAATTTTCATTAGCATAATTTGTTTTCCCTGTTTCCCCAAACGAATTCCTTTTAGGTGGTTCTATTACCTGTGTGATATGTTTTACGACTTCCTCACCATCTCTTGCATTGACACTCATAGGGTTAGCGGGAATTCCCTTACACGTTCCCGTTTTCTCGTTCAATATACTGTTACGTTTTTCTATGACATTAATCGTCGGGTCTTCATACCTTTCCTTTATTTCGATCAATAATATGTTTTCTTCTACAAAAGGAATACAGACGTCTACAACTCTTAACCTTCTTTTCGCATAATCGATTTTTGCACCTAATTGACAGAAAAAATCACTTCCTAGTAAACCATCTTTGATTATAGGCACGTTATCATTTATTATATGGAATTCAATGTCAAACTTTGGAAAATGGATGTCAATTTTGCCTAAAGTGTAAATACTTTCTTCCGTGATTCGTTTTAACTCTAATATTTCATTTTTATTAATATTTCCGTTTTTTGGTATGTTTCGTAATTTTGGGACCTGCTCCTGAATCTAAAATAAGAATTATTTCCTCGTTGCTTCTTGGATTTTTAAGTTTAATAATTGGCGACTTGCAATTTTTACTTAATCGAACATATCTTTTGATGATGTGGGTTCCTGATTTTTGTAGCTCGGGCGCCTCGCGTACTCGGTCTCTCGTCTCGCGCCCTGTTGTCGGAGACCATTTTCGTTTTCCGATCGATTCTCTCGATTTCGATTATTAAATTCCCGCTTTCTACATTCTTCTATAATATGGCCCTCTTTTTTGCAGTATCGGCATATCCTTTCTGTATTTGTATAATTTTGTTTTGGGAAGGTTGCATTTTGGCGACTAACATATTGATTTCCTTGTTGCTTAAATTCTTTAGTATGTTTTTCACCTGGCCATTGTTGCGGTCTGCGTGACTCTCGAGACTCCGCTCAGTCATTCGTAGGCCGTCTTTCCCTGGTTTAGGGTCTTATTTTTTCTAAATGCCAGCATTTCGGTGCCAGGTGGCCCTGTCTATCGCAAAGTTGGCATTTATCGGTATATTTTGTCTTGATATATATATATGAATTTTTTCTCTGAAACTATTAATTGCAACACTTTCCATTTTGTTTGCTAAATTGACTATTTATTTTTATTCTAATAACAGTAATGAATGACTCTAGTTACATCTATTTACGTAAATTCAGATGAAAAATATATAAACTATATTATCGACGAAGCATTACCAATAATTATTATTATCCCCTCTATGAAAACGGTTCTCCTATAGTCTTTGACATGATTGGTGGGAGCAGTTAAACGATCGCGCTCTCTGTTTCGTGGGAGCATTGACGGATGGAAACATTGACGGTGATCCGTCAAGGATGGGTAGCAATTCTCCTCGGTATGACACAGGTCATAGACCCTTCCAAAATTTACGTGCATGGGTAAGCCCGAGGTGCAACAATGAGCGAAGACGAGGTAAGGAAAACAACCAACCTTATCGGGCGGGAGATCTACGGCTGACCGGTGGCTGCAACTGCTCGGCTGTCTCTCTCGCTCTCGTTGAACTTCGATGCAAGACTCCCTTACAATAAAAATGCCTTATATACTAGTTTGGATTTAAAAGGGATAGGAAAATGACTGGTGTTTAAAGGTTTAAAGAGACTGAACAAATCACTTTCGATTTTCTTGCTTTATTTTGCGTTAAATTTCGGATACAGGATTTACCTTATTCGAGAAAAGACTAAAGAGCAAGAGCACCCACTCCCGGCGCGACATCCCTATTTATATCAAGGGTTTGGGGTGGAGTTTTGGTTCCTCTTGACCAATCAGATTTGGTTACATCATTGTACATTTACTTAATTAATTTATTCTTGGTCATGCGTGTTCTAATTATGTTATTGGCTAGAATTTTAAGGCGGTTCCTGTCTTGACGAGAACATCCTATTTTGAGTATTAAATGCGTGCGCACGTGTGTGCGTTGCGTCTATGATGACGTGACACTGGCAAGATGAAAGTAGTTTACGCATGCGCATTCAATATTCTTCAATATTATCTTGTCCGGACTTAATCATGTTTTTTATTAATTTCTTACGCTATTTTAAATTTTAATACTTGAGTAAATTAAAGGGAGCTGTGATGTATTTTGTCAGGTTGAGAAAAATAAATAAGAGACCCATTAATATGCGGAATACTCGTATATTAACAAACGTAAAAAAAATTAAGTTTTTAATTGGATTAAATACTTCCAAATGTGAGCTAATTGCGAAATATGTGTTAGTGAACTGAGCAAATTAAGATCTTTTGTTTCGTATTGTTTTTTTACTCATTTTACATTTTGCGAAACTGCCGTGAAGTTGGTGTTTTCATGACCTGTAGAACGTGTTTGAGTACTTTCTTGTGATATTTAAAGGTTAAGAAAATTATCAATTATTATTTTACAAAATAAGTAAGTGTTTTTGAAAGATTTGTTTTGTTGCAAAAAAAGGTGTTTCTAAATATTATCTACAATGGCTGTACGGGTTCAATTTGAAAATAATAATGAAATTGGAGTCTTTTCAAAACTTACTAATTCTTATTGTCTTGTAGCCATCGGTGGATCTGAGAACTTTTACAGGTGATAAATTGTCGATTAATATTATTTATGTATGTATACTGCGAATAAATAAGTTTGAAAACTGTTGAATACTAATAATAATTTATTAACAATAATTTACTAAATATAATGTCAAATATCAGGATGAAGATATAATCATAATACAATAAACTTATTAGTTTATTCTTTATATTACAAATTAATTGATTAAAATTCAATGATATAAATTTTCAAAGTTTAATGATGTAATTTGCGAGGCTAAAGTTGGATTTGCTTAATTATTTCTAAGATTGTATAACAAAATACTGGTATATTTTACTGTTTCAATATCAAAATCCAACATTTAATACATAAACAATATTTTGTTAACTTACAAGGAGACCCTCATGTTTGGGAAACAGATTCTGCCCAGCTTGAAGGATGTTTTCTAATATAAAAATATGAAAAAAGCCATAGCCACAGACCTAACAATCGTTTTTTCAAAAGATATACCTACACTGTTAAAGCAAAATTTACAAAAACAGGCTTCACTTTAAATGCTTGTAGCTTCTAAACTATCAAATACTAATACTCAAACCAAAGTTTAATGAAAAGCTCAGATAAAATAGATATAATTTAAGAAAAAGTATACTTAAAATAAAGTTAATACAAATATAGCTGAATTAAAAATTAGAAGAAATTTAGCTTAAAAAATCAATCAAATTTGCAGTGTCCAATTTTTGTTTATATTTTTTCTAATTCTTATTCGGCTACAACTTTGCTCCATTCTAATAGATATGAGTGTAGGTTTGAGTATTAGTATTTGATAGTTTAAAAGTAACAAGCATTTAGAGTAAAGCCTCTGCTTTTGTAAATTTTGTTTAACATCATACAACATTGAAAAAAGCTTTTGCTACAGTTTGTGGCTCTGGCTTTCCCCATATTTTTATATTAGAAAAGATATCTTACAAGCTGGACACAATCCGTTTCCCAAACATATGTGGGTCTCCTTGTTAGTTATTTTTAATATAAAAGTATACAATTTAATTTTTTTCTATGTAAATATGTAAAATAAAGATGATATTTATATATTTTGTTGTCTGGTTTAAAAAGTAAGACAACAATATTATGCATATATTGTTTTGAAATAAAATGTTATGACTAAGCAACTATCATTTATTCATAAATTACTACAAAGTTTATTTTATATTCCTTTATAGATGTACAATTAAAAGCGAACATGGGGATGTCATAGCTAATAACAGCTTCCTATTTTGTATTATTTGTGATATAAATTTGTAAGTGGTTAATGCAATAGTTTTTTTAATACAAGTATCACTTATTATTTTCTGTTATTTGATTCATATTATAGTATTTGTTCATTATCTTAATAGTTACATCTACGTCTACAGTTATCTTAAAATAAAAAAAATTAATGGGTTAAAAATTAGGTTAACATTATAGTAAGTAGTTGTAATTGAATTAAATTATTGTTATTGGAAATAAGAAAAAATTGTATAACTAAGCTTATTACATGATTAGGTCACAGTTTTATTTATTTATTAATAAATAATAAAAATTATTAGATACAATCAGGTGAGACTCTTTGTAACATATTGAAATTAAATAAATTTTAACAATATTTAATGATAATGAAGCAATAGTGTGTATATATGCCAATATTTTATTGATTACTGTCATTTGTACAACATAATATGGGTATTACATAAATACAGAAAGAAACAATTATATTTTACTACAAAAAGAATAACAAGTTTTAAATTAATTAATTATGGAATAGTTAAAAGTTTGTAATTTGTAAGTAGGTTTTCCTTTTCCCCAAGAATACTAATATTTTTTCATGAAGCTAAAGCTAGCTACATCGAGCTAGCTACATCTTGTAGCCACAAAGTATAAAAATGTCTTTTTTTAATATTTAATTGCTTAAATAGTATAAACATATCCAAAGTGAGGAAAAAATATAGAAATCCTTTAAATTTTTTAAACCCTTTAGTATCATTTCTAAAATTTTTCATAATTTTTTCTCATCCCATATAAATTAATCAGATTTTTGTAAGTATAAAAATAAGCACAATACTGGAATATATTATATCATTTCTCTTTAATTTTCCAGTAATTAAATCTAATATGTTATAATAAAGTTGGTCTGCTAAAATAAAACCAAAGAGAGTGGCTTAACAATTAATTTAAATTATTTTTATAAAATTTTAAAATCAGCCCAATCTCGGTAGGCTCTGCAGTAGGCCAATTTCCAATGTTTCTCCAGCATTTTACTGCATATCTTCCACATAATTATTTATACTATATACTTACAAACGTTATTCACTAGGTCCAACCCTGCCAGGTTTTATAGTAATTCCAAATTTTGTCTTATGCAGGACCAACAAAAAGGTCATGAGATTTTGGTTCTATTTTTTTCTTTTTTTTTTAATTTTTAAATTTTTATAAGAACTATTATACAAGTACCAGTATATATATATATATATATATATATATATTGTATCGGTTGAAAATAATGTTACACACAATATAAAAAATGTTTGGTCTTTTGGAAAAAAACTTAATAGCGATTCCTCAATTCCCAAATCTATTTATTTAGGTGATAAGAAATTTAATACCATTCAGTGTATTGTCAGAGCATTCTCAAGCTATTTTTTGTCGTTATATATGAACTCTAGTCTTCAGGATATTACATTGGATCAGGGGCATGATTTCTTTGACAGTATGCAGATTGACGAAAATGTTTTGGATAGGTTGCTGTCATCACGCTGCGGGAGGACTTTAACTATTGTCCAGATGGTATATATACCTACTTACATTTTATTAAGAGAATCTTTAATATCGGGATGTTTCCCTTCTATTTGGAAAAAAGCTTACATTCAACCTATTTTTAAAAAGGGTGATAAAAATTGTATTTTGAAATATATTAAGAGGACGCCGAACCAACATGCTTACCAACATTTACGGATTTAAACTTTAATGAGAGAATTTATAAATTTAAAAAATTTTATGAGATGTTGCTAGCTTTTATCAAAACCTATCGGGGATATCTCATACACTGTAAAAAAAGTGATTATTGGTTTTGTAAAGTTTGAATCTATAAACGTCGGTAAGCATATCGGTACGGCGTCCTTTTAATATTAAATTAAATTATAATATATTTGATGCCAAGATGGCGTCGAGTGAGAAACATCCTCCAGTTAAGTTCAACTGTAAAGTATACAAGTGTCACCCTAAACAAGAAGTTAGAACAGTGATGCATCACTTATGAAAGTGTATATTACAGAAGTAATTTTGAAAAAATAAAACATCATATGTATGTGGGTGAAAAACCTAGTAATCTGTCCAGATCACTGACTTAAAAACATAACCTCACAACTGGCTCAATTACCTATCGGTCGTAACTGGTAATATCGTGAGCAAGTGCAGTAATCATATTTCAAAACCGTTTCGACCGATAGGGGGCTGCCAGTTAGACTTACAGGGGATTAGATGGATACTGAAACAAGTGAAAATACTTTTCTACCACTCCAAGGTAAGTGCACAAATTTTTTTGCAATGATCATACTAATAGATTCATCGTTATAAGGCAACAAATATACATTTCTATTAATATTTCGGGCACTTTTCCCGGATATTTTAACCATAAGTGATCTTAATGATTTAGACCCACTCTGAAAATTTTTAGGCAGTTTCTGACTATAAAAAGACATCTTTTAGACAGTATTACTTTACCAGAGTCCGGAGCAGAATTGCTGATTTTCACTATTTAAGGTTTAAATGGCTTACAAGAGTGTGACAGCATACATTTATGTCTTTAAAAGTATTTTTAATGAAAAGTTCGGAAAATTTTACAAAAAAAGTCATACTTATGTTTTTAGTGAAAAATGCATCCCTTGGGAGTTAAAAATTCATGAAAATAAAATTTTTTTTTTTATTTTTCTCGTCTCGACTACTTAGTAGTAGACACAGGAAATTGGTTCCTGGTCGAACATAGGTGGCGCCACTAGAAAAAGGTCGCACAAATAGGAATTTGGTGGGTTTTCGAACGGAATCGATAGACCGACCAACGTTACTTGGAAATTGGGTAGTTTGGACCAAACCAAGTAACTAGCGCCACCTAAAGGAACGAAAGAACGCGACACAGCGCGACATAACCTGGTGGCAATTAATCGGTCTAAAGAAATTGTTTGTAAGTGTATGCAAGGTTTAACTGGTTTTTGCTGGCACAAAACAGGAAGCTTATAACCTGGCTCAGACCTTTACAAATTGTATTATAGGTTATATTTTTGTAAGAGGTCAAGCGCGCGGTAACTTTAATTATTTAATTTATTTATTTATTGATTTATTTATTATTTATTATATAGTACCGTTAAGTTAGCGTAAGGTAAGAGCCAGGCAATAGTTTATCGTAAATTTATTTGCAAATTTGTTAAAAATAGTTAAACTCGGTAGTGCTTCCTGATCAAAGTAAGACAGGACTTACTTTTGGCATCCGGTTTTGTGCTTTAGCGGTTAGCGTAGGTAGAAGCAAAACCCAGTTACGCGGATTGGACATTTGGCAAGTAACGCCAAAATTAAATATTCGACAGCATATAACCTTGCACACACATAGTGCGTCAAGCCAGCGAGGCTACTTACTGTGAAACGTATAAACGACGCTACAACTGAAGATGGCCGCTCAGCAGAAAGACGTCGATAGTCAAATCGATGCATGGATCGAGACGCTCACCAGGGAGCAAATCGAACTACTCCTGGACGCCTTGAACCTAAAATCGGCAGGCTCGGTTCATAGGAAAGCCGAGCGACTCCACCAGTGGCTATTAGGAAATTATTCGGCCCAGGAGTTTAACCAGTAGGAAGACGAAGCCACAGCAGTTCGCAGCCGTCTCCAACGGAGAAATAGGTGGCTGCAGATGCTAGGTGACATCAAGACGAGGAGTCTGATGAACCTAGCCCAGATCAGGAAGTGTATCTGGTACTGCGGGAGAACGCTGCGGTTAAAGATAACCTGCACAGGACGGTGCAGGATTTCGATGACGTCGAGCTAGATGAAACGACGTCAGCCGCGACCAACACAGAGCCTCAACCCGAACGAGAGGAAGAATGGCTGTCATTGGTCTCAGAAGAGGGAAACATTTTTAAAATCCCTCGATCGTTCTCCCAGACCTTCGTGCAGCTTATCAAAAAAGTGAATGACCTCACTGTAAAGGTAGATAAGCTGATGTCCGAGCGCACTCAAACCGCTCACAGCACGAGATTGGACGGTGCCAACCAATCTCACCATGTGCAATTTCAGGACACATATACGTGTTATGGTCCTGATGTGAGCGAGATAGGTGAGGCGCAAGTAAATGGCGAGCAACAACGCGCAAGCGCCCCTCAGTCTAAGCCTGATGGAGCTTGGAAGGGGGGGAATGCGCGCGAATCCCAGAGGATTCCTCAAGCGCGCAGCTCGCCAAACAAGGATCGGACATTCTCAGCACCAAGCTTCTCGACGTCATCGAGGTTAAATGGGACACCTCGGGACGTCGGCGGCATTGTAAGGAAGTGGCAGGTCAAGTTCTCTGGCGACAAGTGCCAGAGCATTGACGCCTTCCTAACCAGGATCGAGGATTGCAGGATCCTGGCCAACCTGTCAGAGGACGAGTTATTGCCGTCACTCTCGGAACTTCTGACAGACACTGCCGCCACGTGGTACCAGAACGAGAAACACAAGTGGCACTCCTGGCAAGATTTCGTGACTTCGGCTAAACGTTGGTACGGAATGAGCCAACGTTTCCAGCAGAGGATCATCGCCGAGTCCAACGCACGGACTCAAGGACCCGATGAACCGGTTAGGGACTATATGACGTGTTCTATCGCAATAATGCGAAAGATAGTCCCTACGCCGACTGAAGCGCAGCAGCTCGATCATTTGTATCAGAACATGCTGCTACAGCTTCAACGGCTGTTCAAGAGAGCGGAAGTGAGCTCAATTGAACAAATGCTGGACCTCGCCACGGAAGCGGAGCAGACGATAGAAAGTGAAAAAGTATATCGTCCACCACCTACGGAGGAAGGGTCTCTGCTTCCTGAGATGGCGTATAAGCCGAAGCGGAAAAAAGGTTCGCCGAAGTCTAAGGTAGCGGCTGCTGAGGTAAGCCCAGCCAAACCAAGCGAGCCAGACGTCGTCGACCGCATCGCAAAGATGCTGGAGGATGCGCTGTGGCCCATCGACTCCCAATTGGCGTCGACGACCCGACAGTCCCGTAGGAGAAGCCCAAGGTCTGGCTCTCCTAAGAAAGGCTCGCCCGCCAACCGATCTCCGAAGAGTAGGAGGTTTGGCAGACCTAATGACCCGAGCAAGAGTTTCGGACACCGGCAGGAGAAGAAGAGTGATAGTCCACAGAGGGAATAAGAGAAGGAACAGCCGAAAAACAGAATGGGCTCAACTTTCGATCCGACTAAGCCTCTTACCTGCAAGGGTTGTGGGAAAATTGGATATTCCCTCAGGTACTGTCCGGTGTGCTCGGGAAACGCCAAAGGGAGCGGTTAACAGGGACGAAAACCGCGACCCAAGAGCTTGAGTCCCCGCTGTCCCAGGTGAGTTCGGGACAGACCCGCTCCAACCGAGAGTATGGTCCAGAAAGGAGCGGAAATGGGCCTCAAAAGGAGGAACGGTCCCAAGCAGCCAGCACACCAACCTCATCCTATAAACCAGAGGATGAGAGTCGTTGGTGGCTTCTCGTGGAGATTGAGGGCTTTCGTATAAGAGCCTTATACGATCCCGGAGCTTCCACGACCGTGATGGGACCCAGCGGTCTGCAAATCGCCGCAGCATTGGGCAAGGAGCTTATTGTGGCGAACGCCGGACGCGTCAAGATGGCGGATAGTAGTTACCAACCGCTAAACGGTCATGTGATATTACCTTTCACTGTCGGGAAGGAGACACATGAAATAAGGGTAGCGATCATACCAAATCTTGACGCCGAATGCTACGTAGGAGTAAATTTCGTACGAGCATTCAGAGCCATATTGGATCCGGATAGCGACCGCCTGTTCCTCAAGGACAGCAAGCAGCAGATCCACCTCGAAGTTGCTGGCATAGGGGGTATGGCCACCCTCTCGTCCGCTGGGATAGCGGACGCAACCGAGGCAGAAAGGGAAGAGCTGCGAGCGCTAGTAAGCAAAGTGCTGTCTAATACTTCTCCCAAAATCGGGCGAACCCAACTCATCGAGCACTCGATTGACGTGGGATCAGCTCGTCCGATAAAGCAGAAGTATTACCCGGTGTCGGAGAAGATCCAGGAGGAGATGCACCGCCAGGTCCGAGAGATGCTAGATTTAGAGATCATAGAGCCCTCGGACAGCGGTTGGTCAAGCCCCGTGGTGATGGTACGCAAGGAGAACGGATCACGTCGGTTTTGCATTGACTTTAGGAAATTCAATGCGCTAACGAAACCAGACGCTTATCCACTCCCGTTCATGCAGGATATCTTGCGCAAGCTGAAGAGATGTCGGTACATTAGTACTCTGGACATGAACTCAGCGTATAATCAAATACCTCTCCAGAAGGAATCGCGTTCTTATACGGCTTTCACAGTCCCGGGGATGGGACTGTATCAGTTTAAGCGGATGCCATACGGATTGGCATACGCCGGCGCGACCTTCCAACGCATGATTGACCAAGTGGTTGGTCCTGATCTCGAGCCCAATGCCTTTTCTTACCTCGATGACATTATCATAGTCACCGAGACATTTGAAGGGCACAAGAAGTATCTCGAGATGGTGCTGAAAAGACTGACCGAAGCTAACTTGACAGTACATAAGGACAAGTGTGTCTTTTGTCAAGATGAGGTAAGATATCTTGGCGTGCTGGTCAACAGGGATGGAATTCATCCCGACCCAGCCAAGACAGAGCCTATAAGGATTTATCCGGCTCCCTAGAACCTCAAACAGCTTCGACGATTCCTCGGCATGGCGTCGTGGTATCGGCGTTTTATGCCGGATTACGCCACGATTGCCGAGCCACTTACCCGTCTAACAAAGAAGAACCAAGGGTACGAGTGGTTAGATGAACAGGAACAAGCCTTTCAGCAGCTGAAGGCCCTGATCATGACTGCCCCAGTTCTACAACGTCCCAGTGCGGATGGACTGTTTAGCCTGCACACGGACGCGAGCGATACCGGCATAGGAGCCGTGCTCGTCCAAGAGATAGACGGAGAGGAAAGAGTCATTGAGTTTGCCAGTCGCATTCTCACAGCACCCGAGAAGAATTATAGCGTTACGGAGAGGGAATGCTTGGCCGTGGTCTGAGCTATTAGTAAGTTCAGACCTTACATCGAAGGGTACCACTTCAAAGTGATAACGGATCACAGTAGTCTTCGCTGGTTGTGTAATATGAGAAATCCAACCAGCCGAGTAGCGAGATGGGCTTTAGAACTTCAAGCTCATGACTTTGTCGTCGAGCACAGAAAAGGAGCTCTGCATCACGTTCCCGATGCCCTATCTCGCATGTATGAAGACGACGAGCCGACAGTAGCAGCAATGTCGTGGGCTCAAACTACTGAAGATCCTTGGTACCTAGACTGGATCAAGAACGTTTCCGACAGACCCCGTGATTTCCCCGACTGGAAAATAGTTGGAGGAAATCTATACATCTATCGCCCCGACAAGGAGTTAGAGGAAGTGATGGATGATGAGCAAGCATGGAAGCTGGTCGTACCCGTAGAGAATCGACACTCTATTCTGAGAGAGTGTCACGATGACCCCTCAGCTGGCCATCTCGGAAGGGAAAAGACATTCGCCCGCGTGGCCCAAAACTATTATTGGCCACGGTTATACGCAGAAGTTGCGGATTACGTCAGGCGATGTCAAGTGTGCCAGCAATGTAAGGTCGAGCAACGTGCTCCCTCAGGGTTAATGGGTCACCGCCAATCGGACAGACTATGGCAGGTGGTAGCAGGAGATATCACTGGCCCACTTCCACGCTCTAGCCGAGGATACGAATACATCCTAGTATTCCAGGATTTATTCACGCGCTGGATTAAAGCAATCCCGATACGAAAAGCTAACGCAAAGACGATAGTCCGCGAGCTTCACGAACGAGTGATTAACCGGTTCGGCACCCCGGAAGTATTTCACTCGGACAACGGGACCGAGTTTAAAAATAAACTTGTAGACGAGTACCTCGAATCTAAGGGAGTGTATCATTCGACGACACCCCCTTATCACGCACAGGCCAATCCTGTCGAGAGGGCCAATCGGACCCTTAAGACAATGGTGGCGTCGTATATCCAGGATAAGCACAGCGACTGGGACGTCAAGCTGCCAGAGTTAGTCTTTGCACTAAACACAGCGGTGCAAAGTTCTACTGGATGGAGCCCGGCTATGCTGAACTATGGTCGCCAACCCGAGGCGCCTAGTACAGCTTGTCGAGAGCAAGACCGGCTTGCCCAGCAACAGTTTGAGTTCCGTCGACTGCAGGATTGGAACGACAAAATCAAACAGTTGCCAAGACTGCACGAGAACGCAAGTCGTCAGTCGGCTGCCAGCAAGGCCCGGCAAGCTGAAATCTTCAACTCACGACGAAGGCCAGCGGAATTCGAGGTAGGAGATCTGGTGTGGAAACGCAACCGGATCCTCTCGTCCAGCGCACAGGGTATCTCGGCTAAGCTTGCTCCGAAATATACAGGACCATATCTGAACATCAGTAGGAAAGGTATGAATACGTATGTCATACAAGATGATCAAGGGGACCAAGAAGAATCTCTTATAGAGCATCTGAAGAGATACGTCCCCGAAGATGATGCTGAACCAAACGATGAAGATCAACGTGAGCAACCTCAACAGCCGAGGGATCAACAGGTGAAGTGCGACCCACCTGTAGCGAGCGAATACTCCCCTGCGAGGGAGAATAATGCGAGCGAGTCCCCTGGCGAGGGAACTCGGTGTAATCCGCGCAAGACGTCGCGTACGTCTTTAGATAGGTCCCGCGTTACCAGACGACAGCGTGGTCGTCCTCGGAAAGCAACCGCGACCGTAAAGCGCCGATCACCCATAGAGCGGTCTGCCAATGCATATTCTGAACCAGTTCCTCCGAGACGAGGACGAGGGCGTCCTCCAGGCTCACGACCGAAGCGGACGTAAAGCGCCAGCAGCGGCCGAAGGCTGAGACGGCCTTCAAAGAGGCTGCCTTTGAATACAGATTAACCTGTAGCCCCTGCCTTCATCGAGCGGAACGGGAGGTTCTGACGAACCTAGGTGTCCGCTCTGCCGCTGCAAGGAGATCAAGCGTCTGAATCAGTTTCCTCGCGTCCTGATAAATCTGATCAAGAGCAACTTGGTAACCCTCTTTCCCGTTCCTTGAGGAACAGAGTCCACATACAGAGTATGTGGAATCTGGAAGGGGGGTGTAACGGTAAGCGAGTTACCGATCAGGTAAGCAACGCGAAAGAGGAGATACAGCGCGGCGCGCGCAGGGAACGCGCGCGAGAATCGTGCGCAAGACAGTATCGAGAGAGTTCGCGCGCGATCGGCAACAACAAGGTGTTGACAATTGCCGAGTGATTTTTACGGGATAAATAAGTGATTAGACTAGTGCATTTTTGTGTGTGGGTGCGAGGGTTCCTCCCCACCAACCTCCACGTCGGCGTGCAGAGCAGCACGTCTCACGGGCAGTGAGAGAGAAGGAAGAAGAGTCGGCCGCCTTCCCGACCGTAGGAGTGAGAGAGAGAGATAAGCACGAGGACGAGCTGTCTCTCCTTTACCTAGTCGTTTCCCGCCGAGGCGCGATATATATATATACAAGCGGTAAGTGGTGCACCACACTTAGACCCGCGTGTCTACTTAATATTTCGCGTCCCGATTTACCTGGTACGGTCCAGGTGAGGAAGCGTTCCTTCTTTCCCCCCTCTCGTGACAATACCCGCACGGATAGAAAGGTCGGTGGTTCGCGGGAGCCACTTCACGAGAGAAGGCGCGCGTGACGTAGTAAGCTTCTACGTAGAAGCTCTCTACGTCAGAGATTCATACGTCACACGGTGTGACGTATGCCACCAGGTTAAGCAGCCGATCATATCCGGATCGGTTGCTCGTAATCTACTGTTAAATAGATTTTTAACTGATTCTTTTCGCGCTGACCTCGGGGGTAGTCATCGGTACGACTCCCCGTAAATTGTTAAAGTTCATTTATTGTTTATTTATTAATATTTATTTGTTAATTTAATAAATTGACTCGGCGAGACAATCTTTCTCGCCGATTAACAATAATATCACTTGTTGATAATATTTTACCGGTTGACGTCCTATCCTACGAATACCGCCCTCTCCGGTGTTTATCCTAGTTGGCAATTTTGGACATAGGGCCCAACACACGGTATATAAGTCAAACGGAGTGTTTGACGTTGTTAACGGCATTGCACGGGAATCAAAGGGATTCCCGGCCGCATCGTGGGACTGCACACTTAAGGTTGGTAAGTTGGGACAGATTGGGCCTAACCGTGGGCCTTACATATCCCCAGTACCCACCCCGTTACAGTATATAAAATTATGTATATACATTATGTATATATATATTTCGTATACACATAGTTTTTTTTATATGATTTTCATCAAGTTTTGTTGTGTGGTATGAGTTATTCTAATATAAAGTTAAGTGAACATTACAAAATAGCGGAAGCTCTTGTCCAGTATTTGTCCAATGCTGGCATTGTTTGAAAATAATGGAATAATAACTATTTTTGGATGGTAAATAATTTTTATTTATTATCTAGTTAATTTATTTATTGTATAAGATTTATATTTTATTTATTTTTGAAAACATTAAGTTGTCAATAACTAAGTAATATTTATTTTTTTACATTTTATTTATGTTTTAAATTGTCGAATACATTATTTATTCATTTATTTATTTACTATATTTACGGGATTAAACCCTTTGTACAAAATCTTAATAAAATTATATAATAGGTGTACATAATAAGCGGCATCAAATTCAATTATATTTATATAGTTCCTCCCTAACCTTCATTTTAAACGAACCAATCGATCAATCAAACCAGTCCACATTCAAACTTAAATCATTTGCCGATTTACATGATCTGGCAACATAAGACCTCGATGAATACTTTGACGGATTAACATTCACGACAAAAGTAGCATTCGTTCCACGCAACACTCTACCCGGAACTCGCAATCCAACTAATTATAATAAGGACGGAGAATCCACTAATCCTCTTAAAATTTTAAATAAAAACAATAAGTCCTGATAACTCCTTATGGATCGCAACGACGCAACACAATAACGCTGTGCAATATCTATATAGTCATGAGAAAATCTCGGCATGGGTACTCCGGCCTTATAAGAAAGAGTACGTAAAAATCTATGCTGGACAGATTCAATCCTATCGGAATACACATCAAATATAGGTGACCAAACTACCGAAGCATAACACAAAATAGGTCTAACAAGAGAGTTATACAAAGTTAAATAAGTGTGAGGGTTTTTAAAGTCTCTAGAGAATCTCAATATAAACGATAATACCCTTGATGCTTTATTGTAGATAAAATTGACATGGCTATTAAAGGTAAATTTACTATCAAAATAAATCCCCAAATCTTTCCTCTGAAACTCTTCTAACATAAATCCTCTGAAACTCTTTCTAACATAAATCCCGATATCGAGTAGTGGAAACTCAAAAGAGACTTCTTGTAAAAAGAAATAAAATTACATTTAGTAGTATTGAACGACAGTCCATTTGCGCTACACCACTCATCCACTCTATTCAAATCATACTGAAGATCAATTGCATCCTCAATAGTTTTAATAACGTTATAAATTTTTAGATCGTCCGCAAATAGCAGACATTTCGACGACTTTACCACTTTTTTTACATCGTTCATATAAATATTAAAAAATAAAGGACCGCAATGTGAACCCTGAGGGACTCCAGAAGTTGCTGTAAACTCCTCCGAAACAAAGCCCTTAATACTCACAGCAAGTTTCCTGTTCGATAAGTATGAACGAATCCAGCACAACAGAATACCCCCTATCCACACCTAGATAACTTATCAACTAACATTACATGATTCACTGAATCAAAAGCGTCGTTCAAATCGATGGCAATCTGTGTTCAAACAGAGTCAATCTGAAAGTCGGACTGCAAAGCAGTTGTAATATCTTCGTTGTAAATAATCAGATTCGTAGTAACCGATCTTCGTGGCATAAAACCATGCTGCTCTTCGATTATAATATTTCTTAAAAATAATGAGATCTTTTCCTCTACAATACAATCAAATATTTTGGCTAGAACACTGAGTTTCGCTATTGGTCTATAATTCTTTACAGCTGTAAAGATTAATTCACAGGCTAGACAGAGAGAGAGAGAGAGAGAGAGAGAGAGAGAGAATGTAACGAACAATATAATATAATCAAGTATTACATTGATTCGTTAAACTCCCCCCTTGCAGACGCTGCATAGCCGAAGACGTACTAGCTCTGCATTTCTACTCTCTGTCTAGGCCAGAAGACAAAATGAGATAAATAATTAAACATAAATAATATTTTATAAATAAATAAAATGAAGCCCAGTATCAATTTTTCTCTCTTCATTGTACATATTGGAGATAAGTATAATAATATTAAACATAAATAATATTTTATAAATAAATAAAATGAAGCCCAGTATCAATTTTTCACTCTTCATTGTACATATTGGAGATAAGTATAATAATAATAAAAAAAAAAACAATCTATAAAAGTTATTGGCCTGGTCGTTCATAGGTACTGTGGTTTACCCGATTCGGACATTCGCGTCCACGTGCTATACCTGGCAACCCACAGACGTAGCACTTGCGATTACGCACTGTTTTGCCCTCTGCTTGAGCTTTGCGAGCTAAAACCGCATCGAGCTGCTGCTGAAGACAGACCGCCTGTCGTTCCTTCTGTCGACGAAACGTCGCAAGTGCCTCCTCAGCTTCTTTTCTTGCAGAGTCTGACCCCACCGGTTGCTCTCCGCCAGAAGCTGATCCTTCCGCTAGCGCCGTCCATCGCGCTTCAGCGGATCGCTTCCCCATATGGTATACTCTATTTAAGAGGGGAGCAACTCCGAGCTCTGAATCGCGTTGGAAGCGACTAATGGCTTCTCGCGCTCTCGTTTCAGCTTCTAAGAGGTCATTTTCCTCGCAAATTCGCTGTCTCTCTGTGTCATAGACCATTTGACAGCGTCTTCGCACCTCAATTGAATTAGGCCAATTACCAGACGCTCGAGTTGCGTCATCGCCAAATTGCTCGCAGAAGCGGTCATATTCTGCAAGTACCTCCGTCTCCATCCGACGAAGTTCTCGTGGGGCTTGGCGAACTTGCTGCAATTTGGCCTCCAACTGAGTCCACCAACCTTGCAGGTCAGAAGGACCTGATTGATTGGAGGCGGTCGCCTCGATTACCGTTTCAGGCGTTGACGTGCCTCAGCTTGACACGGCGTCTTCAGCGATATCCGCATCAACAAGCGACTTGCGCAGTTCATCAGACATAATTCGTTTTATACGAATGACACAATGAAAAAAATTATAAAAATTACAGATTCAGAGAACTGTACGCGTAAATATATCAATCGCTCGAAGGGAATTTTACGGTTGTCGCGACCGAGTGCGCCATTCGATTGTTTCCACCGGGGATACGGTCCTGTTCTTCAACCCTTTTGGTCTTCCGCACCTATTTTCCGTCGTCAAAGGATTCGCGTGTACATTAGTGTTCGCCTTTAATCGCTCGTTAGAGGGGGCATGATCAACTGCGGTCATACGATTAACAACTACCCGAGTTTTGTGTGGCCTACCTCGCTTACGCAGTGCGATGGCGCTCACAGTATCATTATCGTTGGACTTATCGCTAGCTCTTCGCTCGGCGTTTAATCCCTCGCCGTCCCTCCTCGCATCTTCTCGATTTAATTTACTCTCCTCAGTTACGTCTGTCTGGTCTTCATAATACGGTTTCAGGTCATTGATGTGGCATTTACCTGCTTCTTTTCCATCATTGTCGATGAGCTCTACCACGTTTGAGCCGAGTAACGCCGAAACAATAAAAGGTCCGATGTACTTCGGAGCTAACTTAGCAGCTATGCTTTGGGCAGCAGACGAAAGTACACGATTCCGCTTAGAAACTTTTTGTCCCACGGCAAATTGTACATCGAATTTATTATAATTGAATTATAATATTCGGCCTGACGTGCTTGTGCGCATGTTGCTCGTTCAGCAGCTTGAGCTTGCAGCTCTGGCAGCGTTTGCATACGCTATTGCCAATTTTGAACAGCTGCTGCAGCTTCGCTGTCGGCGACGGCTCGATCTTCTGTTTTCCGCAAGCTTTTCGGTGGAACAGAGTTTTTTCCCATATTTAGGTAAGCAGGACTTGCGCCGATAGAATCTTGCACGGCGGTATTGTACGCGAACATTAGCTCAGAAATGTGAGCGTCCCATGTTTTCTGATTCGCCTCGATAAACGAAGTAATCATCGTTTTTATCGTGCGATTAACGCGTTCTACAGGATTCGCCTGTGCATGGTAAGGCAGAGTCGTAGTATGTACCACGCCGTGTTCAGCTAAGAATTGCTCCATAGCAGCATTTTTAAACTCCGTGCCATTGTCAGAATGAAAAACATCAGGCACGCCGAAACGCATGAAAACGCGCTCATTCAGCTCGCGTCGAATGGTATGTGAGTTCGCTTTCCGTATAGAGATACACTCTATCCAACGAGTGAATAAATCCATGAATATTAAAAGATATTTAAATCCATGCGAAGAACGCGGAAACGGTCCCATGATATCACCTGCAACGATTTCCCATGGACGCGAAATAACACGTTTTCCCATGAGACCTGCAGGAGCCTGCTGTGGTACTTTACATTGCTGGCAAGTCGAGCGATTCCGCACAAATTCAGCGATATCCTTAAGCATCGCAGGCCAATAATAGTATCGCGCTATCCGTTGATACGTTTTGTTTTGGCCAAGATGTCCAGCAGTTGGCTCATCATGATTCTCGCAGAGAACTTGTTGGCGTTTCTCCTGCGGTATCGCTAGTTTCCAAGCGTCCTCGTCTCGGAAATAGTCATCTATGGAAGGGTCAGACTTATAATGATACAATCTGCCTCCAAGCACCTTCCAGTCCTGGTATTTTTCCGGATTTCCGCTGACATTTGCAAGTTTTTGCGTATACCACTCATCTTGAGTGTCGTACGGCAAACTCACTGTAGCGATGTCGCAATCTGAGTCATTTTCAAATGCACGAGAGTGGGCATCAGGCACAACGTTAAGAGACCCTTTACGATGTTCGATCTCATAATCGTAGCTTTGGAGCTTAAGCTATCACCCTATCTCTCAGCTGTTGAAATGTAGCGGGCCCCCCCGCCACACCGTACGGCATCCTAGTAAACTCATATAAGCCTAAGCCAGGCACCGTGAAAGCCGTGAGATGTTCTGATCCCTTTTTCATCGGAATCTGATGGTATGCGCTGCTTAAATCCAGCGTGCTTATGTAGCGTGCCCTTTGGAGTTTACATAAAATAATCTCCATATAGGGAAGCGGATAAGCGCAGGTCTTCGAGACGGAATTGAGCTTACGGTAGTCGATACAGAATCTATAGGTATCGTTAGATTTCCGCACCATGACTACTGGGCTCGACCACTCGCTCGTCGACGGGCGAATTATCCCCGCGTCAAGCATCTGTTGCACTTGAACGTGTATCTCTTGCTCGATCTTCTGAGACACCGGATAATCGCGCTGTTTGATGGGACGCGACCCGCCCACATCAATTTCATTCTCAGCTAAGTTAGTACAACCTAGCTTTGCATTCGGAGCAGTCAAACGCTTTTCCAACAACTCATTGAGTTGTTTGCGTTGCGCTTCGTCAATAACTGCTAAGCCAACGGCAGCTAGTGAGCAGACTACACCAACGCCGATAGCAGATACTTCAAGCTGAATTGCGTCAGCCACGTTTTCAATCAGCAACTGATTTACAAGCGGCAACAAAACAGCGTTAAACGCACGAATAAAATCGGCATCGAGTATACAATTGGCGTCGAGATCGCTCATTACTAAAACATCCAAGTAATGGCGTTCATTCGCGAAATCAAACGGCAGCTCTAAACGTCCAAGTATTGAAGCGCGATGGCTGTTAGCGAGTCGTGCATCTGGTCCAATGTAAGGTGTTAATGGTTTTCCTATGGCTGATGCTATTTGCAAGCCTAAGGAAGTAATAACCGTGCGAGCCACCACTGAATCGTACAAAGCGCGTACGCGGAATCCACCGATTCCGATCTGCAGCCACCAGCGAGTAGACTGTGGAGTTTCTTTCTCAACTGGTGTTCCGGCGCGAGAATCGCAAATACCTTTTTCCGCTGATTGTCAATTCCGACAGGCAAAAGCGAGGGCATTTTCCCCGTTTGCGCATTTACTGATGGAATTTCATCCACATCAGAGGTCTCACTAATAATTGGGGCGGTAGGGACCTTATCTACTCGCCCCTTTTCTCGTTTCCCGAGCACTCAGGACAATCTGTCTTAATATACCCGGGCCAACCGCAGCGATAGCAGTACACACGCTTCTTGGGACCTGTGTTCTTATCGCGGTTGCGGCTACGCGCGGATTTTCCATTAGTGGTTGACGATTTATTTTTACCGTCATCTTTCCTTTCGGTACTAATCACGCCAGATGGCTTACCAAAAACATTCTTTGCTCCTTTCGGCGCATCTGGTTTATGGAAATTACTCGCGGTTTGACCTTTCTTATTAGCGGAATTCGCAAAAGAATTCGCATATTTGCTAAATTTCTCATCTAGCATCTTCTCCAAGAGTTTGGCCAAATTTTCCATCGTAGGTTCTGCGATACTCGCTACTTTTATCGTAGCATCATCGCTAGCAGATTTTCCGCCCTTCTTACCTCTGGCATCTGGCTGCTTATAAGCCTTAGAAGGTAGAACGCTTTTTTCTGGCGGCGGAGGCGCGGGAAAATTCCGCTCTTCCTCGATAAGCTCTTCCGCCTGACGAGCTAGCTGCACAAGCCTATTAACGCTTGTAACCTTTTCTTTCGGAACTAACTTCCGAACAGACGGCAACATGTTAACATACAACATGTCTAGCTGAAACTGCGTACTCGGAGGCGCATCCATTCTGCTAAATATGGTTAACAAGCAGATGTAATCACGAGCAGGCTCTTCTCTACCCTGCTTGCGTGCTTGCGCTTCCGCCATTAAGCGCTGCTGAAAGTTCTGCTCAACGCCATAACATCATCGAGCAGCATTGCAAAAATCAGCCCAAGTATTCCAATGTTTCCGCGATTGGCGATACCAATGTAACGCTACGCCATTTAACAACTCCGAGAAAGCATTCAGTAAATCTGCGTCAGAAATATGCGCTAATTTGCGACATTCTTCTATGCGCTGAATAAATTCCTCGATGCTTTCGCGTTTTTCGCCGGAAAACTCAATCTACGTCATGTAACTACAGGCACATTTCCCCCCCCCCCCTTCCAGACTCATGCCAATCCGCAAGAGCTAGCAGAGACGAAAACTGACGTATGTCGCTAGACGTGGGAGTCGAAAAACACGGGGCGTTTGCGTTCAAACGTGGATCCGAATTAATTTCCGCGTGTGTGTGCGTTGACGCTTGAGATGCTTGCGGATACTTATCAGCTTCAAAGTAATTGAAATTAAACGTATCCTGAAAATTTACACTTTTGCGATTTTTCAGCTGCTTTTCCGCCGCAATTGACGTTTGCGTCGGAAGCTGCGTACTCGTCGCAAAATCCCCTATTTGCTGCCTTAGAGAATTCAACTCCTTCTCTTGTTGAAAGGCAAGCGATTGCGTTCTACTCAACTCCAGGGCTAAACCCCTTGTAGCGTTGTAGACTGCGCCATTAGCTAATGCACATAAAACGATATCATTATCTATTTTATTATTTTCTTTTGAAGAAAATACCGTTTTTGGTATCGCATCTCTTGATTGTAAATGCGTACTCGCTGCTAGCGTCGTCGAGTACGTAGTTGTAGTAGCGGTCGTTATCATCACGGTCGAAATGGTAGGAATTGGTCTTACCGGTATAGTGGTGTTAAGCGTTTTTATCGAAGTCAATTCAAAATTTGATTTAAAATTATTTTCGGCGGTATTTTCCGCCGCGTTTTCCGCAAGGTTCCCCGCGATATTTCCCGCGTTAACCTCGCTATGCTGCGATTCCGCATCGGAATCGGCTTATTGATTGTCATTTGACTTCGAACTATTGGCAAGCAAATTGGAATGCTGCTGCCGTTTGTTATTTTTATTCAGCGCTGCATTCATTGGAATGCTGCTGCCCTTTGCTTTTTTTAATCAGCGCTGCATTTATTGGAATGCTGCTGCCGTTTGTTATTTTTATTCAGCGCTGCAATCATTAGATTGTTGTTGTTCATTTTTTTTTTTAATTTTTTTAAGATTTAACATTTATAGATTTTTTAGTTAATTTTGTTTTTGTTTATAATATTTCTTTGTACACAATGTTCTTAGTTATGTTTTGTTTTTATTTTTTAAATTATTATCTTTAATTTTTGCATGATTTTCTAGCAAAATTTTTCCTACTTTTAGTTCTTGAAAGAGCAACATATAATTGGCCGTGACTAAAAACTGGTGATGGCAAATACACACCCACTTCATTGTACGATTGTCCTTGTGATTTATTAATTGTCATAGCAAAACTTAAACGAATGGGAAATTGTTTACGACGCATATTAAATGGTATTTCTTCTTTGGTTGGTGACAATGTAATTCTTGGTAATAATACTAATTTTCCAGAATTATTTCCATTTAAAAGTTCTGCTTGAATTGAATATTTCATCAGTTTTGTTATTGATAATCTGATTCCATTACAAAGACCTTCGTTTAAATTTATATTTCTGAGAAGAATTATAATAGCACCAATTTTTAATTGTAATTTATGAGGTGGAAGTCCATTAGGTGTCAAAGTATTTAAAAATTCTACAGGTAATATAACATCAAGATTTTCTCCATTATCATCTTTTGCTGTATCTATACTTAAGTATTCAACACTTTCACCTTCCATTATAGCTATTATTTTATTGTTAATATCGATTACATCATTAATTGTTGGTGCTAATATAACTTTATCATTTACTTTTATTTTGTTTCCAAAAATTTCAACAATGATTTTGTTTTCTTTTACCATTATGTCATTAGGTATTTCAAGTAATTCATTTTCTTCGAAAATATTTGCACGTTTTCCTTCACCGACATCCAATAACCAATCTTTAAAATTGTTGTCGTCTTCTGTTACTCGAAGATTTTTATTCAATGTAATGCGTTTAAAACTTTACCATAAATAACTGTACTTTACTGAATTTTCAATAACATCAATGCGACTTCCACGTCGAACAACTGGTAATGTTTGTCTAAAATTTCCTGAAACAAGCATAATTTTATCACCAAATATGATTTTTGTTGTTACATAAATCTTGAAAAAGACGATCGACCGCTTCAAAAGCAAATTTTGAAGTCATAGATATTTCATCCTATATTATTAATTCTACTTCTTTTAGTGTTTTACATCTTTTGAGTTATATTTTATATTGCATGTAGTATTTTCTATAATATTAAGAGGTTATTTAAACGTTGTATGTACTTTTTTTCCATTTTTTAATAAATTTGAAAGATTTAGATAATGTATCAAAACGTTCAGTAGATAACTTTTTCCACTTCCTCCTAGTCCATCTATGAAAATACAATTTTCTGTTTTGTTCTTTAAACTTTCTAAAATATATTCATAAATTATTTTTTGTTGGTCGTTTAATGTGTTGACTTAATTTTGAAAATCATTAAATGCATCAGTTTCTTCATAGCATTCCGTTATGTCATCAGATTTGTTTATGTGTGTTGTTATATGTGGTAAATTAAAATCATTTAGAGAATATCCATTTATTTGTAAATTTCTTTCAATTATATTTAATGTTAAATTTTCACCAATATTTTTTTATAATTTTGGACTATAAAACAAATATTTGTATTTTTCATATAAATTTCTTGCATTAATAGGATTATGAAAAACACAAATAAATGAAAATAATTCACAAAGGGAAGTAGGAAACTGTACTTGTGTTGCTTCTTCTAAACATCTATCCCATTCATCATCTTCATTTACTAATCCTTTAGCAATAGCAGCTTCGTAAAATGAAGGATATATAATACCATTGATTGTGCGCAAATCTTCAAATGAAATAGCTCCTTTGACATGCAAAATAATAATCTAATAAAATATCTTGATCTATTTTTTTGGATTAACTAAATACATTCTGCTTAAAATAGGTTTATTGAATTTTTTTCGTTTATTCCATATTTTTAATTTATTGTCAAATACATAATAAATTGGTATTTCAGAATATAAATAGTTTTTTTGCATCATAATCGTTTTTATTTAATTTAAAATTTGCAGTTAAAGTCGTTTCTAGAATTTTATTTATTATTTGTTCTTCTTTTCCATCTTCAAAGTATACTTCTTGCTCATTTTCATCGCGAATTGCTAATCTTATAATAGCATGTGATATTTGGTATAAATTATATTCTAACAGTCTGTGCATAGCTTCTGGTGGACATAAATACCTTGTATTTATATATTGTTTTATTTCATCATAATCACATTCTTGACTATCAATGTTTTCATTTTCGTTGGAATCATCGTTAAAATTGATATTCATATCACGTATTTCAATAAATGCACAGTCATGTCCTTTGCAGCAATATTTAAATAAGTATTTTATACATTGTACAGTTGAACATATTTCTACGTTGATATGGGAATTAAATTTTAAGAGCAAATAAGGATTATATGGAACGACAAATTGGTTATCAGTAGACTGCGGATTTTTATGCAATAACATATTACTGCATATTTTGCATATTTTGCATGCTGCATAAATTTTATTTATGTTGCATAATTTTATTTACGTTACGTAAATTAATTTTATGTTGCTATTTATGATTAGAGTGGAAAATATTGCAATATTAATTACTATCTTTTATTTCTGCACTTATTATCACATGCATATAGAAATATGCATAAAGCAAAAATCGCAAAATTTACAAAAATATAATTTCTAATTAATACATCTGTGTAATATTAATATATATATATATATATATATATATATGTGTGTGTGTGTGTGTGTGTGTATTGCAATTAATATATCTTCACTAATGTATGCCGAGTAACGCTTAAAAGGTAACAATAATTTTATAACAATTGTAAAAATAACTTAAACATAGTTTGAAAAACAATATGTTACAATAGATTTTTCTAAATTATTTACTTCGAATTGGTGACGTTTATCAGTTAGAATTAATTTGTATGCAGAAAATGATCTTTCAACATCACATGATGTCACTGGAGCGAATTTATATTTTGACCAAAGTGATGCTGGAACCGAACAGTTTGAAACGTTTACATTTTTTAAAATTTGACTGATTTTGAAAATTTCATTGTAATCTGGATTTCGTTCTATTACTTTCGCTATTTTGAAGCAATTTTTTCACCACAAGCTCCAGGTATATCATTTAATTCTTTAATAATATTTTGCACTTGTTCTATTGACTCTACCAAAGTCAAATTCCGTGTTTCTAGTTTCTTCATAACTTTCGTAAAATTAGAAAAATATGCTTTTATAAAAGACAAATCCTGGGAAACTTCAGAATTATTAAGTACATCTTGAGACTTTTGAATAGAAATCGAATCGTTTGAATCAAAAAGATTTATAACCTGTTGATTTAATAATAGAAAATGTATAGTAAAATGGATATTTTATAGTTAAAAATAAATAAAAATTGCCAAGCAAGAGATTTACATTTTTATGGCGTTCAAATTGTCAGCATAAAACATTGCAGCTTCCAACCACGTTCCCCACCTGGTTAAAATTGGTTCCGGCGGTAATGAAAGATTTCCGAATTCTCACGATAAATTTGAATTCGAAGAGGAGCTTTTAAAAAGACTTTCTTTACGTTTGATATTAATTTATTTACAAGTGTAAATGACAAACGTACTTCTTCGGCAATCCTATTAAGGCCATGAATTAAACCAAGTTACATGTAGCATGTGTGGATAAAATACTTTTAAATTCTTTCCAGCTTTTAACATGTATGCGGCTGCATCCGTAAGTAGCAATAAATTTTCTCTTCAAAGTTTTTGTTTGGCCACAACGATTTCAACGATGTGTTGACAATCGAGCGATGGTTTCATTATTGGTGCGTTCTAATAGCTTACATGCTACTAAGTAAGGCTTTGTTTCTGCCGTTTCGGTTAATGTACCTACGATTAAATTGGCGATTTGTCTTCCCAAAGCATCAGTCGTTTCATCTACAGATATCCACAGGTAATTATCTCCAAGTTCCGCTTTAATATTATCAATAACTGAAAAATAACATTTTTCTAAATAATTTTTGCGAATAGTCGATTCATGCGGGATTTTTTTGTGCGTATATTTTTTCTAAAAACTTCTCCAAACATCATTATCTAAACAACGCCAACTCATTCTAATAGCAATCATAGCTTGACACATGTCGAAAAAAATTCATTTTTACTTTTTGAAGATGAAGATGACGAATTAAAACTATCATTCAGATTTTCAGAATCACTATCTGCTATACTTTCCACCGATTTTACGGAGGTCTTATGACAAATTGTATTTACATGCTGTGTCAGCTGTGATTTCCTACTACATGTAATCTAAATATAAATTCCCTAATTTATTAATAAATCTGTTATTGAAAATAATTAAGTAGTTTAATTTTCAAAACATACCTTTTTGTCTGAGCAAACACTGCATTGAACATTTTGCCCATCAAATATTAAATATTTATCATTTATTTCTTTTAACCAGCTGTGAATTTTCGTAACTACACTTTGTTTAACTTTTGGCATTTTTAACTCGACACACAACAAATAATTAATAAGGCAATTCAAATTAAATTTAATTTTACGTGCGCTCGAGACGGTAATCTAATGCCAAACTGGATTATAAATATTATTCAATGAGGATTTCTTCGAGTTTGTTTGAATAGAGCACGATACATTAGGTATACTCATGTACCAAATATTTTAATTAAATATTATTAGTAATTACTAATTAAAATGATTTGCAGTAAATACATTTACTGGTAGATATCACATATTATTCATTAACATATAATAATATTTATATAAATATAAATATACAGCATAAAATTATACTTGTGTTTATTTTATTCTGCATATATAATTTTTTTTACATATGCAACATTATGCAACATAAATCTTGCATATGCGCTTTGCATATTTTTTGCATATTTCAATATACACATTGTAATAGAATGCAGATTTGACAAAAATACTATTAATTTAATTAAAATTGTATTTTTCCAAATAAATCGTTTCTGCATAAAAATCCGCGTCTAGTTATCAGCTATTTTAAACCATTTCTACTCTTAAAATTAATTTTTTTGCCATCATCTCTTCGTATATAAATTGGATATCCGGATGATCCAAAAATTGTTTTTGAATTATACTTCTTAGGAAAACTTTTTGTACATTTTTGTGTCGTTTTATCCATGCAAGGAGAATTCAAGTTTTTTTTCCGCAAGGACCATGAATCATGAATTGTTTTACAATATTGTGTAAACGTGGATAAATTTCTTCATTTGGAATTTCTGCATTTATATATTCGTCGACTATTTTAGGAGTTTTGATTTTTTCATTTAGAAACAAAAGCATATGCATATGTGGAAGTCCTTGCTTTTCAAATTCAATGACATATGTATACGCGATACTTTTTCCTAAAACTCCTTGTTTAACTACTAATTCTTTTAGTTCTTTTACTTTTTGTTGAAAAACTTTAACAATATCTGGTCTGTCAATTGGGTCTTCATATTTTTCTATATTTTCAGTTATTTCTTTCTATTTTGGATTGCATGTCATTATTATAAATAAGTCTGGTTTTCCATAATGATTTACGAGGGTCATTGAATCAATATAATTCTGTTTTAAGAATCTTGCACTTTCAGAAAAATTGGATGGTAAAATGATGTCTATGAAGCTAGCCCGGCTACTTCAAAACGCCCCAATATTAACTATGCCTGAATTGATTGCTATTTTATTGCTAATTTATTGCGGCAAAAAAAAATTTATTGCTCCAGCCGTTTCCGAGAAACAGCGATCGGGCCAACGTAAATCTTAAGCTGACCCAACCAGTGTTATAACATGGGCCCTAATTAACATTTTCAATTGATTCCAGCGGCAAAATTTATTGCTAATTTATTGCTTTTCGATGGTTTATTGCAAAAATGCTAAAAGTTAATAATCATGCGAGTTATGAACATCAGGAATCTGCGAATCTTTGCATAATTCGTAAGAAGTAATTTAGCACAAAAATCAATAAAAATTAGTTGCAAAGTAATTACCAAAGTAATTGTTATTGAATTAGTTGCATTTAACGACCTTTACGAAATAATTATAATTTTCGTTACAATGGCGAAAATATTGAACATGACGTGAGCAAAAATTGATACCCGAGCGAAGCGAAGAAAAATGCATTAATCTGTATCAATACAGATCGACTGTGAGGTCAAATGATTTGTACTTCTTTATTATTTAAAATTGTGTTATTTAAATTTGTACATCTTCACAAATTGTTTTAGCATTTTTTTAATAATCATAATTTTCATGTTCAGTTATTGCTTGATATTCATAAAATTTCAAAAATTAAAAAGCAAAGTATAGACGCGAGCGGAGCGATATTGATAGAGTAGTTTCGAAAATATCGCGGCATACGTACATGCACACACACACACATCGATACACACATTTTGTAAAAACACGTGATTTCGACTCTTGACATGTAAAAGTATACTTCCAACATGTTTCTAGCTAGTCGAAAAATTTTACTGTCGCCAAACTTCCTTTATGAGGAAGCAATATTTTGTTCTCTTACAGCTAAGTATTTGTTGCTTTCTCATATAGGAAGCTTTGCGACAGTATCGATGTCTGTATCGATGTCTGTATAGATGTCTGTGTGTGTGTGTGTGTGTGTGTGTATGTGTGTGTGTGTTTGCTTTTTAATTTCCGAATTCCAAAAAGAATGTGGTTATTTATCCCTCAAACACTTTTTCTTTTAATCACAATTTTCGATTTTTGAAAATTTAATTTTTCTAAATTTTGGATAATACCATTGATATTTTTTAACTAGACCAAATGTACTTTGTAGGAAATAAAAAAATCTATATGCTCGACTTTGGTTTGCCAACCTATCTCTATTAGTTTCTTTGTGATTTAAAAAAAATGATTTTTTTTAAATATTTTATATTTTGAAAATTAAATACTCAAATGTGCTGAAAAACTTTAGGATAAAGGAACTTTTTAATGGCCATAAACTGTAAAAATTTCAAGTAATTATATCGACTAATCTTGATTTAAAAAATAAAAAAGTGAAAAAATTGATTTTTCTATGTCCAACGTTTTCGGGAATAAAAAGCTTGAAATTTTGGGAAAGAATAGTCTTTTGGATAGTTTCGATCACAAATGTTTTTGAGCTGAAAATATCTACTACTATCGAAGTTATTAAGCATTATTTATTTATGTGCAACATATTTGATTGCTCGTATCTCTAAAAATAATTGATCAAATACTGAAAAAATCGTGAAAAATAGAACATAATAATAGCAATATGCTATTATATTATGCTGTAAAAATTTCAAAATCTTTCATGGTTTAGTTTTTGTGTACAAGATCATAATCTAAAATGTAATTTTTATTAAATTTTGTTTACTTATAAAGTAATCTAATGTTGAATTAACCATATTTTTTGAACAAAATATTTTTTAAAAATTTAAAGAAAATCAAAAAAACATAGTTTCTTATATTTTTAATTGATATCATACAAAATTGTCTATGTTGTGAATATTATTAACCGAAAATCAACGAAAATACCTTTATTTTGCTAGTTTAAGCAATTATTTGTATTACATTTTTCATGGAAATTTATACTGTTAAATACTAAATAAAATATGTGTTAAAAGATACATTCAAAACATTTATGAACTTTTAAAAGGTACTGGAGGTATTACTAAAAAGAGGAAAAAATGTTGTAGTTTTTAAAAATCTTAGATAAAAACTTGTATGGGGTTTTAAAGTGGTTTATTTAAAATAAAAAAATCTATATATGTGTATAATAAACTGAATATAATAAAAAAATACATTTTTTAATATTTCAACGTGCTTGTTTAGAATAAAACGGTTTAACGAAGATGATGAGACGGATTCATGCTGCAAATAATATTATTATTGAAACATTCGATGTTTGCAAATTATTCCAAAAAATTTTCCAAGATAAAAATTTACCTAAGTATTACAACGTTTTTTTTATAAGACAATTAGGAAGGATGGTGTATAAAAAATAATAAGATTTCGTTATTTTATTTATACTATTAATTTATTCAATTTAATTTAATTATACAAATGAATTTCAAAAAAAATTCTATACACTTATAGTTTTTAAAAAAATCGTAACGGTGGCGCGCGTGTTAGTGGATAAGGAAGATTATCTTGACAAGTTCTCTTAATGATACGCCTGTCAAAACATCTAAGGAAAAGGTAGGATCGCCGGTTACACCACGAGGATGCTTCCCGACTTGGACCTAGTTCTCCGTACGGATAAGCCGGTCCTTACCTTGTTGGTCGATTCCAGGAAAGGAACTGAGCTGACAAATATGGGACTTAGGCCCTTTATACACATGTAAGTATCCCGCCAATTTGACACACCGATACAAAAAAGGTACGTATGTATTAAATTTAAATTATAAACAATTTATAAAAAATTTGATTCAATATAATAAAATAACATTCAAAAATATAAGTTTTTACAATAATCTTAACATAAATAAAAATATAATTATTATGTAATTAAACAATCTAAAATCTAGTAATATATAGCTATTTGTTTATTGTTCACTTTGCAATAAACATCAGCAATATATTATACATAAAATATAAAAAAATGACAGTATATAAACTATTTTAACAATACATAGTTGTAAATATTATTTAAATCGTGTATTTATTATTTATTTATTTATAGGTTATCTCAGCACGTGGATTTGGAGACATCAACATCAAATGTTGCCGGTTTGGTGATACAGTTGGCAGCAGTACATCCCTATGACACGCGGGATAATTCAAAACTGACAACGCGGGAAATTCAAATATAGATAAGTATTTTTCATAACTTATATACAATTTAAATTTAAATAATTACCAACTTCTTTTTTTTTTTTTATTTAGAAAATGGACTGCTGCATTTGCCCCCCCGAAATTAAAAACAAATTTTTTTTTTTTATAAATAAAATACTAAAAAAAATTTTTATTAATTTAAATTATCTACATTAGTATTCTCATTACTAGACTCATGTAGAGAACAAAACCGCCCAGGAGCATCTCGTTGTGTCTTAATTTCTTCCTCTACTAATTTTAGTTGCATTTTTAGCAACTTATATGTCTTCTTTGTAAGTCGAATCTGCTTTGTTAACATCCGCCTTAGTTCCTTGGGATGCATCTATAATTATAAACATTATATTGGTATACATAATATATATATATTTTAAACATTTATACCATCACCACAATTAACCTATAATTCTTTCCACTCTTTTGTGTCAAGCTCCAAATATTCTTCATCAGAGTCTTCGCTGAGTAAGGAATTTAAATTTTTCTTTTTTTTCTCAGCTTTTTTATGCGCCTGTAAATTTATCTTCTTTATATCTCTTTCTTTAATATCTAATTTCTTAAAATTTTCTATTACTGTCGCATTAGACCTTAATTCTATCTTTGGTACGTAGTATCTCATCCAAATCTTGACTCTTTTGATTTTATCTTCCACTTCGTATTCGTTTCTTAATTCCGCAATTTCTCCTTCGTAAGATGTACGACCATGGAAAAGATCATACAGCTCTTTATCTCTTTGTAAACGTTGATTTTGTTCGTTCATTAATTGAATTAAAATATCCATTTTCCTTTCCAGACGTCTGCGCATTTTCCGCCGTTGTAGTTTTCCAGGCATTTCTATAATAATATGGTCTTAGTAGAGATATATGAAATTTCCTACGAATTTTCCCCATTTTCATGCTCCAACAAATATGTAGAAACACCAATTTTTTCCACAACCACATAAGGACCTTCATACAAAAACAAAAATTTAGAAATAATATCATATTCAGCCACAGAAAAATTACATGCACGAATCATAACCTTAGAACCAATTGAAAATTCAACATTTTTAATGTTATGATTTAACTTTTCAGCCCGTTTTTCTCCTTTATTTTTGATTCTTTCAAAAACTAATTGAAGCTTCTCATCATAACTAATTTCATCAATAGATTCTTTCTTAATCCACTTTTTCCAAAATCGAGTAGGTTTTCTGTTCAAAAATATTTCAATTGGAGTAAATTCAGTTGTTTCATGATGTGTTTCATTTATACAATTCATAATAAATGAAACCCAATTTGCCCAACTTTTATGGTTATCTGTAGCCAATACACGGAAAAATTGACCAATTTCTCTATTTACTCGTTCGACAATATTACTTTGAGGATGGCGCACAGATGAAAAAATCGGTTTAATACCCTCTTTTACTAAGCAATCAATCCATTTTGCTGATGTAAATTGTGTTCCATGATCAGATTGAATCTTATAAGGTTTTCCATATTTGTGAATAAAATCTTTAAATAATTTATTTATGATAGTATTAGTATTTGCTTTCTTGATTGAATATAAAACTACAAATTTGGAGAAAACGTCAATAATAGCAAATATATACTTTACACCCCCTCTACTGGTAGGTAAAGGTCCGTAGAAATCAACCGATATCAATTCTAATGGTTTTGTAACTATAATTGGCTTTGTTTTTCCTATACAAGCTTGATTATATATTTTACTTCTCTGGCATAAGTCACAAAATTTTAATTCTTGAGCAATTAATTTCCTTAATCCAGCTATATAAAAGCCTTCTTTTATCATTTGATAACATTTATTAATTCCACATTTATTAATATGACCATATAATTCATGTATTTCTATAATTAGCAATATTACTATTTCTTTAGTTAAAACTATTTTATTCTGTTTAACAATTAATCCGTTTATCAGTTTATAAGTATCAAGTTTATCTAAATTTTCTTTGATTCTTTTTATTTTAATATCTTGCTCTTGGAAATCCCTAATTTTTTTATGTTTATTTAATAATTCTGTCTTTGGTCTTCTTGTTAATAATATTGCTATTAAAGTTTCATTTTCATCTTCATTTTTTTCTATGTATGGTAATCTACTTAGAAAATCAGCTAATTTATTACTTTTCCCTTCTATATACTCTATTTGTAAATCATAATCTTGTATTGCTAAAGTCTATCTAGTTAGTCAGGCACTTAGAAATCGACAAGTGAAAAGAAAACAAAGTGCTCGATGATCTGTTTTAATAATAACTTTAGATCCCAACAAATATGATCTAAATTTCTGTAACGCCCAAACTATTGCTAATAACTCCAATTCACTAGTAAAATAATTTTGTTCAGCATTCCTTAATGTTCTACTTGCTAAACAAATTAATTTAGGCATTCCTTCTTTATCTTCTTGACATAAATATGCCCCTAAAGCTTTATTACTTGCATCTGTAGTAAGAACATATGGTTTATTTTTTACAGCTCTAGTAAGTAGTATTTCTTCAGAAAATAAACCTTTTAACTTATTAAATGCTTCTTCTTGTTCATAATTCCACATCTACCGTTTTTTATCTCTTAATAATATTAAAACATCTTGACTTTCTTCTGCAATTCTATTGGTAAATTTAGAACAAAAATTTATTAATCCTAGAAAACCTTTAAGTTGTTTAATATTCTTAGGTCTAGGATATTCTTTATTTAGTTTTATTTTTTCCGGATCTGGTTTTATTCCTTCAGTTGTTAAAATATGTCCTAAAAATTTAATTTCCTTTCTACAAAAATTTACTGTAATATTTTCTTCTTGAATTCGATTAAATAAAGTTTCCAAATGTTGGATATGCTCTAAAAATGTTGAAATGCATAACCAATCATCTACAAAATTAATTACGAATTTATCTAATCCCTTTAAAACTGTTTCCGATGCTCTATTTAATGCCGCCGTACTAACTTTAATACCAAAAGGAACCACTTTATGTTGGTAAACTTTTCCACCCTCCTTAAAAGCAGTATATTTCCTTGAACAAATTTCTAAAGGAATTTGCCAAAAACTAGCTCTTAAATCAATACTGGTCATAAACTGATTATTATTACAATGTCGTAATACTTCTTCTACTTCTTCAGGACCATCATAATCATCTTGTAAATTTTTGTTTAATTCTCTTGCATCTAAACACAAACGAATACTTCCATCTTTTTTTATAACTGGCACTAAAGGATTAATATAAGGACTCGTTGATCTCTCAATAATTCCTATATCTAACATTCTTTGTATTTCTTCTTGTACTTTTTCCCTGTATTTTATAGGTACCGGATACGCTTTTTGAAAGTAAGGTGCTTCATTTTTTAGGATAAAATTATGTGTATAGGATTTAAATTTTCCTAACTTGTTTCTAAATATTTCTTTATATTTAAGTATCAACTTTTTTATTAATTTTTTTTCTCTTTCATTAATATTAATAAATTTAATTTTATCTTCAATTTGCTCTATCGTTAAATCAGAAATTTCGTTATTACTTACTGCATTGATAGTTATTGGAAATTGATTAGATTGTTCTAATAAAAAATTATTTATTTCCTTATTATCATCTTCTATTACACTAGTTTTATTATATGATATTTTATTATCTTCTGTACCACCAAATCTCAGTATTTCATTTTTTATATCTATAACTAATCCTAAATTTTGTTGCGTATCTATTCCTAATATACAATCTTTCATTAACTTTAATATTACGATAAAATTAATCTCTGTTATTAGCTTCCCAATCTTGAATTTAGCACGAAATTGTAACTTTAATTTAACAGATTTTTCTCCAGTAAATCCTACTGCTTGAACATTGTTAACCGGAAAAGTTGGACATTTCTTCCATTGTTTTATATATTCTTCATAAATTCTTCCTGATATACAGGTAATTTTACTACCCGTATCTATCAAAGCAGATACTTTAATTCCTTCGATTTCCACAACAACTTCTGGAAAATTTATTGGTTTATTACTCTTTTTTTTCTTTTTCTTCTAATAACAACTCTCTCATATCATCAAAAACAGTATTAATTGATATAAATTCTTGCTGTTTTTTTTTATTTTCTGTTGTAGCAGAATTTTTATTTATTTTATCCGAAGCTTCTACTACAACTCCAGATCGTTTCCCGAAATACTACCCATTTTCTTTTCTTCATCTTGTAACTCTACTTGATGTATTGTATTCTGTCGTCCTTTCTGATTTCTATATTCCTTTTGATTTTCCGTTGGTCTTAAATGATTATTTTGATCTTCCTTTTTATCATCTCTCATTCTGTAAGGTGTAGATGCTCTTGGTAAGTCATAACGTGAATTTCCTTGATTGTTGTATGAAGAACTATTCTGACTTGAATCTCTCCATGAATCATTATTTCTATTACTTCTCCATGAATCACTATTTCTATTACTTCTATATGAATCGTTACCAGAATTTTTCCAAGTATTATTATTTAATGTTGAATTAAGAGGACCAGCTTTATCAATATTATCTAATAATCTAATTAATTCACTTAGTGTTGTTACATTTTTAGTTAAAATAGTCTGTTGTAGGTTATAATCAAAATGTCCGGATAACTTATTTATAAAATCTGATAACATTGGAGCATCATCTAACATATTGACTTCATTATATAATTTAATAACGTATTCACTTCTTTTTAAACCACCGTCTCGGTTATAAAATCCAAATTCTAGTTGTCTCCGAATTTTCGATTGCTCGTTATGGTTCTAATATTTTCTAATAAACATTTTCTCTAAAATCACGAAAATTATCAATTGTATCTTCAATTAATTCCCACCAATCTGCAGCTGAACCTTTTAATGCTTGCGATAAAACATATTTAAATTTATTCCGTGTTATACAAATAGCATTTACATAATTAGATAAATTTTTGAGAAAATGCATTGGTCTCTCATCTTGTTTTCCAAAGAATGTGGGTAATTCTAACTTTTGAGCGAATCTAAAATTATTATTATTAGGATTAGTTTGTATTATTTTATCTTCAATATCTTCTTTAGTTTTTATAAACATATCCTTTAATAGATTTTGTTCAGCACCTATTTTTTTTATTTCTAATTCATTTTTATTAATATTTTTATCACGAATTTTATTTCTCTCTTCATTTTCTACTAATTTCACTACACATGACGTAATTCCATCAGTAAGAACTGATATTGCAGCTGAATGATTTTCAATTACTTCAATTCTTTTTTGATTTTCTTCCCGAAATCTTATATCTAATTTATTTAATCTTTTATTTAAAATTTCGAGATATATCATTCTACCATTATCTATATTATATTAAGCTGCTTCCATCAAAAACCTTTCTCCCTTTCTGTGACGTCAATCTATTTGTATGACGTAATTGTCGAAGTGACGATATTTTTTGATAAATAGATGTATCACATGTTTTTTGACGCACTGTTGGGGGTTAATGTTTTTAGTTGCTTTTTTAAAAGGGGTAAAATTTGAAGGGGGAAGGGGTGGTGGTATGGGGTGTACCCTGACCACCTAGACATCGTCTTCAGGAAGTGACAATTTTTTTTTGCATATTTAAGCAGGGTGGTACACTACTTACCAGTAGACGATGTCCAGATGACCCGGAGGTCACCCTCACCACCTGGACATCGTCTTCAGGAAGTGACAATTTTTTTTGCATATTCAAGCAGGGTGGTACACTACTTACCAGTAGATGATGTCCAGATGACCCGGAGGTCACCCTGACCACCTGGACATCGTCTTCAGGAAGTGACAATTTTTTTTTGCATATTCAAGCAGGGTGGTACACTACTTACCAGTAGACGATGTCCAGATGACCCGGAGGTCACCCTGACCACCTGGACATCGTCTTCAGGAAGTGACAATTTTTTTACATATTCAAGCAGGTTGGCAATTCAGAAACTTTTAAAGGACGATTTCATTTCTAAAATCTCGGTAGTCTAAAGGTTAAAATGTAAAGTTTCCAAACCGAAAATATAAAAATGTGATTTGTGTTAATAGTACTTTGAGTAATAATACCAAATACACTATAATTTTTTTTCCTTGAATGAGAATAGAGTACAATCTTGTTTCCAAAACTTTCTTTTCTAAAAAAATGCAAGGTTAAGAAAATACTCATTAGGTATAAAGGAATAGATACACTCCGACCCAGACAGCACTTCATATTGCAGCGATATTGTTGGAATAATGTCATATTGCTACAATATTGTCAACATACATTGTCTGATTTTAGTATTTCATTAATTAATGAACGCATTAATGAGGATAATAATTTAAGCTAAAGAATTGTTGTATTGTCTTATGTTTTGACGAAAATTCGTACTATATTTCGAATTACCTATAACCAAATTTTTTAATTCTTTTGGATATGTGGGTGAAAATCATCTAACGCGCACAATTGTGTAATAGTGAAATATATCCCATTATATCATATATAAAATTACGAATAATATATTCTAAGTACAATATATGTAATTTAATGTAAGTCAGCCGTGAAACTTGATAAAAGTTGATTTTATTGCCAAGTTTAAGTTGCTTAAAGTTTGAAATATAACGTCCCCTGGCTGTAAGAAGGCCATAATCGCATATTAACTGGTGCGATTATAGGCGTATTTCTTTATTTCAAAAACGGGTTCAAAACTTAATTGTTCATTTTGATAACCACAATTAAAATTAAGTTGAAAATCTGGACATTTACTGATTTTTGAAGTGCACTGAACTTGCTGAACTTTGTAACAAACTTGTTATTAATAATAGCTGTGTTATGATTAATGTCTTTAAAATTAATTGTAAACATAAAACATTTTTCTGACCAGGTGAAATTGTTAACTTTTGGTTTACTTTAGAGGTAAAAATTTTATTTTTAGTATTTCATGATGTTAAGCAAAAAATACGGGCATGTTTTTGTGGTAATTCAGCGGTTACCTTTTTTAATGTAATTTCTCTGGTAGAGTATAATTGGAAAACTAATAAATTTTTAAAACCAATTCATAGAGTAAATTTCAGATAAAGTAACTACATAAAAACAGTATTATTCCGATGTGGAAATTTTGAATGTTAACGTAATAAAATTTAAAAAACAATCTATGTAAACTCCCCTGGCATGTAACATCCCCTGTCCAAATTTCTTTAATAACAAATAATCGATGCTGATCATTACATGCTTTACTGTTTTGACTAAAAATAAACATTATTTCTTAACAATTGTTTTCTCCATTCAAAGGAACTATGCGAGTCCATCAATGGAAATGGAGTAGATGTGAGCCCCAAAAAATTAATTTTAATGAAGTAAGTTGTTACGAATGTAATTTGAATAGACAATGTGAACATTATCAATTAGGGTCGATCTCGTACGAAAATAAAACTCAGAAAAAGAGTAAAATTGTTATTTAAGATAAAAGAAGTCACTACTAAAAGAAATAATAAAAATATATATTTATATTACAAATATAAAAATTATGTTAAATTGATTATATGGAAACATTGCATATATTTTATAAATGGAAGAATTTGTTAATTAATTTTTTTTTGTTATTATCAATTAGGTATAGTTATATTCAATGTATACTCCATAAAATATGTTTATTAAAATTTTCTATCCCTATTACAAAATCTCACGTGAGAAATTGATTTTTTATTATTTAGCAAATTTAAACACCTCTCCAATTGAAATATCACACGAGATTTTGGCATGAATACGTTGAGTAAATCAACTGATCCTGTATGCTCACTGTAAACAGGTGCTCTAGAAACTGTAATTGGTCCAGAGAAACCAAAAATATATAAATGTGATTTGTGTTAATAGTACTTTGAGTAATAATACCAAATACACTATAATTTTTTTTCCTTGAATGAGAATAGAGTACAATCTTGTTTCCAAAACTTTCTTTCTAAAAAATGCAAGGTTAAGAAAATACTCCTTAGGTATAAAGGAATAGATACATTCCGACCCAGACAGCACTTCATATTGCAGCGATATTGTTGGAATAATGTCATATTGCTACAATATTGTCAACATACATTGTCTGATTTTAGTATTTCATTAATTAATGAACGCATTAATGAGGATAATAATTTAAGCTAAAGAATTGTTGTATTGTCTTATGTTTTGACGAAAATTCGTACTATATTTCGAATTACCTATAACCAAATTTTTTAATCTTTTGGATATGTGGGTGAAAATCATCTAACGCGCACAATTGTGTAATAGTGAAATATATCCCATTATATCATATATAAAATTACGAATAATATATTCTAAGTACAATATATGTAATTTAATGTAAGTCAGCCGTGATGAAACTTGATAAAAGTTGATTTTATTGCCAAGTTTAAGTTGCTTAAAGTTTGAAATATAACGTCCCCTGGCTGTAAGAAGGCCATAATCGCATATTAACTGGTGCGATTATAGGCGTATTTCTTTATTTCAAAAACGGGTTCAAACTTAATTGTTCATTTTGATAACCACAATTAAAATTAAGTTGAAAATCTGGACATTTACTGATTTTTGAAGTGCACTGAACTTGCTGAACTTTGTAACAAACTTGTTATTAATAATAGCTGTGTTATGATTAATGTCTTTAAAATTAATTGTAAACATAAAACATTTTTCTGACCAGGTGAAATTGTTAACTTTTGGTTTACTTTAGAGGTAAAAATTTTATTTTTAGTATTTCATGATGTTAAGCAAAAAATACGGGCATGTTTTTGTGGTAATTCAGCGGTTACCTTTTTTAATGTAATTTCTCTGGTAGAGTATAATTGGAAAACTAATAAATTTTTAAAACCAATTCATAGAGTAAATTTCAGATAAAGTAACTACATAAAAACAGTATTATTCCGATGTGGAAATTTTGAATGTTAACGTAATAAAATTTAAAAAACAATCTATGTAAACTCCCCTGGCATGTAACATCCCCTGTCCAAATTTCTTTAATAACAAATAATCGATGCTGATCATTACATGCTTTACTGTTTTGACTAAAAATAAACATTATTTCTTAACAATTGTTTTCTCCATTCAAAGGAACTATGCGAGTCCATCAATGGAAATGGAGTAGATGTGAGCCCCAAAAAATTAATTTTAATGAAGTAAGTTGTTACGAATGTAATTTGAATAGACAATGTGAACATTATCAATTAGGGTCGATCTCGTACGAAAATAAAACTCAGAAAAAGAGTAAAATTGTTATTTAAGATAAAGAAGTCACTACTAAAAGAAATAATAAAAATATATAGTTTATATTACAAATATAAAAATTATGTTAAATTGATTATATGGAAACATTGCATATATTTTATAAATGGAAGAATTTGTTAATTAATTTTTTTTTGTTATTATCAATTAGGTGTAGTTATATTCAATGTATACTCCATAAAATATTGTGTTTATTAAAATTATACTCCATAAAATATTAAAAGTAAATTATTATTATAATTGTCACTTCCTGAAGACGATGTCTAGGTGGTCAAGGTACACCCCACACCACCCCTTCCCCCTTCAAATGTTGCCCCTTTTAAAAAACAACTAAAAACATTAACCCCCAACAGTGCGTCAAAAAACATGTGATACATCTATTTATCAAAAATATCGTCACATCGACAATTACGTCACACAAATAGATTGACGTCACAGAAAGGGAGAAAGGTTTTGTTGGAATTTAATTTTTATTTAACTTTAACTCTAACTTTAATTTTTTCTATTATATATTTTTAATATTTAATTTATTAAAAAAAAATAATAAAAAATAAATAAATAAATAAATTTCAATTATTAAAGATTCATTAAAATAATTATTTGCTATTTTTACCATCATACATATTATTTTTTTTTTGTTTACTCTTAAGTTCTGCAATAACATCTAATTTTTTTTTTTTTAATGAGGAGTAGCATTTTCATTTATTGACTCATTATCATGAACTTGAGTTTTTTAAAAAGTGTTAAAATAGGGTAAGGTGAGGGAATTAAAGGAGGATGGGTAGTTGACCTGGAGGTCATCCTGACCACCTGGACATCGTCCTCGGGAAGTGACATAATTTTTTTGTTTTATAATTTTTTGTTTAATTCATTTTCCCTCTGCGATTACAGGCTTGGGACTGACATATATTGTTCATATATTTTGTTCAGTTCATATATTTTGTTAAATATATATTGTTCATTTATTTTGAAATTTTGAGTGCTACTCTTTAAAGATGCTGCTTATATGTATATTTTTTAATATTTGAATTAAGTGTGCACTTTAGATATGATTTTTTTTATTAATTAATTTATTTTTAACGCTTTGTTAAAAACTTAGCAATATTAGCGCTACGCTTTAAAGGTGCTGCTTCAATTTTTGAATTGTTCTATTGATGATTCATTTTAAAATTTTGAGCGCTACTCTTTAAAGGTGCTGCTTCAATTTTTGAATTGTTATGTTGTTGATTTATTTTTTTTTACCTCCGGGTCATCTGGACATCGTCTACTGGTAAGTAGTGTACCACCCTGCTTGAATATGCAAAAAAAATTGTCACTTCCTGAAGACGATGTCCAGGTGGTCAGGGTGACCTCCGGGTCATCTGGACATCGTCTACTGGTAAGTAGTGTGCCACCCTGCTTGAATATGCAAAAAAAATTGTCACTTCCTGAAGATGATGTCTAGGTGGTCAAGGTACACCCCACACCACCACCCCTTCCCCCTTCAAATGTTGCCCCTTTTAAAAAAACAACTAAAAACATTAACCCCCAACAGTGCGTCAAAAAACATGTGATACATCTATTTATCAAAAAATATCGTCACATCGACAATTACGTCACACAAATAGATTGACGTCACAGAAAGGGAGAAAGGTTTTTGATGGAATTTAATTTTTATTTAACTTTAACTCTAACTTTAATTTTTTCTATTATATATTTTTAATATTTAATTTATTAAAAAAAAATAATAAAAAATAAATAAATAAATAAATAAATTAAAAAATAATAAATTAACTTTAATTTTTTTTTTATATATATAGAACTTTTATCCTCCAAATGTTGAGCAATCGATAGGTGAAAATCAATTATTAATAATTATAAATAATATTTTATTTTAAATTTTTATTTAATAAAATTTTCTATTTTTCATGATTTTTATTTTTTGACATGATCAATTTACGAGAAATTGCCCATATATACATGTAAAATCTAAATGTGCATAAATTAAAGGTTACCTAATTATCTTTTTTATTGTATTCATACAATTGTAATTTTATTTATTTTTTCACATATAATAATTACAAAGGAAATAAGATTGGACACGCCATAAGAATAATAATAATAATATAAAATCAAAGAGTGTTTTAATTGAAGAATAATAAAATCCAATTATTATTGTAATTATGTGCATTAAAAAATAGACAATAATAAATGTTAACAAATAAGTAAGATTATTATTACTTAGTATTAATATATTATATTTATCTAAACTTTGAAAATGAAAAATTAAATCTAATAACTTAATAACTTCATATAGTTTAAATGTTTTCCTAATAATTAATATTGATACAACAAAATAAATCAAAAGTTTAAATCGACCGAGGGAGCGTTAGCGAACGAGGTATTTGTTGCTAGTTTGTAATTAAACTAGTTCCTTGTTCTGAAATTTCTTCCTCCATTTTCGAATTTGATCTTGTTTTCCGTTTAAATGAAATATTTAAATTCTTATAAGCTGCTCTTCCACGTCTTTTATTCATAATAATTTATAATTAATTTTGTTTTAATAAATTTCATTATAAAATTTAATTATTTCTTTTATTTATATTCCTTTCCTAACTTTAATTTTAATTAATTATCTTAATATAAGAATTGATAATTATTTTATTTTTCAATTTAACACATTTTTCTTTTATTTTAAATTTAAATTTCGCGCATTTTTCCACTGGTATAATTAATTCCTACTTTACCTACATAAAATAACATCAATTTCAATTTAACCGACCGAGTTTATTGATTAGTTTATTTGATTGCCGTGTATAGATCTACTATCGTACACTTACTCAAATTCAACAGCTACTGACGTCACTTAGACAAAACAAAGGAGTTAGTTATCAGTTCCGGTTTCACGATCGCGTTAAAAAAATGTATATGCACCAACTTCCTAATTGTCCCACCAGGGGTACCAAATACAACGTTCTTTTTATAAGACAATTAGGAAGGATGGTGTATAAAAAATAATAAGATTTCGTTATTTTATTTATACTATTAATTTATTCAATTTAATTTCATTATACAAATGAATTTCAAAAAAAATTCTATACACTTATAGTTTTTAAAAAAATCGTAACGGTGGCGCGCGTGTTAGTGGATAAGGAAGATTGTCTTGACAAGTTCTCTTAATGATACGCCTGTCAAAACATCTAAGGAAAAGGTAGGATCGCCGGTTACACCACGAGGATGCTTCCCGACTTGGACCTAGTTCTCCGTACGGATAAGCCGGTCCTTACCTTGTTGGTCGATTCCAGGAAAGGAACTGAGCTGACAAATATGGGACTTAGGCCCTTTATATACATTTTCCAAGATAAAAATTTACCTAAGTATTTAAAATTTAGTATAAATTAGAAAAAAAAAAAGAATTTTCTGATTTTTTCATGATGTTACCGACGCTATCTTGAAAAATTTTTCGGAAAAATTCGCAAACATCAAATGTTTTAATAATAATATCATTTGCAATATGAATTCGTCTTACGATCTTTGTTAAACCGTTTTATTCTAAACTAGCATAACAAAATGTTGAAAAATGTTTTTCTGATTTTTCACCAAATTCAAACTGCCATTTTTAAATTTTCCAATGGAAATTTTCAAATTTGGACTTCAGAATCGGAAAGAACGGAAAATTTTAGCTTGGATAAGTGCTTCTGGTTATTATTTTTGTTTTTTCTTTCGACAATTTTCTAGGAAAAAAACCAATCGACTATAAAATGTCCGATTAGAAAGAAATGGGTTAAATATTTTGAGTTACAAAAATTCGATATTATAATAATATTTGAATATTATTACATAATATTGAAATTAGCGTAATATAATAAACAAAGTAAGTGACAAACTTTAAAAACGTGCCCGATGTTTGCCCGAAAACTCGGCGAGTCGAGAAAGTCTTGTGGACTCAAGATTGAGAAGAGAGTCCATGTCGAGCAATAAAATTGTTTTTGATGGCATTTGTTAGCAATAAATTAGCAATAAATGATGGTCTATTGACATTAGCGCTGTATCATTTATTATGCATTTTGCGTAAATGCGCGGATTCCTGATGTTCGTAATTCGCATAATTATGAACTTTTAGCATTTTTGCAATAAACCGACGAAAAGCAATAAATTAGCAATAAGTTTTGCCGCTGGAATCAATTGAAAATGTTATTTAGGGCCCAAGTTATAACACTGGTTGGGCCAGCTTAATATTTACGTTGGCCCGATCGCTGTTTCTCGGAAACGGCTGGAGCAATAAAATTGTTTTTGATGGCATTTGATAGCAATAAATGATGGTCTATTGACATTAGCGCTGTATCATTTATTATGCATTTTGCGAAAATGCGCGGATTCCTGATGTTCGTAATTCGCTAAATTTGAACTTTTAGCATTTTTGCAATAAACCATCGAAAAGCAATAAATTAGCAATAAATTCTGCCGCTGGAATCAGTTGAAAATGTTAATTAGGGCCCAAGTTATAACAATGGTTGGTCTAGCTTAAGATTTAAGTTGGTCCGATCGCTGTTTCTCGGAAACGGCTGGAGCAACAAATTTTTTTTTGCCGCAATAAATTAGCAATAAAATAGCAATAAATTCAGGCTTAGTTAATATTGGGGCGTTTTGAAGTAGCCGGGCTAGCTTAATAGACATGGTAAAATGATCATTTTTCCAAATTTTAATATTTTCAGATTCTTTTTTTTTATGTAAATAATCCATTACACCTTTATAACAATTGCTTCGTAAAATGTTTTGATTTTTTTTAATAAAATATAATCTTGAACTTTCAAATTTTACAAATGCATCGATTATGATGATATGGATTAAATCCATTTCTTACTGAAAGCCTATAATTATAAAATTGTAAATTCGAAATATTATTATTACTATTTTTACGTTTTAGTTGAGGCATCCATCCGTATCCTCCTTTTGGATAAATAAGTGAGTAGGTCATTGGATTAGTGTGTTTACTTATAAGTGGACTACTGATTGGTTTTTCATGTCTTGAGTATATAACAATATCACGTTCTGCTGGAGGTAGACCATCTTTACCTACAAATACCATCGCAACTTCATTACAAGCAGCTTCATTATATATGTTTTTATCTAATTTTTCATTTCGTTTTATGGACATGGTTATTGTTTTTGGTGCGCAACCTGTTTTTGCACACCGTTCTATTTCTTCTTTTTCTATTTCATGCATCATTTTATAAGCTTTAGCATACGGACTAATATCTCTTAGTAAGATATCTAATTCTCTTAATAATTCTAATTGTATATTTGAATTATTTTTATTAGTTTTTCTTTCTATTGTTGCTAATTCATTATCAAGATCGTATAATTGTCCATATTTGCGAGCTTCATTTTCATTAGAATGCAATGCAAAAACATTAACTTGTGGTCCAGAACCACACAGTTTGTCATAATTTGCTCCAAAACTTGCAAAAGCTAAGGCACTATTATCTGTCCTAATATTTTTTCGGAAATTAACACTTTGTTCTGAAAATTCTGTTGCTAATTCCTTTAAGCAATTTGGATCTACAAGATTTTCTGATAGTTCTTTTCCTAGAAAATTTTTTGTTTGTTGTTTTTTCAAATAAAAAATGTTTGGCCTTACAGTATTCACAAATTTCCGTCATAGAACCTAAGTAATTTTCATGAATTAATTTTTCTTTAAACTGCATATTTGCTATTAAACCTATAATTTTTAATTTACTTACAAATTCCAATGTTTTTTCGTTTTTATTAAGGAGACGTTTTTCTATTTTTTCTAATTTGCTTTTATTTTTTGAAATATTTGATTTATTATATATATTATAATATTGGCCATTATCATTAATTTTTATTTTTTAATTAATATTACCGGTTCTTTATTTTCGTTAATATTTCTTACACTTATTGTTCGTTTCAAACTTCTTTTCAAATAAAAATTCATTAATTCATTTACATCTTTAGTCATTTCTGTATTAGTTTTATAAATTTCTCTTTTGCGCAATGCTTCTTTTTCTCGTTTATTATTTAATTCATCAGAATTTATTTTTTTCATGTTTTCTATATTTCGTAATTTTCTTTTTAGTTTATTCGCTTCTATTTTGCAATTATCAATATTTATACTTTTCATGTAAGCTTCTCTTTTGTGCAATGCTTCTTTTTCTCGAATTTTTTTAATTTCATCACTATTCATGTTTTGTAATTTTAGCATTTTTTGTTGTTTTCTTTTTATTTGCTTTTCTTTTGTTACGTGTGATAGGTATCCACTATAATGGGTACCATTTACTCGTTTAAGCGGACTGCTCAAGGAGCGGATAGTGAAGATAGGAGTATATTAATTAATAAATACGTTAATAAATAAATACTGCTGTTTATTGTCTCAATCCTCTCGAGAGTTTAATAGTATGTTAAGTGTGGTGAAGTACAAAAATACGATCCTCTTCGTAAGATATTTGTATTACTGGTTGGTTGATGCTAGGCTGGTTGGTGTTTGCTGCTAGGTTGCGGCTGCTGGTTGGCGTCTGAGCGGTTTAGTAATAAGGCTGCCTGGAGCTGATACCTGGAGAGGCCGTTCCGTCGTGTTCCGATGCCGGTCGTTGTAGTAAGTCGAACCTCGATCGGGCGTAGGTTCGACGTTAATCGCTTGTATGTGAACTAATCTGAACTCGCGACCGGCTGTTCCTTATGTTTATATACGTAATTGATTGCCCTACATAATTGCCTGACTCCTCAACACGTGTATCGTTTTCTCGTGCGGTGTCGCCTCCACGAAATCGTCAGCGGGGCGGTGTTGGTGACCCGAGAGTCAGCGTTACTCCTCGTCGTTTGAGCTCATTGAACTCGACGTCAGCAGTTTATTCCTTACTGTGCACCGGCGATCGTGCTTCGATTTGGATTGATTTAATATCAGCTTTGCGTTACTTATTCTTATTTTGCATGTTGTATTAATATATTATAAGTGACGTGTTGCCACACGTAACACGTCTGGGCCTTGAAAAAACGTCGTCCTCGACGTTTGTGGAAATGTAGTTGATGCAAGAAAAAAAATTTTCATTATTATTATTATCGATTTTTTTTTATTGATGGGTATTCGTTTCGGTTGTGATTGTCCTCTCAAGATTTGCTGGGCTGAGTACGTGGATCGTTGTTGGGCGTGGCTGTATGTGATTTAGATTACCTGTAATCAGTCTATTATTATTAATAAAAGGGACCCCCCCGGATGCGAGAATCTTCCAAACTATTATTATTATTATAAGAATTACTAGAGAGCTTATGTAATTATACGAAATATCTGATATGTTTAATCGAGTTTCATAAAATAAATAATTTGTTAAATTAATTGAATATTTGCGAGTTGTCGCTAATTCTAATAATACAATATTAAAATTATAAGATACTGAATATTTTCTATACCTTTATGCTATTTTCTAAACAAATTTGTTTGAACATATTTTTTTTTGCTATATATTTTCCTGTTTAACTGTATTAATAATAATACTTATAATATACTTAAATCTATCTATCTATATATAATGTAGCCAAGTCTTGATCTTCAAATAAATTCGTCCTACTGCTGAAGATAGGTTAACATCCCCGCGAAAAGATCGTTGTCCAATTAGACGTAGTTGTCAATGAATAAAATCTTCTGTGTCTTTTTTTCAATTTTTTTTTTTTTTTACATTTTTTGCTTTCTTTTTTTTGTTATTAGTATTATTATGTGTTATGAAAGTTTTCCTTTATATATTTTTTGTTAATTTTCTTTTTTTGTATTTGTTTGTGTCTCTTTACTCTTCTTTTTCTTTCTTTTTTTTTTACATTAGTGTCTTCTGTTTTTTTTTTTAATAATTATTTTTTTCTACATTTTTATTACAATTTCATTTTGATATAATCCTTAATAGTTACGGTTATAAGTCATTTTTACAATTTATATAATATATGTATACTGCATAAATTTACAGAACTAATCTCATTCTAACATATTTACACTATTATACTTTTATATGCATGTTATTAAAATTGTTTACAACAATGACTATTATTTAATAATTTCCTTTTGATAATATAAATTTAAGCAATAAGAATGACATTTTTTGTTAATTATCAATTATTAATTTATTCGTTTTGTTTTATCTAAATAGCATAATTTGGTCCTATGTTTAACTAGCAAGAAAATTTTTTTTTTTTTTACTAGATTCTTTTCTTTATACTATATTAGTTACTTATTTTGCAGTTAGCATTAATAATGCTTGTGTAAATTGTGTCTTTAAATATAAGTCAATATATTGTCGACTATAGTATTGTACAAAGTCAAATAAATAAGTCGCAATATATATGTTTATACATATATGTATTTCTTTTTCTTTTGGTTTTTTTTTTGACCTGAAGTTTCAAGGCATTAGATTACTATTTGGCTACCATTTTGGTGCTAGTAAATGACAAACATACGAGCTCATTGCTCTACCAACTCTGTCATTGTTAGTAAAATTTCACAGTTTGTTCTGTCCATCTTTTGATGCAGAAATATTACACATATTCGAATAACTGCATTAATTTCAATCATTTCTTTTTTTTTTACTCAATTTCACAGAATTTATTATTTATCTTACTAGTTAGAACTTTTGATATTAATTTAATATATTACTTTTTTTTTTATTTCATTCTTATGCAAAAATAATAATAGAAGTAAATTGTAACTCTTTATCACTTAATATTTTAAGTAATAATAATTTTGTTTATATTAATTTGTTATGGTACGTAATATATAAGTTAGAAGGAGATAGTTTGTTACAATATATTAAAAATATTGATTTAGTTAAACTACATTAGTACTATTGGTATGTAAAATATCAATTATATGCTTTACGATAGCTACATGTAAGTATATGATGTACAGTATATACGTGTAAAGTGTGTGCCAGCCTGGATCAGTTTCCACGTTTCTTTAATACATTCGTATGTTTAGCGCGCGGTGTGCATGGCTTAAGACGAAGTCTACCTGGCTATGCTATATACTCGTGGGCGGTGACTGGCCCTCGTTTAAAACCGTGTTATTTGAGTATAGCACTCGGCCATCAGAAAATTTTCTGATGGCCGTGTGATTTCGTTTTCTTCCGCTAGATTCGTGAACGTCTTTTGAAATATAGGATGTAATCACACGTGCGCGTTATACTTGATTATCGACGACGATGAATTATGAATATTTTCTTATCTCTAATAATGATTTCTTCACATGGTTATTCGTAATGTCGAATCTGTCTCCGTTTAATAATTTCTTTGTCATTTTGTATATGTATATATATATATATATATTTATATATACGATTAATCTTTATTGTTATTTATTAATTAAGGTATACAATGTTATTCTGTTAAATATACTTTTTTTTTTTTACCATCCAAAAGTTTATGTAGAAAAGAATAATAATTTTTTTTTTGCAATCAATAAATGCACGCGCAATGTGCGTATGTACAATTGTGTATATATGTATATAAACACCAGTATCGGTACTTATGGTGACACTTCGTGTTATCTTGGTGTTTTGAGGTTATAAAACATATGTAACGACTCAGATATAAGGGGGAGAATATTAATTGACAGAATAATGCATAAAAAACCAATAACCCAAATACCTAAATACCCCTCACCGGTAAAAAAGCACACTTTGACCTTATAATATTAATGAAGGATTGAAGTTATAACGTCTTTCGAGGTGCCGGAGGCCTCCGACACTTCGAATGAGGTTATAACTTCAATCCTTCATTAATATTATAACGTCAAAGCGGGGCTCACAAAGATAATTTGCCGATTTTTTGTGTGTCGGCATAAGTACGGATACATGGTTGAATTTTCGGTGGAATTATGCTGACGTCGGCATAATTACCCCAAAGTAAGCACAATTCCCATTTCCCGTAAGAATTTGTCGGCATAAGTACCGATTGATCAATTTATATGTGTATATATATATATATATATATATATATATATATATATATATATATTTGCGTGCATCTTATATGCATAGCTATATATAATAAATATGTTTCAATAATTCATATATAATTATTCTTTGCTTATATTTATTTATAACATTAGTAAATAAATTAACACTAATTATTAAATTTATTTCATTATTATTAAGTTGTAAATTGAAATAAATTGTTTAATTTTTGAGATTTTCGAAAATCCGACAACGTAGGTACCTTAATTACGTAAAATATGCTGTGACGTGGTATTCGCGCACCCGATCTAATTTAATTAATTTTAATAATTACAATTAATCGTTGGGCCGCGTTGCCCAATACCGTGTACACAATTAATTTATTTATCCGAACTGTGGGCTGTCGCCAGGAACGCGAGTTCGCTGGGACGTACGGTATGGAGGATTCGGGCGATCCTCCTTGCCTCGACACGATTACTTTAAATTAATAGGATGTCGGCGGGAGCGGGGAGAACAATAAAAGCACACAGAATTTAAAATAAAAATAAAAGATGCATTTATTTCATCTGATTTAACATTTGGCCATCCAGGCCTCGTGCCGCGACAATGTTCTTTCGCGCGGGCGGAGGTATCGGGAGCCAACCGGATCGAGATCCTCGCCTGCGGTTGGCTTTACCCCGATCTCCGCTATTCGGGTACCGGCGTACCCGAATACACTCCCGATGTACTCACACACATACACTCGGGAAAGGGGGGGGGACGCGCGGTAATATAAGAAGACTTACCGGGGTGCGCCCCGTGGATGGCCCAGCCGATCCGTGTCCCTTTGTCCTCCTGGGCAACGGAGGACGACGTCGGCTGCGGTGGTGGAAGGCGGCCCTGTGCCGCGGCGAGTGCCTCGCGAACCGCGTCCGCACTCACACCAACACTTCCCGTCCTTACTCACACTCACCAAATCACTCGCGGCTCACTCACGAGGATCGTCCGGGTAACCGATGGCTTTTGCGCCTCACGCGCCTTGTTAGCCAGAAAAACTCTCGGTCGGTCTACCGGTTATAGTTTGTCCGCCTCGAGCGGCGGATCGGGACATACTGATTAGGCAATCGCCTAATTTTCAAAAAAGGGATGAGAGTGGGGAACACACACACACTCGCGCTCTCATCCCTACGTACTATTGCGCGCGTAATCGTACATTTGTAGAAAAATAAACAAGTGTCGTCGGTTGGCCTTGACATACGAAAGGCTCCGACGACTTACAATTCGACAATTTAAATACTCTATTCGTCGTGAATAGATTGTGTGACGATTTCCGTCACAAAGCCCCCCCCCCCCCCCCCCCGAGACTCCACTTCCCTCGGGAAAGGCCGAGTCGAAAGAAAGGCACAATCTATCCACGACTGCGCGCTGTACGCTTCTCTTCTTTTCTTCAATTGGAGGCTGCTTCAATGATTCTTCGTGCTTCGTATGATATTGACGTGGCATACAGTCACCAGGCCCAGCCTTCGCTGACTGTTCTCACGTACGCCGATACGTTTTCCCTACCGCTTTACATGGCAACCCGAGGTTGTACATATCTCTTCACATCGGATATGTGTACCTCGGTCCGTTTCCGACCAGACTCTTCTAGTCTCAGAACTACTGGAGATAGTACTTCTTTAACATCAAAGGGTCTGTCATACTTTGGTGCCAGTTTAGCAGACATGCCTTACGCACCTTAGGAAAGTGTACGGCCAATTTAAATCATAAGCCTTGAGGACCTGCTTGAGACATCTTATAGTTCTGACATATCAGACACCGTAAGACAAATTGGTGGGTATCGTGGTAGATACCTGGCCAATAATAGTCTCTTGCAACGCGTTCGTAAGTTTTTTCAATTCCCATATGACCCATAGCTGGGTGGAAATGAGAATCTACTAGAACTCGGTTCCTCTGCTCTAAGGGTAGCACAAGACGCCAGCCTTCCTCTCGTTCTGATACAGAGTCCAGGACTTTACCGCTTGTAAAACGATATAGCATATCATCCTCAATTTTCCACTCCGGAAATCTTCGAGGGCATGAGCGTACATCGTTTAATCTAGCAATATACCATGGGTCTGTAATTACTTCGAACGAGGCAATCTCTTCTTCGTCGGGGTCTGGGTTGACGGCACGAGAAAGCGCGTCCGGGACATAGTGCAAGGCTCCTTTCTTATGCACTATTTCAAAGTCCCATTGCTGCATTTCAAGTATCCATCGTGCCAACCTACCCGACGGCTGCTTGAGATTTTTGAGCCATATGAGAGCACTATGGTCGGTCACAGCCGTAAATCGATAGGCCTCAATGTATGGTCTCAATCTCTTAATAGCCCATATGAGAGCCAAGCATTCTTTTTCCGTTGTCATGTAATTACGTTCAGCGCGATTTAATAATCGGCTGACGTAGACAATCGGATGCTCGAAACCCTCGTCGTCCAGTTGCGTCAACACCGCACCTATTGCTAAGTCACTAGCGTCACTTTGGACGGTAAATGGCTTAGAAAAGTCTGGACGGGCTAATACAGGCGCTTCGGCTAACGCAACTCTAAGCTGACGAAACGCCTCCTCCTGCTCCTCGCCCCAATCCCAAGCCTGGTCTTTACGCAGCAACTTGGTAATGGGAGCTTTAATGTCAGCTTCTCGATTAATGAATCGAGAGTACCAGCCTACCATCCCGAGAAAGGATCTCAGCTGTTTGACATTACGAGGAGTAGGGTAATTAAGGACTGGAGCGACTCGTTCCTCGTCAGGCCTCAAGCCGTCCGCGTCCAATTTGTACCCAAGGAACGTTACGCTGGAACAACAGAACTCACACTTCTCTCGATTCACTTCGAGTCCAGCGTCATTCAACGTCCTTAGTACGTATTCGAGCCATTTCAGATGGTCCTCAAAAGTTTCGGTAATGACGATCAAGTCGTCTAAATAACCAAACACATGAGGTTCCACCTTAGGCCCGAAAATTGCATCTATAAGCCGTGCAAAGGTCATAGGAGCATTCATGAGGCCAAAAGGCATTCTCGTGAACTGCCACAGCCCCGACCCTGGTACAGCAAATGCAGTATAATGCCGGCTCGCCTCGGCCATTAATATTTGGAAGTACGCTTTCTTAAGATCAATTTTCGATATATACCTTGCATTATGCAGCTTATCCAATATGGTATCCATATTAGGAATTGGATAAGAATCACGTTTTGTGACTGCATTAAGGTCTCGAAAATCGATACAGAAGCGATAACTTCCTTCGTCCTTGCGGACGATGACCGGAGCAGCTGACCAATCACTCGCACTCGGTTCAATAATGCCCTTGTCAAACATCTTTTTGACCTCACTCTGGGCAAATTCGAGGACCTTGGGAGACATACGTCTTGGCTTATGACGAACCGGTCTTGCACCAGGATCAACCTCTATGTGGTGCTCCGTTAACGTCGTAAAGCCGTGGACGTCTCCCGAGGGCAAGAGTAGGCTTTCAACTAACTCTTTGACTTGTTTCCGCTGGTCGTCCTGTATCTCAATTATACCAGCCCATTCAGCGGAAATCCTCGAATCGATGTCATGAGATGTATCTCTGACGAAGTGTCTCCAATCACTCTCGCCAATACGCCAAATAGCTTCGCCTAGTTTGACTTCCATATTCCAATGTTGTAGAAAATCCATACCGAGAATGATGGAATGCTCAATATTCTCTACAATTCTCAGTTGGATATTGCCATCAAGGCCTTCTACACAGAATAGGATGTCAATTAGGCCAAGGACTTTAAGAGCTGGTCAAGCCACACCTTTCACGATAACCTTGACAGGTCTCCATTTAAACTTGTACTGTTCGACAACATCTGATCGTACAAGAGAGACCATGGCGCCAGGATCGAAAAGTGCTTTAAAGTCCTTTCCACCGAGTCGTACCAAAAAGAATAGCCGGTTATCCGATTGGATTCCAGCAATTATCTGATCGGTTTGACTATCGTCGTTAGGAGTCGATGCCGTGTGCGTCATTTTAGACGTACTTGGTACGGCATGTGCCCCCCCCTGAACTGTACTTCTCGGCAACGAGCTTGTACGGTTCATGTTATGCACACCATCGACAACTACCTTCTCCGCCAAGGGCTCGTTGTTGAGGACAATTTCCTTCTCTACCAAGGGCTTCTTGTCCTCATTACTAGGTGTGTCACAACGGGGTGACGATGAGCAACAACCAAGGTCGTTCACTCCGATGGTGCTAAGCGGCTGAGATAACGATCTCTTTACACCTTCTTCACCAATAATATCTCTGCTATCAGAGTATATTTGCCTTTGGAGTTCCTTAGACCAATCTTTAGCCTCACGCTTTTGTTGGTCTAATAAGGTTCCTTGTTCTGTTTTACCTTGCAAAGCTCGGGTGGGATTGACAGGTTGTGTTCTAAGAACTTTTCCATCTGTCGAATCCCCAGAACGTTTAGGATCCTTACACTCAGACTTACTTTCAACACCAACTTCGGTCTGAGAGCGAATTTGATCTCCGTTAAGGACTTTAGAGAAGTCAGCAAATGATTTGCTAGACTTCTTAAAGAGTTTAGAGGGTTCTCCAACCTTAAACTCTTGCCCTTGTAAACCATGCGGTTTACTTACTGCAGTGCAGGGCGCCCGGGGCAGCTCGGGTGCCCTGCGTTCAGGTTTCCCACGTTTTGTAGGAACCTGACGCAGTTAGGACATGTTTGGAGTGTATCGCCACTAGTTCCACACAGCTGGCACTCCTTTGCTACCAATTCGGTAGAGCACTGCTCAGCGGAGTGCCCAATGTTTCCGCATCGGTAGCATGTTCGGCTCGGGCAATCCGACGACCTATGACCGACTTTTTGGCATGTGAAACACACGCCGACAAAGTTGGTGCTCAGGTTCGTTGGATTTACTGCCGTCGCCTGTGGTTGCACATACCTCACCAGGTTTTGTGCCATTTGTGGAACAAAAACATTTTGCTGGGGCAATTGAGAATTCGTCAAAACACGTCTTTCTCTCTTGCCCGAGCTCTGTTTTTGTTGCCCAGGTGACTGTTGAGAAACAGGCACGTACGATACGGATTTCGAATTGGGGGCACTCACTCCATTATTCGATTTGCCGTATCGTTTCTGAAAACTATTAGCGACGTTGGAAGTACCGTACACAGCGGCTGCTTCGTATTCGCTTGAAGAAGAGTTTGGCGAGTTTTTCGCACTTTTCTTGCTCTTCTTCTTAATAGTTTTCTTCGACGACTGTTTATCCGCATGAGAAGACTCATCCTTACTCTTTTCGGTAACAGTCGCCACTTTGCCCGAAACTCGTGCTGCACCACTCTGTTTCGGAAAAGCTTCTGGTACGAGCTTCTCGCGTTTAACGTTGGAACTGGAAAATTTCGTGTCCCATGTTAAATGCTGCTCGTACTCTTTACCGTAGCTTGTCAAATCAGAGAAATTCCTGATTTGACGTACTGGTATGTACCTACGGTAGTCTGGCCTCATCTGCGAGTAGGCCATCTTCACCTGTTGTTCTAATGAGGGGGAGCTTTTAAACTTATTTACGATCGCTCTGAAACAGTTCAAGAACGTCGTAGCCTTTTCTCCCTCATTTTGTGTTCTTGATCGAAGTTCCATGAGTAAATCTTCGTCATTTATTATACCGCCATACTCATTTAGGAACTCGATCTCAAAATCACGCCAATCTCGAAGAGATGGCTGAACTGTTCTATACCAGAACAGTGCTGATTTTGAGAACACATTGGGCAGGGCACTGAACATCCTGCGATCTGAGAACTCGTTGTCATTTCTGAAGTCGTGCAAACGGTTCAGAAATTCTTCCGCGTCCTTTTTGGTCTCACCATCAAAGGACATGTTCCAGATACGCAGCTCTCGTGCGCACCCTGTCCGATCGTGCGTTCGGTTATCGTCTTCACGATACCTTGGCCTGGCCTCGTAGGATTCTCTTTCCCGACGGTCATCTCTATTATCCGTCCGGGAACTCCTACGCCTGCTGGTAGAAGGATTCCTATTCTCTTGTCGGCCTTCAGCCGCCCTACGAGAATCGGATCTCCTACGAGCAGGTTCGCGATCAGACTGATACCCATCGGACGAATCCGTCTGAGTACTCTGATCGCAAGTGGCCACCGCACGATTCTCTCGAGGCGTTTCTCTACGTCTGTCCGACCTCTCTCTGTGACCTTGCTCCGAAATTTCCGGCTGTGCTCGGTCGTCGAGTTTACGGTTGGACTGACGTTTATGAGTACGTCTCTCCGTACAGCTGTCACGACGTTCATCGTCGCTTGAGGCTCTACTCACAGAACGATGGTATCGTGACTTTCCGTTTGGAGTCGTGTACTCATGCCTCTCTCTTCTATCTTGTCCTTCACAAGTCTTAGAAGAGGTCTAACGACGTCTCTGTTCAAACCTCGGTTTTTCGTAAGATTGAACACTGACGTCATTAGGAAGGTCATATCCATTCCTATCATCAACAAATTGACGTTCGGTTGTATTAGCTTCAGGTTGCCTGTTGTCGTATTGTCTAGAGGTGTATCCTCGTGACGTACGACGGTCGGCTTCCGTCTGCGAACCCAAGTCAAAATGTTGTGTTGGCACTTCACTCTCTCTAGTGCCAAGATGTCCGCTGTTTCTCTGCTCTTCAATTGGGAGGTAATGTGCGGGTGCATAAAAACCTCCGAGTTGAGCAGTCGTCACGGTCGTAACCGTCGACGTAGTGGTTGTGCACGAGGTTGCAGCCACCGAAACAGGAACATAAGGGATTGCAGTCGTGGTCATGTTAGCTGCCAGTACCTCACCAAACCGTTTAGGTATAGCACCTGTTGATGCCAACCTCGGGCTTTGTGCAGTACTCATTGGCGAGTTTCTAGACAGACCACTTGGTGACTGAGCTCCATCTTCTTCAGGGATAGGTGCTCTGTCACTAGCAACCCTTTCGCGATCCGACATTTCGGACTCGCAGGAAACTTCCGTTCCTGATGGGACCACACTCCCTTTCCTGGAATGAGGTTTCCTAATTTCCCACAGTTCCTGACATACTAGAGGTTTATGTGCAGGCTCTGCCCTTACATTCTCATCGTATTCAGGGAACCATGGTATTTCCAGATTAATGTCTACACATCTTATCCGGTGACGCAAAAGGCGTTCGCGGCACTCCGCCTCTTCGCCATTTGCGTTTAAACTTAGATGCTCCAATTGGGCATACACTGCCTCAATCGGAAGCTTCTTCGTTTCCCGACGAATATCCCTAGCTATGCGTGATTCACGCATAAGCTGGGCCATTCGGGCTTCATAGCTGCTGGCCATTATTTTTTTGACCAGCAGCCGCCGACGTGTTACGTCGGGAGAAGTACTCTCAACCGGGATTTCAGATGAAATCCCTAGTGTTTCAAATACTTCGGAAGTATCCAATTTTCAATTGGAAATTATTTTATTGGACTCACCACAATAAAATAATTATTACTCCCAACGAGTAAAAAAAAATTTGGTGTCGGCTTAATTACAATAAATTGTAAAAATGCACCGACTAGTGTACCAACAAAATTAATTCACTTAATTAAAATCCAAAAGATTTTCTTTAAAAGGAATTTATTTCGTCCTTAGAAGGACAAAATAATTAAATTTCGTTGGTTAAAGTTGTGGCAAATCACACACTTAACACTTGCACCAAATTAAAATTAATTATTTAACTTGCTCACAAGTCTAAATAATTAATGTTTATAATAGTGTCTTGTGACTCACACGCACCAAGACTCTATACAATTGCTTCTGCAAGCAAAAATAATTAATTATTAACAAAAAGAAATCCTTAAATTATTTCAATATCGTCGGTAATTTAACCAGTAATGGTAAATTTAACGATTTCCCAAAATATCTCTCTCGCCAGTTATAATCCAAAAGATTCCTCACTGGCGAAAAGAATTTATTTTGTTATGGAAATTGAAATAATTAAAGCTTCAATCTATTAATAAATACAGAACAACAAATTATAAAGGAAGAAAAGACAAAGAAAAAATCAAATTATTTATCTCACTAACGTGCCTAAATAATTAATTTTAAAATAAATATAAAAATAAATACAGTGTCTTGTGATTCACACACACCAAGACACTATTTATTATTTTGCTTTTCCAAGCCCAAAACAAAAAAAAAATTCCTTTATAATTTACACTACACTACAAATACAAATTTAATTAAATTATTTCAACAAGCCTAACAATTAAATTTAAATAATCTAAAAACTAAATACAGGTCTTGTGATTCACACACACCAAGACACTATTTATTATTTTGCTTTTCCAAGCCCAAAACAAAAAAAAATTCCTTTATAATTTACACTACACTACAAATACAAATTTAATTAAATTATTTCAACAATAGGGGTATTTACGAAATGTTGTAAATCCCGTATGGTTTGCAACAAAAATAATTATTTCACTAATTGTCGTCCCAAACAACAATTTTTCAGCGAAATATATTTATTTTATCCTAAGAAGGACTAAATAAATAATTTAAGTTGCTACCAAGTTGAAATAATTTATATTTCCTTTTTCAAATAAATTGAACGAAAAGGAAATGAAAATTTAATTATTTAACTTGCCAACAAGTCTAAACAATTAAATTTATACACCGAATTAATTTACTCAAACACACCAAAAAAAAATTATAACCAATTATTTAACTAACAAACAAGTCTAAATAATTGGCAAAAATGTGTGGAGATATAATTTAAACACACAAAAAGAGAAAAGAAAGTTTTTAACATATATTAAAATTTCACAGCAAATAACGAATACGAAATATTAGGTTAAATGCCGATCATTAAAATACATGCAAAAAAATTCAATTATTTAACTCACTCTCGAGTCTAAATAACTATATTTTACAACTCTCGTATCTTTGCGGAACAATCACACAAAGATACTTAACATTAATTGTTTAACTTGCAACAAGTCTAAACAATTAACACGAGTTATAAAAAAAAATTTTTCTCACACTCAAAGATTTACAAAAATATATTACAAGTATCGTGAACCGTAATACTCAATAAATACAAAGTATTAAATTAAGTAATTACGGTCAGACAATTGTAATACAGATAATTTTAATTATTTTACTCACACACGAGTTTAAATAATTAATATTACAACTATTGTAACTTTGCGGCTGATTCACACAAAGTTACTTAATGTTAATTATTTAACTTGCAACAAGTCTAAACAATTAACAATAGTTGTAAAATATATTTAATATACACAACAATTTATACATATATTATATAAATAAATAATAATAAATAATAAACACAATTATTAAACTATAATTACTACATAATATATGTCAGGGAGGGGAGAAAGCAGCAAAATTTTCGCTCTCAACTCAAAAATAAATTCAATTAAAATTTCGCCGCGTCCCGTATAAAAAGAAAACAAATATTATAATTTTAAAATTTTCTTCAAAAAGGGAGGGGGTGGGGCAACTACCTCTCCCGAAAGGATTTAATTGAAAACACTCTCACACCATAAATCTCAAATAAATCCCGCGCGGGAACGAATTTATTTTATTAAAACGAAATAAAATAATTCGCCGCAGTGGTTTCTATCTGCGAAACCAGCTGCGAAGACTTATACTCGCGAAGGGGCTAGGCGATCGCGCTATCTCTCTCACTCACACACCTATAGCCCGCCTAGCACCTACTCCGATTCCCCGCGACTAGGGATTCTCTCTCTCACTCCCACTCGCGGGCGCAACCGGAGAGAGCCGATGATGATCGGCTCTCGCGAAGTCTTTCCCGTTCGCTATTCGGGGGGGATTCTCGCTGCCCGCGATCCGCGGCGCAGGCTACTCTCTCCCTACTTTGCCGCTCCCATACAAGCTAAGCAAAGATCTCCCGTCAAGCTCGCGATCGAGAGAGACCGATCTCGGTAAGTTCGAGCGCTTCCGGCTAAACACGGTCGCGCGCGAACTCTCTCTCGATATACCGGTGTATACCTCTCCTCGGATACCCGAGCAAGAGGGGGAATACTCCGGTATAGAGACGCGTCTCACACGCCGTCTCTCGCGCTCTCTCTCTCTCTCTCACTCTAACTCGTATAACTCACTCTCTCTCTCTCTCTCTCTCTCTCTCTCTCTCTCTCTCTCTTTACCCGCTCCGTTTCGCCGCGACACTGCTCGCGCGCGAAAATATGGCCGACAATTTTACATTAATTTAAAATCGTTGAGGACGAAACCGAACGTCCTGTCACGGTCGCCATTTGTGACGTGGTATTCGCGCACCCGATCTAATTTAATTAATTTTAATAATTACAATTAATCGTTGGGCCGCGTTGCCCAATACCGCGTACGCAATTAATTTATTTATCCGAACTGCGGGCTGTCACCAGGAACGCAAGTTCGCTGGGACGTACGGTATGGAGGATTCGGGCGATCCTCCTTGCCTCGACACGATTACTTTAAATTAATAGGATGTCGGCGGGAGCGGGGAGAACAATAAAAGCACACAGAATTTAAAATAAAAATAAAAGATGCATTTATTTCATCTGATTTAACATTTGGCCATCCAGGCCTCGTGCCGCGACAATGTTCTTTCGCGCGGGCGGAGGTATCGGGAGCCAACCGGATCGAGATCCTCGCCTGCGGTTGGCTTTACCCCGATCTCCGCTATTCGGGTACCGGCGTACCCGAATACACTCCCGATGTACTCACACACATACACTCGGGAAAGGGGGGGGACGCGCGGTAATATAAGAAGACTTACCGGGGTGCGCCCCGTGGATGGCCCAGCCGATCCGTGTCCCTTTGTCCTCCTGGGCAACGGAGGACGACGTCGGCTGCGGTGGTGGAAGGCGGCCCTGTGCCGCGGCGAGTGCCTCGCGAACCGCGTCCGCACTCACACCAACACTTCCCGTCCTTGCTCACACTCACCAAATCACTCGCGGCTCACTCACGAGGATCGTCCGGGTAACCGATGGCTTTTGCGCCTCACGCGCCTTGTTAGCCAGAAAAACTCTCAGTCGGTCTACCGGTTATAGTTTGTCCGCCTCGAGCGGCGGATCGGGACATACTGATTAGGCAATCGCCTAATTTTCAAAAAAGGGATGAGAGTGGGGAACACACGCACACTCGCGCTCTCATCCCTACGTACTATTGCGCGCGTAATCGTACATTTGTAGAAAAATAAACAAGTGTCGTCGGTTGGCCTTGATATACGAAAGGCTCCGACGACTTACAATTCGACAATTTAAATACTCTATTCGTCGTGAATAGATTGTGTGACGATTTCCGTCACAATGCATAATTTGAGAAGTTGCATTTTAAATGTTAAATGCAATAACTCGTAAACTATTGGTCCTAAAATTTGCAAAAAGGGCTCTAATTTGTTAATTAAGATTACACTTTCTGGTTATAATATTAAATTTGTTAACTTTTCATTTTTTCTTTCATTAGTCGGAATTTTGAAAAACTTTTTTTGTTAAATAACTTAATTATAGTTGTTCTTACGTAATTTATTAAAATAATAATTTCTTTTGCATATTAACCTGTTTTTTTTTCTATAACTCGGTTCCTAATTAACTTTTCGAAATCTTTTCTTTTTCTAGTTTTGCAACTAAGGTTTTGTGGCTTTTCCATTAAATTAATTTTAATTTTTATAAATAATTAATTAATGAAAGTCAATTTGTTTATAATTTCGTTCTATCATATGAACATATTTTTATTGGGTTTTCGAATAGTGCATAACAAACTCTATATAAAACTATATAGGTGATTTTTTCTTAAGTTGTAAATTAATTGTTTATAATTAATTATTAGCTATGTTTATAAAAATAGCGAAATACTTCTTTTGCCTAATTTAACAATTAAGGATGTACATTATTTTTACTTAATAAAATTTTACATTCTTTTTATTATTTATAACTTATAATTGTTTATAATTAATTATTAGCTATGTTTATAAAGATATCGAAATATTTCTTTCGCCTAATTTAACAATTAAGGATGTACACTTTTTTTGCTTAGTAACATTTTCCATTTTTTTTATTATTTATAACAAATTGTAATATGTTTATAATTTTTCCTCATATTAATAACGAAATTTTTTTTACATTATCAAATTGTTTCGAAAATCTATTATATAAACACATAAAAATTATTATATATTATTTATTATTCGTATTTATTAAGTTGGTCAATCATTTCCACAATATGCAATAAATATTTTTAATAAGTATAGACATGACAATAGCATATTCTATAAACATTTGCAGTTTGTGCACAGTTTTGTTGCTTATGATAATTTAATAGTACTCTTTCTTAAATTAATATAGTAATATATTTGAAGTTATAATTGTATAATTTATTATTTCCTCAAATATCCAGTATCAATACAATTATATTTTATGTATTTTTTTCTGTTCTATTATAATTTACATTGTGAATAATTGAGTTTTGGTAGTTCATAACTGTGTTTTAAGAAGTCCATATGGACAATTTTTGTCTTATTACCTTTCTGTATTTTCGCGTTATGTGTTTCGTAGTTTATCCCCAAAATTTCACAAGGTCCTACATAATCATTATCCGTTTTTCCCTGTTTTGGATTTTTTAATAAATATACCATTTCTCCTTCCCTAAAATGTTTAATATTTTGTTTTTGGTCATAATAAAATTTAGATCTATATTTTGCTTGTACTAAATTCATTGCAGCTAGTGTACGAAGTTGAGATAAGGTTGATGTTATATCTGTTAAATAATCGTCATATGTAGGTAATTGTTCCTTAGGAGGGAAGCTCGAGGGAGTTCTTGCTCTTTGACCAAATAGAATTTCGTGTGGAGTATAACCTGTTCCTTCATGTACTGTAGTATTATAAGCATGTTGCGCTAAAGGTAAAATCGTATCCCATTCGGTATGAGTTTTAATATACATTTTTAGGTATTCGTTAAGGGTGTGGTGCACGCGCTCAATTCCGCCATTAGATTGGGGGTGGTACGCCGTTGTGCAGTTCTTATTTATCTTAAATATATTAGCAAACTGTTCTAACATCCTATTCATGAAATGAGCACCTTGGTCAGAGGTTAAGGAAAGGGGTGACCCGAAATAACTTATGAGTTTGTCTGTTAATACATGAACGACCTCCTTTGCGGTGGCATTTTTTACCGGTGCTAATATACAATATTTACTTAGTTGGTCTTGCATTGTTAGTATATATTGGTTACCTGCTACAGTAGGTTCTTTTGGACCTACGAAGTCCATAGACCATTTAGATAAAGGTTTAGAGGGTGTATCGGATATTAACATTGGTAATCGCGTTTTTATGCCTACTAATTTTTGAGTTTGACAATCAGGGCATCCCCGTACGTATTGTCTCACATCATCCTGCATGTTTCTCCAATAATACTTGTAAGAAATCCTATCGTAGGTTTTTGTAATACTTTTAAGTCCTCCTGTTGCTGATTCATGAAATTCCTTGATTAACCTAAATCGATCTTTTACTTTAGGAATGGGTAAATTATTTTTAAATAACACTACCTCGATTTCCCTTCCCTGAAATAATTTATTTACTTGTTCTATTAAATAGTTCCATTCTGCTAATGATAAAATAGCTAAATCCCTAATAAGTCCTACTGTTTTTATTTCGTATTTATTTAATGTTGCTCTAAGGGTCTTAAAACTTTTAACGATATCAGGGCGTAATGGTTTATTATCGATATGTTCTTTTACTACTACTCCGAAAAGTGGTACTCCTTTTGAATGACTAACTATCACTTCCCCTATGTTACGCGGCATACTTTTTAATTCTTCTTCGAAAATAAATCGTCTTTCTACTAGTGCTTCGAGTACTTCAGTCTCGAGAAAACTATCTGCGCTTAACATGTAAATTAAATTTCCTTTATATGCAAACGGTTGTTCGTCTAATAGGGTATAAATTTTACTATATTTTCCGTGTCTTTAATCCATGGAGGAATTATATCCGGAGCGCGAGCTTCTGCGGTTAAGTAACGAGTCATCGCTCCTGAATCTCTTATTGTTTGATTTATCGATCGGTTTCTCGAGTTATTATGATCATTAAGGTCGTAATCACACGATATATCCATATTAGAAAAATTTAAATTATTGGAATTATTTCTATTAGTAATTATATATGGAGTAAAATGATTATTTACTAAGTGTAAATGTATAAATTCGGGATTGTTTACATTAGCTTTACAATAAAAATATTCAACTCGATTTCCGATATGATAGTGAATACATGCATTAATATTAAATGTTTTTGAAAAAATATATATGCAATCTATATCGCCGTTCTGTGTATCAGAACTTAAAATTTTATGAGCTTCTATCGGATCTCCACATTCTTTAATTGCCGATGAATTTAGTAATCGATCGCGTAACTCCCGCGGAGATATTTCTAATTTTAATATTTTTATAATAGAATAGAAAAGACAGTTACCCTGTGGATTAGCAGGTATATCGGTATCGTGTGTTTTTTCTATTTTCGATTGCGCGCATTCATTATGCTAAGTATACACATAGTATTTCGACGCTAATTCATCTAAATTATTGTTATTATCGCTTATTGAATTTATAGTTTTATTCGTTTCATGAGTACTGTCAATATTTGTCAAATTTATATTTTTATCTTTAGTGTGGGAGTCAAGTTCAAGGTCATTTCCGTCTATGTGCATTGTACTGTCTTTTCTGTCATTAAAATGTATATGATAAAAGTTCGGATCTGTAGGAAAATTTCGGTCAGGTATTGGTTCGACAACATCCTCAACTTCTGGTCTAATATCAGATTTCCTTGGTGTAAAGGGTATCGCGGTAGTGTCGTTTTTTGACTCTATATTGTTACTATTTAATATTCCATCGTTTTCCCAAATGTCTACTCGAATTGCATTTTTTCCTTTCTCCTCATGTTTTTTCACTTTAACGGCTAATTGCATTGTAGAATTTATGTCATCTCCGAATATGGCTTGTTGTATTTTTGATAATGAAGAATTTTGTTGATTATATTGATTAAAGTTTGGATTCTTTGTTAGTGTGTCACTAAATAACAGTTGGGGCTCTGAATTTTGTGTTTGTAATGGTGTTATCGGATTTTGAATTTCTTTTTGTTTTTCTATTGCTCGTTTCTCTGCTTTAAGGGATTCTATAAGAATAATATTAATGCGTTGAACTTCGTCCTCGGGTAACTCGAACGTATTATTATTTATTTGTTTCATCGTAATATTAGTTAAAATACATTCGAAGTCTATGTATTCATAATAATCTATCTTATATTCATTCTTATTTAAATTCGTTAGCCATTGAATTCGTATTTTCCCGGTTGGTTTAAATATATTACACGTGGTTTTGCATAAATAAAAGCCTCCTTTGTCATTTCTAACTGCTAAAAATTCTCCTTTGTTATAAATTATTGCCTTGTTTACTTTAATTATGTTAGTACCCAATATGTCGTCTTCGAATAGAGATTGGGCCTCCGAATTGGTACTCAGTGATGTGTCACTATCATCGTGATTGTCCGTAAGAATATCCTTGAATTTAGGTGCTTTCCTTTCTAGTGTATGTTCACGAATATGTTTATTATTCATATTTTCAATTACTCCTATTTGAGATGATCGGGGTGTACTCATAGCTTGAATCTCTTTACGCATATTTTCTTCTTTTCGTATATATGGCAAGTGTGCATCAACTTTTGTTTGACTTAAAATAGGTTCAAAAGTGAACTTCTTTCCTACCTCCTTATATGGTGTGAATACATAATCTTTTCTTTTATTTCTTGTCATTCTTCTTTTACATCGATTATGTTTGCTTCTCCAGTTGTCTTGTGATTCATTATTTGTATATAAATCTGACTCCTCTTCTAAATGTGGCACTTTCTTTTCTGGGGAGCGAATTATAGAGTTGTCTGGGATAGGATTTTGATCTTCGGATCTTACGTGTTTTCTTTTATCGGATATTTTCAAAATTCTTACAGGTAATTCATACTCGTTATAATTGTCCTCCTTTTCTTGTTTGTTAGCTAGTTCAAATAATTCTGCTCTAGGTCGTTCTGGATTTTCGTCTCCATCGTTAATAATGGGATTACGTGATAAGGCGTCTGCATTCACATTTTTAGGACCTGGTCTATAAATTACGTCAAATTCGTATCCTATTAGTTCAGCTTTTAATCTGTTGAATCTTAAATCCGGTTTTTTACTTTTCAAAAAGTGCTTAAGTGGTTCATGGTCGGTTATAAGAGTAAACTTCCTTCCCGCGAGAAAAGATGAAAATTGATCCTTGGCGAATACTACCGCTAATAATTCTCTATCGTATGTAGAGTATCGGAGCTCTGGTCCTCTAAGACATCGAGAAGCGTAGGCACAAGGGCGATCCTCTCCAAGTTTTCCTTGACTCAAAACTGCTCCAATAGCGTAGTCGCTGGCGTCTGTCGTTACCAGGAAGGGTTTAGTAAAATCTGGTGCAATCATAACTGGTTCATTGCATAAAATCTCACGCAATTGGTCAAATGCTTTCTGCTGTTCATCCCCCCACTCAAGTTCTGTTGTTTTTTCATCCGCTTTTTTCAATAGTTTTGTAAGAGGTGCTGCAATTTTTGCAAAGTTTTTAATAAATCTTCTATAATAACTTACGAAACCCAAAAATTGTTTTACTTTCTTCCTGGTTGTCGGTACATGATACTTTCGTACTTTATCAATTTTCTTCGGATCTGGTCTGATTTTTCCGTTTCCTGCTATATGACCTAAGAAAGATGCCTCCTTTTGTAATAATTGACATTTACTTGGTTCTACTGTTAGATTTGCATCATCCAATCTCTTCATTAATCTTCTAAATTTTATACCATGTTCTTTTAAATCAGCTGCGAATACTATTATGTCGTCCAAATAAACGTATAGTTCATTTCCTTGCAATCCATTTAATACTAAATCCATTAGTGATTGAAAAGTGGCAGGCGCATTTTTTAATCCCATACCCATTCGTGTGTATTCATAATGCCCGTATGGACCAGAGAATGCAGTTTTCTTTGCGTCATCGGGATCCATTAATATTTGATAAAAGCCTGTTTTTAAATCTATAGCTGTTATATAAGCAGCAGTTGATACTGAGTCGATAATGTCGGTTGTTAAAGGTAAAGGGTAGCTATTCCCTACTGTCACTTCATTGTTATCGAAAGTCAGTTACCATTCGCCATCTCTTTTCTCCGGTTTTTGTACTCTTCTTCGGAACTATCCACATCATTGATGAGTAAGGACTTTCCGATGGCCTAATTATACCTGCTTGTGTAACGTCGGCCGAAAATAAACGAAATTTTTTAATTTTCCCAGGCCTCTTTCTTTTTCAATATTGTTCCCACGTAGTTAGTGGAACCTTTTTCTTTTATTTTTGTCTAAAAATTATGACTTCCCTTAGAAAGTAAAAGTCGGTATCTAGCCGATGCACTTCTACGAAAAGTCATAAAACCTTATGAAAAAAAAAGGGATCTCTATCTTTCCTTAGCGCGGTCACTTACTGCTACAACGCATGGATTCTTTCCAACGGAAGATCTGTCGCCTGTAAGCAATAAAGATCGACATGCAGCAGATATTCCGATGGGAAGAAATTTTAGAAACTAAAAGTATGCGTGCATAAGAACATTTTACAGTAGAATTTTAAGTCGAGTAACGTTAGCAATATGTATATATATATATATATATATATATATATATGTATATATATAAATACACATGTGTGTATTTTATTCGTATGTGTGTGCATGTATGTATGAATAACATTATTTTTCTATCCTTATATAATGTTATTTCCTCTTAATTAATAACTTGAATTTTAATTCCTTTTATATATAAAATAAGAAATACAATATTTCTATTAAATAAATATTTTCTTTTCTTCATGCACTAAGTAACTCTATAATTATAGGAATTAAATCTACATAAAATAAATTTATATTTGTATTTTTGCAATTGTATTGATAGGATATAATATAATAATATTAGTTTTTCATATATTATTCTAACTTATATTTACATCTATTATTTAAGAAAGGAAATAACATTTTTAAGAGTTTTCTTTTCGTATAATATATAATTAATAGATAATATAAGATATATTTGATTAAATAATAAGAAATAATATCTATTTTTATGAATAATGGTATTATGTATAAATAATAATGTCAATCAAATATAACTAAATTTTAGCTAAATTAAGTAAAGAATATGTAAACTTTTAACATATTTAACTTATTTATTCTTAAATAAACTACATTATTCCTTTATTATAATCTTTGCAGCCATTTTGGTAGTAGAAAATAAAGTAAGTTAAACGTGTTAAAAGAATTGTATTTGTATCGAACACATAAATAGAATAGATAACTCCATCTTTTTAAATTTTCAACAACTAAAATTACCGACGGGAAAATTAAATCACGCCCTCCGCACAAGATCAGACCGCCTTGGGCCTGACGAAAAACCAATAAGAAAACAACTTTTCGTAAGGAGCATGTTTCTCTCACCCCTCTTATCCTCCCACGCAAGGGTAGGGATCGGAAAATAGCGTCTCCGAGGTGATGAGCCGAGAGAAAATACACGAACAGTTCAGTTCAAAATTCGAGTTCAAAATTCAAGTTCCAAATTTTAAACCTACAATTCTACGTTAGAATTTCACTGTGTTTTTTTTTTTGTAAATTTAACAGTATCTATACATATATATATAGATATTTATATTTCTATTTTTTTTTACTTGTTACTATTTTAACTACTATTATTATTGTATAATACAATAATCAGATCGATTAATATTTGAAAGAAAAGTAATAAAGAAAAGTAAGTAAAAACATATTACATTTACCAATTATTTATTAAAATCCTACAATTTTATTCTTTTCTATACTGTTTTCCTCCAATAATAATATCAGTCCTCGCTAAAGTCGGGGAGAAATTATTATTACCTTTCCTTTATATTAAAATCATTTAGGTCTCGCATAGTCGGGACAAGTGATTTTAATCCTAGTTCAACATTAAAAGTCTCAATCCTCAAAATAAAGGAAAATTCAACAAACTTGTTTGTAAAATTACCCTAGCTAGTAGAGTAAAATCTAGGCTAAAAAAATAATATATAGTAAACTAAATATATTATATAACACCGACGTTACATAATAAATTTTGGAGGCCCCGGGGGGATATTATTGATAATTTGCAATAAAATTTTGTTTGACTTTTCCTTTATTCCTTTCTATTTTCGTGAAAAATAAATAATTTTTATCGTAAAAATTATCTATTTTTCCTTTCTTTTTCTTTATTCAATATTATTTTCTTATTGAAATTTTCGTAAAAATAGTTTACATTGTTTTTATAAGAGTTAATTAGAATTTGATTATTTTTCTTTCGGATGTTAAAAGTGATTATAATAAATAATTATACTATTAATTTCTTAGTTAGTTTTATAATAATTGAATTAAACGCGAACATTGTTGTTGCTTATTTATAGTGAGTGAATCCATAGTCCCAAATTATGAGGTAGTAAGAAAGAAACACCCTAATCAAAAAGCTAGATTAGCCTTTTTGAAAAAAAAAGCGAGGAAAGAAGGTAAAATTTGGCTACCAAAGGCCATATACGAGGAGCATAAAGCTGGGGAAAAGAGGTTAAAGGAGGAACGAGAAAGACGAAAACAGGAAATCTTGGAAAGATTGAGAAATCCACCTCTTCCACCCGAACCACCCCGTGAAAACTTGCCACCTTCTCCACCAGACAATTTACTTCCATTGGATGAAAGAATCCGATTAATGTTAGGGTTTTGCGTGCATGATATTAATAAAGAAGTTTGTGGAATTTGTAAAGATAATTTCATTCAAAGTTATAGAATAAAAAGAAAAAATAATGATTATAAATCGAATTTATTTTGGGTTAATATAAAATTTTTATAATAATAGTTTTTATATTAATATTATTGAACATTGTATTATTGTTTATGTGAAAATTATAATTTCTTCTTTTTCAAAGTACTTCTGATTATTTTATATATATTGACCACTATCCCTCATCCAAATGTTTAGCTAATTTATGCATTGTTATAATAATTGATCGTTTCTTTTTAATAACAATTATATCTAATTTGTAGTAAATATCGGATATTGAGTGAACGGTTTTTCTTTTGCCCAATGATTTCTTTAATTACTAATTCCATACCGGAAGTAACACGTTATGAGTTTCATTTATTAACTAATGAAGTAGAAAACCTACGGAGAATTCTTTTATATACAGTAAATCAACAAACAATTATTAACAGTAAAATTGACCATTTACAAAACGCTAATAGAGTTGTTTGTGGGTTAGCTGCTGACGCACGCATTCAAAATGATGTATTAAAAAAGGAAATTAATTTATTAAGAGGATTACTAACTAGCATTACTAAAGCTACTATTTGTTTATTTAAATCTGAAAAAAAACTATAATTTTGATTTTGAAATAAAAAAGTTAGAGAAAGCCTTTAATAAATTGAATTTAAATTAATTAAATAAAATATTTTCAATATTTTCTAAATATTTTTTTTTTTTTTTAACAAATAAAGTTTAAATTTATATGAATAAATTAATCTTTCCATTTTAATTAATTATTTTATGTAATTATTAATATTTCTACTTATATTAAACAATTTACTTAATATAAAACTTATAAATCCTAAATTTATTATTTTTATTTCAATCTAACTAATTAATGTTAGAATTCTTAAACTTATTATACGTACAAAATATTAAAATTTAATTAATTAATGACTCACAGAATTACTAGAGGTCAAGCTAAAAACGACCCTGATTTAGAACTAGAAGTAAATAATTTTAATCCTTATACTACTTCAACTCCTAATAGATCTCGTACTGACAGTAGTGAAGTTAGTACGTGCAGGAAAATTTTAAATGAATCAGATGATTCCTTTTGTAAGACACTAACCCAGACAGATCAGACTGTAGTTGAGAAATCCTTTCAAAAACAACTTGATTTAAATTCAAGTATTTCTAGTGCTGTAACCATGGCTCCGCCTGTAGGAGTTGTACAAGTTGTTTCACTTAAAGATGCACTTAAAATAGTACCGGAATATGATGGTAAAAATATTCCTTTAAGCCAATTTTTAGAAGCTTGTGATGAGGCTAAAGTTATGATAGATGAAGCTTCAGAACCAAATTTTACTAAATTTTTAAGATCAAAAATTACTGGAGAAGCCAGGCAAACTATTACTGGTCAGTCATTTGATAAAGTAGAAGCTTTAAAAGATTATCTTAAAAGTATATATTCACCTGCGAAATCAGTGGAAGAATTATTAGGTGAATTAGGAAGACAATTTCAAAAAGAAAATGAAAGCACTATTTCCTTCGCAAATCGTATAAGGGAAATTGGTCGCAGAATTTTGGAAGCAAAAAAGATTTTATCTGGTGAAATAACAACTGCATTTAAAGATAGCATTAATGAAGGTGTAATTAATTGCTATAAAAGAGGTTTAAAACCTGAAATTGAACAAAGAATTGATTTCACCGACGACATATCTGATATAGTAAGAAAAGCTAATCAGATTGAAAGAGATTTAGAGGCTAGAAAAGCTCTAAGAAAATATGGTGAGCAGAATTCGTTTCAAAAAATAAAAAGAAATTTCACTATTTGTAAAAACTGTAACGAAGAAGGCCATGATGTTTCTACTTGCAGAAAGAAAATGTGTAATTATTGCCATAAATTAGGTCATGAAGCCTCACAGTGTTTTAAACACATAAGAGAAAATCAAAAATGTCAATTATGTGATAGAATTGGACATGTAGCATCTAACTGTTTTATGATGCAAAAATGTCAACTTTGCAATAAACCAAATCATAATGCTGTAAAATGTCCTTTAAATATAAATACAATCTCTGCTGAAAAGAAATGCCAAATTTGTAATAAGCTTGGACATTTAGCCAACACATGTTATCAGTTACAATCTAACCAACAGTTTAAACAATCTCTGGAGGCAAGAAATAAGTTAACATGTCAGTTATGTAATGTTGTTGGTCACACTGCTGCTACTTGTAGAAATAGAAATATATCCAAAGCTCAAAAGTCACCAGTTAACTGCAGTTATTGTAAAAATCCAGGACATGTGATATCAGAATGTAGAAAATTAAAGTTTAAAGAACAGTCAAAAAACGATCAGAGTCGCCCAGGGAAGAGCACGGCAAGGGTGACGTCTATAGAGTCTCAAGCGTGCTCACTAGAGATGCCCGATCTCGACAACATGATTGCCGAATTAATCGACCCTTAATAGATCATAAAGTAACAAAAGGTATCCCTTTTATAAGTATTAATTTGGGACATAATTTTTATTATAATTTTATGTTAGACACTGGCTCAGAAGTTAATCTTATTAAAATTTATGCATTAAAAGACAAAAAATATTTTAAAGAAATTTCAGAAACAAAACTGAAGGGTATAGGATCGAATAAAATAGAACCTTTAGGAATTACAAAAATTAGATTAATGGGAATAGATATCGATTTCTTTGTAGTCCCTAATTCATTCCCTATTGTATATGATGGCATACTAGGTTCTAATTTCTTTTTGCAAACACGTGCAAAACTTGATCTTAATAATGAAATTCTAACAATTAGTGAGAGTAAATTTAAACTTAAATATTTTTATGAACCATTATTCAATGATGAGATTTTGGGTTTAGCTAATATTTTTGATAATACCAATAAAAGTGGACTACCATTTTTAAAAGTAATGAACCCACCTACTAATTCGGTTGAAAATTTTCTTATTGATACGGGTTCTGAAGTTAATATAATAAAAGAGAATTTACTATCAGACAAGAATAATCTACTAGACTTACCCACGGTAACATTAAGAGGAATTAGCCCAGAAATAATTCCTACTCTTGGTGCAATAGAAATCTCAGTCTTTGGTTATTCAGCCATTTTTTATGTAGTACCAAATGAAACGGATATTATAGGGCAAGGGATACTTGGTTCAAACTACTTAAATAAATCTGGTATTATTATCGATTATGAAAATTTGACTTGTCAGGTTAATTCAAGTATTAAACCAATACAGATATTAAAAACTAGTTTTGACAATGAAGTATTAAAAAACTGTAATGAAGAATTAAAAGAATATCTTTCAGAATTGTCATTATGTGGTCACATAGGTTCAGAAGTAGACTTCCATGAATCTAAAGACTATAAAGACTTTAAATACCAATTTTACATAACTCAATCAAAAACCATGGAAGATTTAGGCCTAACAACTTCACCTGAAAACGTAATTATTGAAAATATATGTAATATAGAGATAAATTCAAAAACTACTGGTTCTTCTATGTTAAAACATTCAGATATAAGAGATTTAATTAGGACTGATCATTTGCAATCCAATGAAGAGGAATATGTATTGAAATTAATTAAAGAAAATGAAGATGTATTTTTCAAGCCTGGGGATGATTTAACAGGCACAGATATAGTTATGCATCGTATTCCTACAACAGATGATGATCCTATTAATTCTAAACAATACAAGTTTCCACATGCACTAAAGGACGAAGTCAATCGTCAAGTGCAAGAACTTCTTGATGCAGGAATTATTCGTCATTCAACATCACCATATAACACACCTCTTTGGATTGTCCCAAAGAAACCTGATTCCTCAGGAAAACCAAGATGGCGCATGGTATTAGATTTTAGAGAACTAAATGAGAAAACTATACATGACGCCTACCCATTACCTAATATTACGGAAATATTTGATCAAGTAGGATCAGCAAAGTATTATACAGTTCTTGACCTTGCTTCTGGTTTTCATCAGATTAAGATGGATCCACGCGATGCTCACAAAACAGCATTTAGCAGTCCTTTTGGACATTTTGAGTTTGCTAGAATGCCGTTTGGATTAAAAAATGCACCTGCAACATTTCAAAGATTAATGAATGATGTCTTAGTTGGTCTGCAGGGTGAAATTTTGTTCGTTTATTTAGACGATATAGTTGTATATGCTAATTCAATCGAAGAACATGATCAAAAAATTAAATTATTAATGAATCGTTTGAGAAATGCTGGATTAAAACTTCAAGTAGATAAGTGTGAGTTCCTAAGGAGAAAAGTTGTATATCTCGGACATGAATTAAGTCAAAAAGGAATAAAACCTGATCCCAAGAAAATAGAATCAGTCAAATTATATCCTAGACCTAAAAATATTAAGAATGTGCGTCAATTTGTTGGATTTGTCGGCTATTATAGAAAGTTTATTAAAGATTTTGCTACAATAGCAAAACCACTTACAAAGTTATTACAAAAAGATGTTACTTTTATGTGGGACGACAAAACACAAAATGCCTTTGATAAACTGAAACACATGCTTTGTCATGCGCCTTTACTACAATTTCCTGATTTAACAAAACCTTATAACATCACTACGGATGCATCGGGTTATGCCATAGGTGGTGTATTATCACAGGGAATAATAGGAAAGGACCTTCCTATTGCATACACATCTAGAGTATTACGTAATTCTGAACTAAATTATGAAGTTTACGAAAAAGAAGCATTAGCTGTAGTTCATAGTGTAGAGACATTTCGAACATATGTTTATGGTAGACAAATCACTATAGTAACCGACCATCAACCTTTAATATGGTTTAAAACAGCAGATTTAAATACTAGAGTGCAAAAATGGCGTTTTAAACTCTCAGAATATGATTATAAAATTATATATAAACCTGGAAGGTTAAACTTAAACGCGGATGCACTATCAAGAAATCCAATTGAGTCAATGGAAGTAAAAGCAATCACAAGAAATCAGAAAAAATTACTTGAACATTCTATCAAACCTAAAGAGCTAATAAAGAAACAGTGTTCTAAGGAAAATAAAATATTAACAAAAGAAAAAAATGATAGAACTAACAAACCAAAACGAAATCTTAAGAAAATTAATTATTTCGAAAGTGATATAGAATCTCAAGAGGATTGTGAAATGGATCCGATTATGGTAAAAAAATTTGTAGAAAGTAAATTGCCCAAACAAATTAATGATACGAATTCTGAGGATGAATCAAATTTAGAATCAGATATAACTTCTCAAAAATCTTCAATTAAGTCGTACAAAATTGTTAATAAAAAATTAGTTCAAACGAAGGATCCCTTACCCCATAGACCAGGCAATATAGCCTATTTTGTCAGTACTGATGGTACCCCGTGCGATGTAGGTGGTAAGCAACTCGCTAAGTTTAAAAAAATAGATACATCTATTAGTATGGAAATTGGAGAAGTTAAAGAAATAAAAAGGGGTAGTGGAAAATTATATGCTCTATGCATTAAAGGAAAAGAATCTGAATCTTTAACTCAAATCAAAAATAATATACATAAAACTATGACTATTCTACATGATCTACTGTCAAAATTTAAGCAGACTGAAGTAAGTATAGCAAAAAGTAAATTTATAGAAAATCTAGAATGGTCTGACGTCCTTGATATATTAGATGAAATATTTCGTAAATCAGCAATAAAAATAATAATATGTAAAGGTGAGTTAATTTACGTGCCCTTTGAAAAGAGAGATCAAATTTTTTTTGAAATGCATAAATCACCAATAGGTGGCCATAGAGGTGTTTCAAAAACTTTTAATAGAATTCGTCAACAATATTATTGGGAGAATTTAAAGGATGACATTCAACGAAGAATACAACAATGTTTAGAATGTCAATTAAAAAAATTAGTCCGATTAAAAACTAAGCAACCCATGGTGATAACTGATACGCCTGGTGTTCCCCTAGAAAAAGTGGCTTTAGATATAGTTGGTCCCCTTAAACGTACACAAAGAGGTAATGAATACATTCTTACATTACAAGACCAATTTTCTAAATTTTGTATAGCTATTCCCTTATCTGATACGCTATCATCCACAATAGCTGATGCCTTTATTAAGAAATTTATATGTATTTTTGGTGCACCTAAAGTAATTCTTACGGATCAAGGAAAAAATTTTCTTAGCAATTTAATGAGAAGAATAGCAAAAAGATTTAGAATAAAAAAACTACGTACGACAGCGTTCCACCCTCAATCTAATGGGGCTCTTGAACGTTCCCATCATATGCTATCAGAATATCTTAAACAATATACTACACAGGATAGCGAATGGGATAATTGGGTAGAATTGGCTATGTTGAATTACAACACTTGTGTACAAGAAAGTACAAAACATACGCCCTACGAAATAGTATTTGGTCGTTTAGCTAGACTTCCTTCTAACAACCCATTGAGAGAAAGTGATTTACTTCCTACTTATAAAGGTTATTTAATAGATTTAGTTACTAGATTAAATAGTATTCATAAATTAGCCTATGATAATTTAGTTTCTTCTAAACATAAATCAAAAAAATATTTTGATAGATCTATCAACCCTAGAAATTTCAAAGTAGGAGATTATGTATATTTACTGGCAGGTCCCAAACCAGGTAAATTTGGAGACCAATACTCAGGTCCTCATAAAATACTAGAAATAATGGGCAATAACAATGTTCGAATTCAAATAAAAAATAACTCGAAAATAGTTCATGCTAATAGGTTAAGAATATCTTATATTAATAATGAAATAAAAAAAAAGGCGTAAAAAAAAAAAGTCTAATGTATTATGCATAATGTATAATGTATAATGTATAATGTGTATTTAATTTAACTAATATAGTTTTCTACTATTTACAGAATTAGAAAATGGAAAAATTTATTGTATTATTATTACTAATCCCAATTACCAAAGGTCTTATTGGATACGATTGTGGATCAAGACACATGAATGTTACCACCCTGTCCTTAACCGAAGTTGGAGATTGCGATATCCCAGATGAAAATATTACTGTGACTAAGCAGTATGTTCAATTGTTACAAATTAACGAATATACTGAAACACCAGTTATACAATGTAAGCTAGAAGTTCATAGAACAGTATATTATTGTGGCATGTATTCCCATGTTTCCGTTGTAAAACATGGAGAGGCGGAATATATTTATGAAATAGGTTATCAAGCGTGCAATGAAATTCACAAAACCGGTATTATGAAATTTGGAGATGCTCATGTAATTCAAGGATTGCGTGTAAACCGTACCATTACACACAGTCTTACATTTGCCGGATTTTTGAATACAGATGGACGTTGTAACGGAGCAAGTTTTTCTGATCCCTACGGTACATGGGAATCTGTGGTAGTTCAAGGCACTTTAAAAGTAACACTTACTGCATACACCGCTAGAGTGAATTTAAATAATAATCAATTGCATTTACGCTCCGGTACCTCGTGCACTCTGACTGAAGGTGAATGTCTAGACGTGGAGGGTGGATACACATTTTGGAAACCAATTCCAGAAGACAATTGCAATTTTAAACAGTATGGAGTCCTATATGAAGGATTCGCTAATAAAATGATTGATTATCAAATAGACACTTTACAAACTGTGTATTCACTTACCACTAGTGACATAACTTTTGCATTATCTGCTAAGTCTCGTGATTCAGTGTGTGGATATACAATAGTTCGAACTGAGCATCCTAAATTAGTTATTTTTGAAACTAGTAAAGGAGAGACATTTGCTCTTAATAAGAAAGTCTCAGTTTCTAACTTAGATATATTCGCATATGTAAATTCTAAATTTGTCTACGTCGAAAAACATATTCGTACCCAAATAAAACAATTATATCGAGATGTATTAGTGCAACGTTGTAATTTAGAACGACAAACATTAAAAAATGCGTTATCAATAGCAACACAATCACCTGATGAGTTTGCGTACAATCTTATGCAGGGACCTGGTTATATGGCCGTGCTGAGTGGAGAAGTGGTTCATGTAATAAAATGTATCCCTGTTGAAGTTAGAATAAAATCAGGTTCTTACTGTTACGCTGAATTACAAGTTGAAAGAGGAAATACAACCTATTTCCTAACTCCTAGAACCCATATTCTTAAAAGTAAAGGCACTCAAGTAGCCTGCAATACTCTACTTCCTTCATACTATCAGGTTGGCAATTCTTGGTATAAAGTACTTCCTACAGTTTCTGAAGCTATACCTCCACACATCATTAAACCACTAACACAAGCCACTTGGAAATATACTAACCCTGCTGAACTAGCTACCGCAGGTATATACTCTGATAAAGACTTAAATGAATTGAGAGAACGTATCATGTTTCCTGTTGAAAGACCAGCTCTTTTAAATGATCTGGCTAGGGAAATTAATGGAAACCCAGTAGCTGATAATGAAGGTACTTTGATTAAGCTCATGAATGAAGATGCTTTGTCTAAATTTGCCGAATCAGCTTGGGATCGTGTTTGGTCCCGTTTTATGACATTCGGTACTGTAAGTGCAGGATTCATAAGTATTCTTTTAATAATACAGTTTATTAAGACTGTCATCAATGTCGCTATTCGGGGTTATACCTTACACTCAATTTTTGGATGGTCAACTCATCTTCTGAGTGCATTGTGGAGTGGTTTAGCAAACTTTTTGATTCACTTAAATTATAATAATAATAATAGAAGCCAAACTGAAAACCAAACAACTGAATACCAACCTGTTAGAATGTCTGATATAGAAGCTAATAAATCTGAACTTAATCCCACAGCTCCAAATCCCATTAACGTTTATCCACCATTACAAGTAGTCAAAGAAACCGAACATAAACCATATTTATCTATAAATCCCTAATTACGTTTACTACTGTCGTTTCACTCCATTAGTAACCGTTTTTCGGTGGGGGTGTAACGTCGGCCGAAAATAAACGAAATTTTTTAATTTTCCCAGGCCTCTTTCTTTTTCAATATTGTTCCCACGTAGTTAGTGGAACCTTTTTCTTTTATTTTTGTCTAAAAATTATGACTTCCCTTAGAAAGTAAAAGTCGGTATCTAGCCGATGCACTTCTACGAAAAGTCATAAAACCTTATGAAAAAAAAAGGGATCTCTATCTTTCCTTAGCGCGGTCACTTACTGCTACAACGCATGGATTCTTTCCAACGGAAGATCTGTCGCCTGTAAGCAATAAAGATCGACATGCAGCAGATATTCCGATGGGAAGAAATTTTAGAAACTAAAAGTATGCGTGCATAAGAACATTTTACAGTAGAATTTTAAGTCGAGTAACGTTAGCAATATGTATATATATATATATATATATATATATATATATATGTATATATATAAATACACATGTGTGTATTTTATTCGTATGTGTGTGCATGTATGTATGAATAACATTATTTTTCTATCCTTATATAATGTTATTTCCTCTTAATTAATAACTTGAATTTTAATTCCTTTTATATATAAAATAAGAAATACAATATTTCTATTAAATAAATATTTTCTTTTCTTCATGCACTAAGTAACTCTATAATTATAGGAATTAAATCTACATAAAATAAATTTATATTTGTATTTTTGCAATTGTATTGATAGGATATAATATAATAATATTAGTTTTTCATATATTATTCTAACTTATATTTACATCTATTATTTAAGAAAGGAAATAACATTTTTAAGAGTTTTCTTTTCGTATAATATATAATTAATAGATAATATAAGATATATTTGATTAAATAATAAGAAATAATATCTATTTTTATGAATAATGGTATTATGTATAAATAATAATGTCAATCAAATATAACTAAATTTTAGCTAAATTAAGTAAAGAATATGTAAACTTTTAACATATTTAACTTATTTATTCTTAAATAAACTACATTATTCCTTTATTATAATCTTTGCAGCCATTTTGGTAGTAGAAAATAAAGTAAGTTAAACGTGTTAAAAGAATTGTATTTGTATCGAACACATAAATAGAATAGATAACTCCATCTTTTTAAATTTTCAACAACTAAAATTACCGACGGGAAAATTAAATCACGCCCTCCGCACAAGATCAGACCGCCTTGGGCCTGACGAAAAACCAATAAGAAAACAACTTTTCGTAAGGAGCATGTTTCTCTCACCCCTCTTATCCTCCCACGCAAGGGTAGGGATCGGAAAATAGCGTCTCCGAGGTGATGAGCCGAGAGAAAATACACCAACAGTTCAGTTCAAAATTCGAGTTCAAAATTCAAGTTCCAAATTTTAAACCTACAATTCTACGTTAGAATTTCACTGTGTTTTTTTTTTGTAAATTTAACAGTATCTATACATATATATATAGATATTTATATTTCTATTTTTTTTTACTTGTTACTATTTTAACTACTATTATTATTGTATAATACAATAATCAGATCGATTAATATTTGAAAGAAAAGTAATAAAGAAAAGTAAGTAAAAACATATTACATTTACCAATTATTTATTAAAATCCTACAATTTTATTCTTTTCTATACTGTTTTCCTCCAATAATAATATCAGTCCTCGCTAAAGTCGGGGAGAAATTATTATTACCTTTCCTTTATATTAAAATCATTTAGGTCTCGCATAGTCGGGACAAGTGATTTTAATCCTAGTTCAACATTAAAAGTCTCAATCCTCAAAATAAAGGAAAATTCAACAAACTTGTTTGTAAAATTACCCTAGCTAGTAGAGTAAAATCTAGGCTAAAAAAATAATATATAGTAAACTAAATATATTATATAACACCGACGTTACACTTGTAAATTTTGTTCAATCTGACGTTGCATTTCTTCCTTGATAGCTGGTGGATGACGATACCTCTTTGATCGTATTGGAATGTCTGTAGTAGTAACAATTTTATGTGTCACTAAATGCGTTGCTTTTAATTTTTCTCCTGGTAATCCGAATAACTGTGGACGTTCTTTAATTAATTCTTTTATATGCTCAATTTCCTCTTCATTTAAATGCTTAAGTGTATCTGGATCAATTTGCTCAAATACTTTTGTCGATCTATCCTTATCCTCTTCAAAAATACGTAAGACATTAGCACAAGTTTTTTCCTTAACATCATCTTCTTCAATATTCATTATATCTTTTAATTCATTATTAGTTTCACACGACTCAATTGTGATTACAGGGGGTTCTACCTCTACTGTTTCACTATTCGTATTAATACAAAGGGCATACGCTTTACCCTCTCGATTCTCGGCTACAAAATTGCCGAATAAAATTCCCGGTCCTATATCTTGGAGCGGTACAAATCCTACTTCTTCATCATTTTTAACTCGTGCATATATAACTTGTCTAGTTTTTGGAGGAATAACAAAGCGTTCGTTTTGTACGAAAGGAATTATAAAATTCTTGAATTGTAAGCATTTTTGAGCAGCATTTATTAAGCCGTTATATTTTGAAAGTACGTCCCATCCTAATAATCCGTCAGTATCTATGGAGAAATTATTTGGCACTATATGTAAATTACATTCCATTCCGTTTAATAATATTTTAATGCAACCTAATGTTAAACATTCACCCGGAATAACTCCATTTATGGCTATTGTTTGTTCTGTGTCGATAGGGGTTTCCATAGGTACACATTTCAGTTTAATTAATGATACATCGGCTCCTGTATCGACATAAAATCTTCCTTTTTCATTATCTAAATTTGGGCTATATAAATCTACAATAGGGGGTTTACATCTTGACTGCATGAATCTTATAGTGCATTTGCGTATCGGATTTTCTAATTGGTCTGGCGATTTTGTTGGTTGCTCGACTCCGCAGATCCTTGGCGCCGAGCATCCTGGCAGTTTAAAGAATTCGCTGAAGTTTGGCCATTTAAGAATCTCTTATTTCTTTGATTATCTTGTGAATTATAATACTCATTTCTTCCATTTCTTTGGGGTGTATTATAATTATTACTACGATAGTCACGATCTGAATTTCTATAATCATTTCGGTAATTTCTATGATTGTTATTATTACTTCTGAAGTTTCTGTTGCTATTATTGTAATTATTACTCGTATAGTTCCTATTATGTCTGTAGCCATTTCTATAATCACTATTATCGCGATAATTGGAGTTATTATGATATGTGTGGTTAATTAGATTATTTGGATCTTGATATGATTGATCTGCACTAGATTGTGCTGCGAAAACTGTTGAATTTATTGGTGGCATCGGGTACGAAGCGTATATAACTGTTGGTGGATTTGTTTGTTGATTGTTGAATTGATCTTTGCTTATTTTTTGCCTTGAATTGTCACACGTATTAAATATATGCCCTTTTCCTTGACAAGATCCACATAGCTTCATGTCCGTTTCTTTATCACAGCAATTTTGTCTTGAGTGTCCCGTATTATTACTAAATTCGCGATTTTCAGTGACCGGGGCCCTTCTTACAACTGCACTTTCCTGTTCTAATTTTGTTTTATTTAATGATTCCAGTTGTGCCAAAATTGCTTTAAAATATGTATCTGTTGGTATTGGATTTTCCGGGACATCGCTATGATCTGTAAACGCACGTCGAGCTCCTGTTCTCTGTTCGAAATTAACTGCTTCTACTGTCGCAGTTCTTAGATCTTTCGGATTTTGTGACCTCACTTGGTGCTGTAGCGAACCTTTTAACCCAAATATAAATTGATTTAATGCTTCGCGATCTGCTTGAGTTTTATATGTCTGCTTTTCAAATACTTGCAAATTTTTGTTTGCGTCATATGTATTCATTAACCTGTTATGCAGCGTTTGCACTCTTAAGGCGTAGTCGCCAACACTTTCGCTTGGGTATTGTTGAATTATTTTTAAATCTGCGAGAGCTTTCTCTGCGCTCCCAATATTACTATATTGTATATTTAAATCAGCTAACAGTCTTTCTACAGTGTCGTATTGTGTTAATCTAGCTGTGTATGCGTCCGCGGCCCTGCCTTTAAATTTATACGCGATAGAATTTAAAATCCATTTTTACGATTGCGGCCCATACAATGCCACTACGTCACGTACTGATTTACTAAATAAAGGTAACATGTCAGGATTCCCATCGTAAAAAAGAATCATTTTAAGTGCCTGATTAAATCCCGGATTATTCACAGGGTCGCAATATTTGTTTGATTGTACCATTGGATTCGAAGTAGTAAGAAATACTTTTCCATCATTATCGTGATTTGAATATGGATTAAAAGTACTACACTCGTTTTTTAAATAAAATTGTTCATTAGGAGGCTCAAACGGATTAGTAGACGGTTCAAATAAGGAGTTATTCATGGAATTTAACGGATTAAAAAGCTTATTAGTATTTTGCGTATGTGTAGAATTTATAAGTAAAACATTGTCGTGTTTATTCTGTGTGAAGCTATTTTGTGCGTTTTGAGTATGGGGTTCGGTTTTTACTGGTGAAATATATGATTCCGGGGGATTTATTATGGGTTCGGCAATAATATTACTTTGGGAGGCTATTAAATCTTTCTCTTTATTATCCGACTCACGATTTTCTTTAGCTATTAATTCGTTTAACATTTGATCGATTTGATCTATTTTGCTATTTACCATGATAACATCGTCATCTGAAAATTGACCGGGACTAAATTTAGCAAGATCATTCAGTCTACGCAGCGCGGTATCTAGAATTAAGGCAGTGGGACATTCCATTGCTACGTCAGCTACGGCAAGAGCGGTATAAAAATCCCTAGGTTTATCATCATTTCCTTTCTTTTTATCTTTTTTAAAATTAAACAAAGTTGATTTAGATTCTTCAGATTTATGCGCCATTTCTATATTTTATAATAATAAATACAATATCGTACCAATGGTTTTATGATCAATAATATAATATCAATCGATCAATAGTTGTTATATTTAAGATAATAATAAAATTAAATAAATTCCTTTATTTGATTCTACCCGGCAACGGAAGATTCACGACGGACACGGTAACCCCGGGAGGATAATTGTATGGTATATAAAGATTTTTGTACTTACCATATGTTTCCAACGATGGCTGTGATGATGATCAGCTTCATACTTCTTTCCTCAAAATTGAATACTGACTATAATACTGACTATCTTCACAAACGGTACCCCACACTTAGCACCACTTTTTTTCTGTTACGTGTGATAGGTATCCACTATAATGGGTACCGTTTACTCGTTTAAGCGGACTGCTTAAGGAGCGGATAGTGAAGATAGGAGTATATTAATTAATATATACGTTAATAAATAAATACTGCTGTTTATTGTCTCAATCCTCTCGAGAGTTTAATAGTATGTTAAGTGTGGTGAAGTACAAAAATACGATCCTCTTCGTAAGATATATGTATTACTGGTTGGTTGATGCTAGTCTGGTTGGTGTTTGCTGCTAGGTTGCGGCTGCTGGTTGGCGTCTGAGCGGTTTAGTAATAAGGCTGCCTGGAGCTGATACCTGGAGAGGCCGTTCCGTCGTGTTCCGATGCCGGTCGTTGTAGTAAGTCGAACCTCGATCGGGCGTAGGTTCGACGTTAATCGCTTGTATGTGAACTAATCTGAACTCGCGACCGGCTGTTCCTTATGTTTATATACGTAATGGATTGCCCTACATAATTGCCTGACTCCTCAACACGTGTATCGTTTTCTCGTGCGGTGTCGCAATGCCTCCACGAAATCGTCAGCGGGGCGGTGTTGGTGACCCGAGAGTCAGCGTTACTCCTCGTCGTTTGAGCTCATTGAACTCGACGTCAGCAGTTTATTCCTTACTGTGCACCGGCGATCGTGCTTCGATTTGGATTGATTTAATATCAGCTTTGCGTTACTTATTCTTAATTTGCATGTTGGATTAATATATTATAAGTGACGTGTTGCCACACGTAACACTTTAAGTTTATTATATTGTTCACTTTTAATCTTCCAGTAAGTTTCTTTTTTACGCTGTCTTTCTTTAGTTTTTTTCATTAATTTTTCATCGTCTTTTATTTGAATTTTTTTCAACATATTTTCTTTTATTTAAAATTTTTTTCCAACAATCAATTCATAATTTTTTGTATTTTCAATTTTAAGAATTTCTTCATTTTTATTTAATAAATATACGTCATCTAAATGAGTATTTTCTAAAATTAAAGAGATATCAGTATCTTCAGATGAACTGTAATATGGCATTTCATTGTCTATTTCTATTGATACAGAATCTACATGATAATTTTTTTGTTTATTATATGAATTCATTACTCTATGTTGTTCTAGCAGAACGTTAAACACATGTATACTCAATACACATGAAATTACTTGTCACTCTGTTAGCTGATAGTAAATAGATTACAAGTCATCTATAATTCGTAGAATTCAGCGACTTCATATAATAGACATTTAACTAGAAGCTTATGCAGAAATCTTTGACGTCAATTTTGTTTACGCCAAACTTTTATTACTTTATATAGCTGCAATTATTAATTATATTTTAAACAAATATTGATAATAAATTAAGAAACTGAATGTTAATAGAATTAGTTTCATAACAGTTAATAAATTAATTATTTTAGATTTGTCGACAATTCGAAAATACAAACTTTTGGCACATAAAAAATATAATATAAGAAAGTTTTATTTTATATTTTTTAAATGTAAAACTTCATTTTACTTTTAGATATAATATTAGTTAATTGAAATTGTTAAATTTTTAAAAGTTATTAATGATTGAAAAAAGTGCATTTTTTTCAATATTAAGTAAAAATGAATATACAAAATATATAAATAATTGAACTTTTTAGAATCATAAACTAAGTAATTATAAACATCTATTTTATGAATTCATTCAGTATAATTAAAAGAGTTAAAAATTGCACTTTGTACAAAATCATTAATTTCTTAATTTAAGTTATTTTGCTATATTGCTAATCGTTTTTGAAATGCAAGCAATTAATAAAAATGTTGATTTATAGCAATTTTAAATTATTTTAGACTACTAACAAATTGTTCAAAATTTTTGTTTATACAACTTTTTTACTTACTATATTTATTTTATGTAAATGTATATATCAAAATATTCGATTCGATCAAGTAATTAAAAGTTAATATATAACGTATACCAGCTGTTACTCTCTCTCGTGCGTATTATGTCTATAATTATATAAACTAAAGGAATTTTTTTTATATTTGTGACGTGTGATAAGCACACGTACTAGTATTGCGTAAAATTATTTTATAAATTGTTAATTTACTATAATTATCCGAGACCAAATCCTTTGTAACCAATAAGAATATATAATAATATTTACAATTACTTAATAAACTTTGTTTATATAATAATAATAAGTACGTAGTATATTAAGATAGCTTCGCGATAGACACGTGCCGTTAAACGCGAGTTCAACGACCGCGCTATAAATAGATTAGGGTCATTGACCGCTCCCCCACTACTGCGCCTATGGGCCAGTTCATTGACCTCGTTCGGAGTGGGGCAAACGCGATCTGCGCATGCGCGCTCTCGCAGATCGGGTATATAAGGCGCGCCGAGAACCGCCGTAACCAGTCTGGATCAGGGGGCCGGAGGAAGCTGGTCGTGAGCACACGGCCAGACTGAATCCTAACCCTGGTGCAGGCGCCCGTAGATACGTTCGTGAGCACACGTTCGTAAACACTAGTTACCGTATACCGTACCGACCGTTACCGTAACCGCATCCTACCGTAGTCACCTCGTGAGCACACGTGGTGTCTAATCCTGTCCGTATCCTCGTGAGCACACGTGGATTATTTCCCGACCATATCTTCGTGAGCACACGTAGATTATCCGACCGCACCCTCGTGAGCACACGTGGATTATCCCGACCGTATCTCCGTGAACATACGTGTATTAGCCCGAACCGTATTTCCGTGCGAGCATACACGATAACCGTTAGTTGCCTCCGTTTAGGAAACTAGTTATAAGACAACTTTGTAAAGTTCGTAGATTGCATAGTAATTAAGTATTTGGTCTTGATTTGATTACAGACTAATTAATTACTTCACCGGACTAAGACCAGGCGGGCTGGCAACATTTGCATTATATCTTTAGTTGTTTTGTATATTTGTACATAGTCTTAAAAATAATTAGCCTTCATTATAAATAGGGATACTTTATTTGAAATTCCTTAAAACCTGAATCCTGGAATCTGAGCAAGGTCCGGCAAAGATTCACTCCGTTACATATTTACACATCTAAAAAAAACATAATTATAATGCACCCGAGCGAGCGTTAGAGAGCGAGGTATTTGTTGCTAGTATAGAATTAAATTCAATTAACAAATTTAGTATACAAAGTAATTTGAAAGAATTTAAAAGCAAATTGTTTAAAGATAACAATTATTAAAAAAAACAAAATTTTATATGGCGAAGAAATGCTATAAAATTATTTTAATAATTTATAATAATAATAAAAAATTGAATAGAGTAATTAATAAATTAATTTACTATATTTGCGCACACGCTAACACATACATACATGTACCGCGATACGCTACCATACTTATATTTACCGCGTATATCACACACACACTTACACACACGCCATTGCCACGATTGCCACCTGAGGCGATCCCTCCTGAAATAAATTATAAATGTCATCCAAAAATACAAAGTGCAACAGCGGTGTGTTTATTATGTGATAGTGTATACCATCGTAGTGATTTTAATAGAAAAAAAGGTCGAATCTACATAACTCAATCGCTAGTTATATGCGAAGAACACGAAGGCGAAGACATAACCTTAAAAAATGCAAAAAATCCACAGGTGATAATTGCTAAATTAAAAAGTGAAATGGAAAATGTGAAAACTAAATACACAAACTTAAAAACAAAATACATTGAACTAAAAGAAAACTGTCATAAAGCTAATGTAGTGAAACAAAACAATATTATTAAAGAAAGTGAGTGCAATGTAAATGATAAGAAAAATCAAGATAGAAATATAGAAAATATTATAAAAGACAATGAAAATTTAAAACTTTTAAATGATGAGTTAATAGATAAAAATAATATATTAAAAGAACTGAATAGTGAACTAAAAGAAAATAACATATTGTTAAAAGAAAAAATGCACACGCAAACGTATACGCAAGCAACGGCTATAACATATGCAAGCGTAGCAAATAATACATACGAAAGAATTAACGTTCCAAATATACTAATTAAAGCAAACAATAACGAATCAACCGAAAACATTTCCAAAAAAACGAAACAAATAATAATAGAAAAAACAAAATTACCTATAAATTCAATATATAAAACAAAAGATAAAATTATTGTAAAATGTAAAAACATTAATGATGTTGAAAAAATTGAAGACATTTTTAAAAAAGAAAGAAGATTGGATGCAAAAATAGAAATTGAACAAAAAAAGAATCCACGGTTGAAAATTACTAGAATTGAAAGTAATTTGGAAAATACAGATATTAATGAAATACAGAATGAAATAAAAGAAAGAAATATGCTGACACAAGACGAAGAAGTAAAAGTAGTGCACAAATACTTTAACCAGAAAAACAATACATGGTCTGTTATAATTGAAGTTAATTTCTAAAGCATATGATTTCTTAATGAAAGACAAAAAAAGATATTTCGGATGCAATAGATGTCAAATATACGACGATTTTAATTTAAATATTTGCATGAATTGTTGTAAATATGGCCATAGTGAGAAAAGATGTACTAATGAAACGAAATGTATATATTGTGCAAGAAATCACAACTATAAAAATTGTGAAAAGAAAGAAGAAACTATATATAAAAATTGCAGTGATCATAATAACAACAAGAATACAAACAACGCAACTAATCACCATGCAAATAACAAAAAAGAATGTCAAACATACAAGTATTTACTACAACAGAAGATAAAGAAGACGAATTATCCATATAATCCAACAATGAAGAACAAAAATAGAAATGACGAATCATATTAATTGTCAAGATATAATACAACAAGAAATTTCATTCCAAGATATGGAAAATTTTAATAAAAATATAAATGTTATGGATAAACTTACTTTATATGTAAATATAAGAAGCCTAAATGCAAATTTTTCTAAACTAGAAATATTTGTTGAAAATTTAATAAACAAACCGTTTATTATAATTTGTTCAGAAACTTGGAATCTAGAGTGCTTTGAATACTATCAATTGAGGAGCTGGATGCAAGAACACGCCGAGCGCGGCGAATGGATAGAGGAGGCGGAGAGAAATTAAGAAATTGACGTCACCGTGACCAAATTTTTTAATTTGCCGAATTTAATTTAAAAAAATACTGTCGTATGCAGAATTAAAAGACGCAACTGTTTTATATTTAATGTTTTTCTGTATAATGTGCAGATCAGATGAAGAAAATTAAGAACTGGAAATTTAGAGAACGGATTTTTAATCCATTTTTCAAAATTGAATCGCTGTAACTTTGACAAATCTTAATGAAATTCCCTGATTTTTCGTACAGATACTTAATATAGTCTAACGATAAATATAAACCTGTAACAAATTCTACTTTAAACAAATTTTATACAACAATTGAACTTAACGTAAATAACAAGCTTTTAATACGGTTTCAGTATTTAGTACCCGAAAGTGTGTTGTAAAGTCTTAGACTTCGCAAACTTCCAGCGAGAGATTTGTTCGTTTATATTTGAAGATAATTTCTTAAAAATTTCAGCTTATTTGGATAGAAAATTTCGCAGATAGAGCAAGCGCCAAAATCAGAAAAATAAATTTTGTGTACACTCATCAATATAAACAATGAAATTGTAAACAAATGAACATCGACTTCGTCGCCGTAATGGTCATCTGCTTCGCGGCATAAATCAGTGGCCGTCTTTGTTATTTATTGAAAATCGCTTTGTAATATTGTATCCAACTACAGCATAAAAATGGTTTAAATAATAACTGCTTTTTGATGCTATAAAATATCTTTATTTATCTTTATATTCTTAATTTTTTTCATCTGATCTGCACATTGTACAGAAAAACATTAAATAGAAAAAAGTTGCGTCTTTTAATTCTGCATACGACAGTATTTTTTTAAATTAAATTTGGTCACGGTGACGTCAATTTCTTAATTTCTCTCCGCCTCCTCTATCCATTCGCCGCGCTCGGCGTGTTCTTGCATCCAGCTCCTCAATTGTCAGGATATAAGTGCTATTATAATAATAGTAGGATAAATAGATCAGATGGTGTTGTTATATTTATAAATCGAAATTTAAATGAAAATACTAATATCATCGAAGTTGGTAAATTTTTTTTTGTTTTTTTTTTTTGAGTCTGTGGTAATGACATTTTACGCACAACCGGCAAACTATCCACCCCCTCGCAAGAGCAGACAGTCCACCGAGTGTGGGACTCAGTAGGAGCAAACTACTAATACCCACTAAACCCACATATCTCTGTTCGCACCGACACCAGCCCGGAACTGTTATTCACATTACTTCAGACTGGGCGGCTGTCCTTGCGTGTCCAAAAAAACACATTCATTCTTATACTCGTTCATTCTCGAATCACATTCGCTCAATCTGTCAGACATCCATCTGCTTTTTTGCTCCGCAATACATTCGTAACGTAATTTGCGATCAGGCGCCAGTTGTCCGCGTTCGTCGTCATAAGTCTCGTCACGTTTTCCGGCGTGATCGCTTCTATGTCCATTTCAAGTCGTTGACGTTGATCTGCCCATCGCCTACAGGCGAAGAACGTATGATCAGCGTCATTGTAGACCCATCCGCAGTACTTACATTCAGGTGAAGCAAGTCTGCCCATCTTGTGTAGATAGCCGCGGAAGTATCCGTGTCCAGAGAAAAATTGGGTGAGATAGAAGTCTACCTCACCGTGCTTTCTCCCCTCTCACGGGGTAACCGCAGGGATAAGTCTACGTGTCCATCGCGCCTGTTGGGTATTTGTCCACCGTGTTTGCCAGAGTTCCATTGTTTTCGTACGTTCGTCTGTCGCAGCGTCGACCCGTCCCGTGTCCGCGCTTCGATCGTATATGCGCTTTCGTTCCGTCGCGAGTAGGTCGATCGGAATTACGCCCGCGATAACAAGAACGGCGTTTTCAGACACCGTTCTGTACGCGCACGCGGATTCTTACACGCGCCCACCCGCTGTACGCTAGTCATCGCTTTCGCCCGTCTCTTAACGTGTAACGCGTCCGCCCAGATTTCCACCCCATATAGCATGATCGAGTGGTAACGCTCATGAGTAGTCGTCGAGTGCTCGGTCTCGGTCCATTCGTATTAGCCATGAGTCCTGCTCAAGGCTTTTGTCTTTTCTTGTGCCTTTTTAGTCACTGTGCGTATGTGAGGCCAGAAACTCAGTTTCGTATCCAAAGTCACCCCTAGATACTTAACCTCGTCTCGGACTACCACGCATTCCGTCGTCCGTCAGTCTTTGCCAGCACTCTTTTTTGCTGTTATTATGGCGTACCGCAAACGCCTCCTACTCTTTCTGTATTCTTCGGAGAAAATTAGTGCGGTTTGTCGGTCGCGAGCCCGTTGGGCCTTCCGTCTAAGTGCTAGGCAACTACGTCGGATGTCCGCGATCTCGGCTGTGCACACAGTATGTCTCTCGTTTGTTGCGTGCGTAACGTTTCCCGAAAGTGTGTTGTAAAGTCTTAGACTTCGCAAACTTCCAGCGAGAGATTTGTTCGTTTATATTTGAAGATAATTTCTTAAAAATTTCAGCTTATTTGGATAGAAAATTTCGCAGATAGAGCAAGCGCCAAAATCAGAAAAATAAATTTTGTGTACACTCATCAATATAAACAATGAAATTGTAAACAAATGAACATCGACTTCGTCGCCGTAATGGTCATCTGCTTCGCGGCATAAATCAGTGGCCGTCTTTGTTATTTATTGAAAATCGCTTTGTAATATTGTATCCAACTACAGCATAAAAATGGTTTAAATAATAACTGCTTTTTGATGCTATAAAATATCTTTATTTATCTTTATATTCTTAATTTTTTTCATCTGATCTGCACATTGTACAGAAAAACATTAAATAGAAAAAAGTTGCGTCTTTTAATTCTGCATACGACAGTATTTTTTTAAATTAAATTCGGCAAATTTGGTCACGGTGACGTCAATTTCTTAATTTCTCTCCGCCTCCTCTATCCATTCGCCGCGCTCGGCGTGTTCTTGCATCCAGCTCCTCAATTGTCAGGATATAAGTGCTATTATAATAATAGTAGGATAAATAGATCAGATGGTGTTGTTATATTTATAAATCGAAATTTAAATGAAAATACTAATATCATCGAAGTTGGTAAATTTTTTTTGTTTTTTTTTTTTTGAGTCTGTGGTAATGACATTTTACGCACAACCGGCAAACTATCCACCCCCTCGCAAGAGCAGACAGTCCACCGAGTGTGGGACTCAGTAGGAGCAAACTACTAATACCCACTAAACCCACATATCTCTGTTCGCACCGACACCAGCCCGGAACTGTTATTCACATTACTTCAGACTGGGCGGCTGTCCTTGCGTGTCCAAAAAACACATTCATTCTTATACTCGTTCATTCTCGAATCACATTCGCTCAATCTGTCAGACATCCATCTGCTTTTTTGCTCCGCAATACATTCGTAACGTAATTTGCGATCAGGCGCCAGTTGTCCGCGTTCGTCGTCATAAGTCTCGTCACGTTTTCCGGCGTGATCGCTTCTATGTCCATTTCAAGTCGTTGACGTTGATCTGCCCATCGCCTACAGGCGAAGAACGTATGATCAGCGTCATTGTAGACCCATCCAAGTCTACCTCACCGTGCTTTCTCCCCTTCCACGGGGTAACCGCAGGGATAAGTCTACGTGTCCATCGCGCCTGTTGGGTATTTGTCCACCGTGTTTGCCAGAGTTCCATTGTTTTCGTACGTTCGTCTGTCGCAGCGTCGACCCGTCCCGTGTCCGCGCTTCGATCGTATATGCGCTTTCGTTCCGTCGCGAGTAGGTCGATCGGAATTACGCCCGCGATAACAAGAACGGCGTTTTCAGACACCGTTCTGTACGCGCACGCGATTCTTAACGCCCCACCCGCTGTACGCTAGTCATCGCTTTCGCCCGTCTCTTAACGTGTAACGCGTCCGCCCAGATTTCCACCCCATATAGCATGATCGAGGGTAACGCTCATGAGTAGTCGTCGAGTGCTCGGTCTCGGTCCATTCGTATTAGCCATGAGTCTGCTCAAGGCTTTTGTCTTTTCTTGTGCCTTTTTAGTCACTGTGCGTATGTGAGGCCAGAAACTCAGTTTCGTACCCCAGTGCGGTCCCAGTGGTTCCCCGCGCGTCATTTGTCTGTCGAGTTTGTCTAAGTCTATCCGTTTCACGTCCAACGAGGAGGACGAGTTACCCGAGTACTGCTCGTACGCGATTCGTCTATAAGACCGAAGGAGATGTACCGGTGATCGCTGGCTGTGTAGTCTTCGATCACTCTCCATGCCCTCAGTCTTTGTGTCATCCTGTCCGAAATAAGGGTCACATCGGGTTTTCCCTCATTTGCCACTGTCAGTTCAAGCCTTGCGGCCATCTCCAACAGTAGTCGTCCACGTCTGTTTGTCCGGTACTGTTCGCTGATGACGAGGATGTTTGCGTCCAGCTCCGCCGCAATCTGAGGGAGCAGTGCGTGTGCCACGCTACTCCGATTCATATTGCATTGGAGAACAGTTACCGGCATTTTATTGTCTTGGTCTTTGTCGCTGTCAGTGCTGCCTTAAATGCTGCACACGCGCCTGAACCAGCGACGTGTGCGAGGCTCTTAACGTGTAACGCGTCCGCCCAGATTTCCACCCCATATAGCATGATCGAGTGGGTAACGCTCATGAGTAGTCGTCGAGTGCTCGGTCTCGGTCCATTCGTATTAGCCATGAGTCTGCTCAAGGCTTTTGTCTTTTCTTGTGCCTTTTTAGTCACTGTGCGTATGTGAGGCCAGAAACTCAGTTTCGTATCCAAAGTCACCCCTAGATACTTAACCTCGTCTCGGACTACCACGCATTCCGTCGTCCGTCAGTCTTTGCCAGCACTCTTTTTTGCTGTTATTTATGGCGTACCGCAAACGCCTCCTACTCTTTCTGTATTCTTCGGAGAAAATTAGTGCGGTTTGTCGGTCGCGAGCCCGTTGGGCCTTCCGTCTAAGTGCTAGGCAACTACGTCGGATGTCCGCGATCTCGGCTGTCCACCAGTATGTCTCTCGTTTGTTGCGTGCGTAACGTTTCCGCGGCATAGAGGCTTCACACAATTGTTGAAGAAACTGGGTTGTTTCCCCGACAAGCGCTTCAGCCCTGCCGCGATTAGTCATTCCGCGAGGTTCCACTTGTGACAGTGGTTCCCCGCGCGTCATTTGTCTGTCGAGTTTGTCTAAGTCTATCCGTTTCACGTCCCAACGAGGAGGACGAGTTACCCGAGTACTGCTCGTACGCGATTCGTCTATAAGACCGAAGGAGATGTACCGGTGATCGCTGGCTGTGTAGTCTTCGATCACTCTCCATGCCCTCAGTCTTTGTGTCATCCTGTCCGAAATAAGGGTCACATCGGGTTTTCCCTCATTTGCCACTGTCAGTTCAAGCCTTGCGGCCATCTCCAACAGTAGTCGTCCACGTCTGTTTGTCCGGTACTGTTCGCTGATGACGAGGATGTTTGCGTCCAGCTCCGCCGCAATCTGAGGGAGCAGTGCGTGTGCCACGCTACTCCGATTCATATTGCATTGGAGAACAGTTACCGGCATTTTATTGTCTTGGTCTTTGTCGCTGTCAGTGCTGCCTTAAATGCTGCACACGCGCCTGAACCAGCGACGTGTGCGAGGCTCTTGTTGTCCTTCTTGGGACAGAGGAAGCTCTCAGGTGTGTTTTTGCACGCCTGTGCATCGTGCCCCTCTCGGCCACATCGCCAGCAGCACCGGTGTCTGTCCGGTCCTTTACAGTCCTTTTTGATGTGCCCGTATCCGAGGCATTTGTGGCACCTAGGTACACGAAGCCTAGGTCTCACGCGGCAGTTAACTCAACCGATTTTTGTTCTTCCTTTTTTAAGGATCTCGGTCGCGTTCCTTGCGTCGAAATCGCATACCGCAAGGGCCAAGCCTCGGGCGTTGGACCCAAAGACGTGCACCCTTCTTTCTGCGCCGAGTTCGCGGTTGATAGCGTCCTTAACTTCTTTTTCAGTCGTGACACTGTCCAGGTCGAGAAACTCCAGCGTTATCGTAGCTGTCAGGTCCTTTACCTGGGCTTTTTCTCCGAGGGCGACCTGCAAGGTCTGTTGGAAATCTTGCCGCGTCTCCTGTTTGCCGAGTCGCAGCAAAACCCCACCCTGCTTCGTTTTTCGTCTCTGTCGTACGTCCGTCTTGGTCTTCGTAGGATCCACCTTCAGACGTATGGTTTGTAACACATCCTCATACGTCTGCCCCTCCGCCGGTTTGATCAAAATCGTGCTTCTGCCCTGTGTGGGCTTTGACCGATCTGACTGCCGGTTTTGGTGAGCGGTGGATTGCCCAGGTAGCAGTCCGTCCGTCCGTATGTATGGTAAATTAAACATATTACATTCTAGTATAATGATAGATAAAATTATAAGATTGAAATATCAGCATTATATAGGTCACATGATCTACCAAAAACTGAATTTGTAATGAACTTGAATACATTTCTAAAAATCAATAAAAATTTGAAAAATCACTTAGTAATAGGAGATTTTAATATTGATTTATTAGAACTAAATATTATTAATCAAGAATTTTTAAATAACTTCCTAGAAAAGGGATACATTCCCTGTTTTCAGGATGTTACAAGACCGGCTATAGATAATTGTAAAGGAACTTGCATCGACAATATTTTTTTTAAAACAGATTATATACACTATAAATCATTTAAAATAACTAATCCGTTTACTGATCACTATCCTCTATTTGTAAGCATAGAAAAAAGTAAATTACAGGAAAATGATAATACCAAAAATAACTATATTAGTTATAAGAAATTACAAAGAGAGGCAAGTAAGATAAATTGGAGAACATTGTTTATGCAAGATACTAATATGAATATAGACTTAATAATAAATAATATAAAAACATGCATTGAAAGATCAAAAATGAACAATTGTTATAACACAAAGAATTCAAAAACAAAACCAAGAAAATCTTGGATAACTAAAGGAATCATGATATCATGCAAAAGAAAAGAACATGTATATAACATATGGAAATTAGACAAAAATAATACTGTATTAAAAGCTGAATATAAGACATATGAAAAATTATTAAATAAAGTAATTATAGACGCTAAAATTAAATATGAAAAAAACTTAATTGAAAAAAATTGTAATAACCCAAGAAACTTATGGAAAATTATAAATACCAATTATATAATTATATATATTATATAATTAATAAAACTAAATACTTAATTCTTATTTTTTATAAATTATTAAAAATTATGCAGACAAAAACATTAATGCTAATATATAATGCATTTTTAACAGCATAATTAATTATGGAATAATTGCATGGGGAGGAGCGCATAAAAATAGTTTAATATTACTACAAAATTTACAGAATAAATTATTAAAAATAATCAATAAAAACAGATATATAACGCATAACTATCCTCTGAATCTGGAACAAATTTTCGCATTGGAATCAATATGTTATCATTATAAAACACTTAACGATATGTACACAAAATCAAATAGTAAAACTAGGAACAAAAGTATAATAATACCAAAAATTAACAAAACAATAAGTAATAAAAACAGTTATATAGTAGCAATTAGATTATTTAATAATTTATCTCATGATCTCAATAATTTGTCAATAAATAAAAAGACTTTAAAAAGGAAAATTAAAGCTTGGATAAAAGATAATATATGAATTATGAAGGATAAAAATATCAATCATGCTTATTTATGTACCTAGGTTCATATATCTTGTGGAGCAAGCAAGAATATAATGAGTTGTAAAATATAAAATATATATATGGGCTATTTCACGTCAAGTGGTACGATGAAAATTTTAAATCGCTCCAAAATTTGAAAACAGGCTAGAAATATCTTCCAGAAGATAGAAAAAAATTTTTAGGTGTTAAAAATAATTTGCCTAAGAGTTATTCCACCATGAAAAATGGAAATTTTTCAATTTTTTAGAAAAATTTCTATTTTCAAAGCCATTTATCTCAAAATCTATTAACTTTTTTGAAAAAACATTACAAACAACTTTTGTTCAAAATAAGGCACTCGATAGGGCACTCGAAAATATTGAATATCAAAAAAAGGCGACCACGCCACAATCGATTTTGATCCAACACCGCTCAAAAGATCACATTTTTTGAGAGCTTTCGAATGGCGGTGGTTAGATTATTGGCCAAGACCGCTGGTGTAAGTTATGCCCTAAAATATATGAAAATTAGTGATTTTATGAGGTTTATGGGGTATAACTTACACCAGCGGTCTTGGCCAATAAACTAACCACCGCCATTTGAAAGCTCTCAAAAAATGTGATCTTTTGAGCGGTGTTAGATCAAAATCGATTGTGGCGTGGTCGCCTTTTTTTGATATTCAATATTTCCGGAAGTCCTATCTCTTCGAGATTTTAAAATTAAGAATTGTAACGTAGGTAGATAAGTTCTAAAGATTATTTTGAACAAAAGTTGTTTCTAATATTTTTTCGAAAAAATCAATAGATTTTGAGATAAATGGCTTTGAAAATAGGAATTTTTCTAAAAAATTGAAAAATTTCCATTTTTTATGGTGGAATAACTGTCAGGCAAATTATTTTTAACACCTAAAAATTTTTTTCTATCTTCTGAAAGATATTTCCAGCCTGTTTTCAAATATTGGAGCGATTTAAAATTTTCATCGTACCACTTGACGTGAAATAGCCCATATATATATGCATTAATGTGTACATATATGTATTTTCTTTTTGTTATAATACTGTTACTTATGGCACACTGCGGTGTTGCATTGTTTGTTATTGGAATATTAAATAAAATAATATATATTAGATTTGAGGATAAATTAGTTATAGGCTGCAGAAATGCAGCTGATCATTAACTAATTAGTTTAAGTTAGTATATAAGTGGAACCCTAGCCTATGTACAGGTAATTTATTTATCTCTATAGGGTTTGCAGATGTAATAAATCTGTAATTATTAATGGGTTAAATAAAGAAATAAAGAAATAACAATTGACTACCGTTAAAACAATAGTCTCAGTATGCGATCAGCCGCTCAGTAGTAATACGAGTCTATAAGACACGTATAGGCGGAGGCGGCGGTATCCTTTACTTAGCGAACGCGAACGAAAATAAAAGGGCAAACAATAAGAGTGAAAACTCGATGTTTAATTTAAAATAAAGGCAATCATATATTATAAAAGAAAAGAGATAATACACGCGTGCCGCCTCACGCGAGATCGCAGGTCGATACTCGAAAATAATAATGAGAGAAAGAGAGAGAGACTACAAAACTGGCACTTACAGTGTCAAGAACTATCACGGCTTCACTGGGTCACAAGCACTGCACCAGGATCACAAGCGGCACGAGGCAATCAAAAAAATGGAGAGAAGAGTAAACTGAATAACTCTCTCACGACGATTGAAATAAGTGTCCCGACGGTTGAAATAAGTCTCAGTGAATCTCTCTGCTCTCGCACTTACGAACCGAAAACTCTCTCTCTCTCTTTCCCTACTTTTACTTTTACGAAGGTCCGCGAAAATCGCCGAAACTCATCGAACGTCGACCTGTAACAGCTGTAAAGATTAATACACAGGCTAGACAGAGAGAGAATGTAACGAGCAATATAATATAACCAAATATTATATTGATTCGTTACAATATATATATATATATATATATATATATATATATTATGTGACAATGCAAATAGTGCATGTCATTTAGTGCGACACTAAGCACAACCTTATTTCCCCTGCGGGCACACACACACACACACATACAAGCCTAATCGAACCTATCTTTCTCTAATTTCCCTAAGAGCCTATAAATAATAACTATAATACCCTCCCAGTAACCGAGCTCCTTAACACATATGATATAAACCACCGAGCCCAGAAACAAAGGTGCACAGGGGAGCAGCCGAGCAGGACACAGAAGGAGTTCACCGAAGCATAGATTACTCTTGAAGTAATCTAATAAGGAGCCTGACGAAGAGCCAATGAAGCAGCATGCTGAGGTGTTGACAGCGAGCCTCAAAGTCCTGAATCTAGTAGCAGCGTACCCAGCAAGCCAAGGAAGACCGGGCCAGAAGAAGGAGCCAATGTATCCAGGAAGTCCGTCTGCCAGCAATAATCCAGGAAACCTGCAAGCACCAGTTAATATAGCAATAGTCATTATAAGGGAACAGACAGGAGCACATACTTACCTAAGCAAGTGTGTATAGGAAAGGACTCGGAAAAAGGTTAGGTGAGCATTATAAGTGCTCACACACACACACAAATTAATAATAAAGACATCGAGCCGTCTTCCAAGTGGATATTTACCTGATTATCGCCGTGTGTTCGTCCAAGCAGCCCGAGCCCGCCGTTGCACCTGTCACGCCGTGCGGCTAAAGCAGAACGAGAGAGAAAGAGATATCGGCCGCGGCAACACACAAGAGCCCGCGGCGACGTGCCGCATACATACACCTCCCGCAGCCCTGTAAGCACCGAGATTATTAGCCGACGGGTTAACATTAAGGAACGAAATAAATATTTACCTGGCATGCAGCTTACGACGTCATCAACGGCATCATTGTTGTTGCTGGAACGGACGAGGCGTACACTACGAGACGATGCGGCGGCCATGTTACTCAAGCCGCACTCGAGTAAGGCCGCGTACGCACCGCAAATGGGCCGTCGCGACGCATGCGCGCACACAGGCAATGCGTCGACCACGCCGAGGAGAGCAGAGCTCTTCCGATCGCCGTAGATCACGACGACCGATCTTGTGTGCGAATTACCGTGTGTAGCGAGCGTGCTAATTTATTTGAGCGAGAATTAAGCGAGAGCAGCATAGCAAAAAAGGTTGGTGGATACTTCTCGTGCCTCCTTTATTACGTTTTTGTGCAATTCCATTCCGTGCTTCCTTACTGTGTGTGTGCGAGTTACCGCGTTTCCCTCTTCTCCCCTCCTCTTTTTCTTTCGAGCAGCTATCGACCCGCGATCGCGTATCGCATTCGCGCCGTCGGTCGACATTAAACTCGTCGCGGACGAGTAGCGCAAATTCAGCCAACGATTCGGGATATTTAATTTACAAATTGCACTTGTGTAATTTGCAGTGAGCCGCATTTCGCCTTCCTAAATTCGCCCCCTCCCTGAGCCAATCGCAGCCGAGCTTGAACCCGCGTAAAGGACGCGACTGGCACCCGCAATTATTATATGAATCGCATCGGATAATAAATTTAGTTATTATACAAATATCTTATTTTTATTATCCCCATCACCTGCACCCTAATCCCCAGTGCAGCGTGACAATTATAAGCTTCAACTTTTACACAGCGAATAAGGGGCTTCTATAAAAATGTAATTTCTGATTTGATAAACCTAATTTGTTCAAACAATTGTTTAAAAAATGGCAGATTTTGTATTAAAAAAATATAAATAAAAATGTCACATTTTAAATAAAAAAGACTAAAATTGACCAGCAAGGAATGTTTTAATAGTATAAATAATAGTTTTTGAGTTATTTAGCTTTAAAGTTAAAGATTAACAACTTATTGCATCAACTGACGATTATCTGATGCTAAAATTATCTAGACACGTAAGCTTTAAAATATTACAAATTATTTATGCACATTCTACATAACATTTAGAACTAGTTTCTAAAATAAAAAAAAATGATTTTTTTTACAATTTTTGACCATTCTTTACTTAAAGCTAGTGATTAAATTAAATTGTAATAATTTATATATTTTTACAAATTAAAAATTAGAGACTAAATGTAAATGTAATAAACGCATCAGTTTCTCTTTAAAAATTTAGTATACTCGCTGCAGCAGCAACAATTGACTTCACCATCTTCTGTCTTCCTTAATCTAAAAAACAAGAAAATCACAAAGATTTAAATTCTTACAATAATACATAAATCAGTAGCAGATAACGTATTAATATTCTTCGATTCATGTGATGTATAATGATGCAGGAGTTGAGTCGGCGACTGTTAGCAACTACAGCTTGGCCATGGCAAATTTTATGTTGAGGTTCACCATCCTGTGCTGCATGGCTTCAGTACCTGTAAATACACAATATGAATTAAATTATGTCTAATTGACTTTTATTAATTGTATTTGTTAGTAGTTACAAGAATGAAATAAATATTTACTAAGGAGATGGATAGAAATACTAAAAGTGCGGGTGTTATAAAACTTGTTTTCTTGTTTACAGGAATAAATAACAACCAATTCCAGTTCATAATAGTTGGGATTAGTTGCATATAGGTTACAGTTATTTAAGGAAACGTCATTTTAGCAACAGGAAAGGAATTGACAGTAATTATAAAATGTAGTTTGGATTTAGAAAATTGCTGTCGTCGAAAGAAATGCTCTCAACACATAGGAATAATAACTAGATGTTTGATTCCAATTAATTAAATAGGGCTAGATAGAAATAGGCTGATTATTAGTAATTATTAAAGAGTTATAAGCAAACAATAATATTTTACCAGAATGTGTATGGTTGCCGGTGATCAAGGCAAGCCTCCCTGTTTCTTATGTGCATCTACGTGCTCACATATAGTTACAGGGAAATAGATTTTAAAAGCATAAATTTGATTTAATGAAAGTTGATTAATTTCTATAAATCCTTATTGATCAACTATCGTAAATAAATAATCATAAGAGATTATTCATATATATAGTGAGAGTATTGAGAGGAAGAAAAAAGTAAAAAACACCAAAGTAAAAAGGAGGTACTGAGACAATGCGGGGCTACGCTAGGGAATAGCAATTATTATTACAGCATTCACCTATTGAATCCTGGTAGAAAACAGGACACCGTGTTCCGGGAGATCGTGCGTCATGCTGTACGTAGTGTTTACGTAGGCGAGTGGCCTGTACAGGCCTAATATCACCCGGCTATATTATGCACTAATATACGTGCCACAGCTCAGGAAGACGAGCAAACGTTCACAAGCACGATTTCACTGATGCTTCTCGCATGTATCATCGAGACACGGTTTCGAGACGCGATTCCCACGATAAACTATAACGGTCACGCTGGGGATTAGGGCGTGGCGTCGAAGGTGAAATAAACAATTATATTTAATTATATTTAAATAAGAGCCGCGGTGGCTCATTGGTAGATCTCCCGACTCTCACACCGAGGGTCGTGGGTTCGATCCCAGACGTGTACCTCTGAAAATTTTTTCATGTGCATTTTTCGAACACCGCGACTCAGTGGCTCGGCGTGTCACTATAATGTGACGCCAGTTCAGGTGCGCGTGCGTTTCGTGCACTTGTCAGTGCATGAGAGGCACGGGCATCTGAACTATAGGGAACGTTAGGGACGCGAAGATGTAAAGAGGATCGCGGTAGTTCCATCGGGAGGACAGGAAACTGTAATTATTAGACTAATTACAGTGACCGATGATATCTTCCGATGGACACAAGCACCACTGTTTCAACTACATGTGCTTTGTTTACAGACACACCGTTCACCTCCGTCGCTGATTAGCCCTGGCAGCATAAATAGAGCGACGTTAAATAACAAACAAAAAAAAATATTCAAATAAAATAATATTAATTTATTAATAATATAAAATAGGGTTTAGGCGCCAGCTGCGTACGATCGCGGCGAATTATGCTCGGCTGCGACGACTTGCGGAGCGAGGGGAGAGAAGGGAAGGAATGAAGGAAGCACACTTACGGTCAGGAGAATACCTGGTGCAAGGCGTACACCCACCTTTGCTCAATGGAGATCGTCTCCTGGAGTTGCTCCTCTGCGGTCTATTATCCACGCGCACACACACTCGAATAATCGATATAAAATGGGTTGTGAATCGGTATATCGGTTCTACTATGTTGCCTCGTTGGCGTCCCGATGAGCTCTCTCGAGCTCGGGCTCGTTCGCTGCTTTGTTGCTCCGGCCAGACGTGCGCGCGCAGCTTCTCGCGTCGAGTCGCCCGTCGGCCGCCGTCGTCTCGCGCGCACCGTGTAGTGAGTGCTCGCGACCATGTCTACACGAGGCGGACGATGTTGCTTGAGCCGCTGCTTCCCACGGAGAAGACGGTGTTGCTAGTGATGTTATCTACTAGGTAAGCCCTTAGTGTTGTTCCTTTGTATTAACTTATCGGCTAATAAGTCCACTCCGTTACAGGTGCAGACGGGACAGCCGATACTCGACTCTCCTCTCTCACTCGCTCTCACGGCGGCCGCTCAGCTGGTGCGCGTCGGTCCTTGCTGCTGCTCTTCTTGAAGGCTGCGTTGCTGCGGGGATTTCGAGCTGCTTTCTGGGTAAATATCTAGCTCTCGAGGGAGTGCTCCGTATTTAATATTAGTTATTAATTCAGAGTTATGGTAATGTTATGATTACCATAACCTCACTTCTATCCTCTCCTAGCATGTAGCTGTCAGTTACTGTGTGCAACTACATGCTTCCTTGTCTTTTCCTAATTTGGATTGTTATTGACTATTTAATATGTTACAGCTTCCTGGAGTCCTTGTTGCTGCTTATGCTGCTCAGTCTGGCACCCTGGGTCATCGTAGGCTGCTTCTCTGGTCCTGCTGCGATGCCTCCAAGAAGCCGTTTAGCCTCTCCTGATATGCTGCCTCCTTGTGCTACGTTGGAGGAACCAGGGGAAGTATTGGGAATTTATGGAGCTTATGGTTAGGTTAGGTAGATTTAGGTGAGGGTAGGTAGGATAGCTTATATTGGCACTCGCTCGCTTATGATTTTTTATTTTATTTTATTTCTTTGCTCATTACCCCGTATACCAATTATTAAACGGGTTTTTACGGGAACACCCCTACCACCTATGTGTGGGGGTGAAAACATTCCAATTTTTCCCATCCCGGTCTCCACCGTCTCGCATTCGCCCGGGGTTATGCCCGTGAGGAAGGGAAAACCTTGTAGGAAAACCTCCCCCGAGACGGCCGGTGTATTGAAACATTCTGTTTAGATATTCAGGTCACCTTGCGTAGGCCCAAACACCGAAACCGAATGTTCCACACCTTACTCGCCAACCGCACTCAGTGCTGCTTAACTTTCGTGATCGGCCGAGGTGCATCTCCGCCACTCCGCCACCGCGTCGGTTCTCGCTCGCTTATTATATGACAGGTATGAAATACCTTGTCAATAAACGTACTTAAAACATAAATTATAAATTTTACTTTCCCCCCTAGTTATGACTAAAATTAAGGTAATTGTAATATTACTATTGTCAGCAAATGTTTATTTTTGTAAACAAATGTGTTCTACGTTTCGTATTCAATGAGTCTATGTCTGCCGTAATACTATGTGCAACGTATCACATATTTCTTTCAAAAATAAATATTTGCTGCCAAGAGTAATACTATAATTACCATAATTTTAGTGATAGCTAGGGGCGAAAATATCTTTTAACAGCTCTATGTAGCTGTAAAATTTATAATTTATGTTTGAAGTACGTTTATCGTCAAAATTGACACATGACTACAGCGCCATTCGAAGCCTCGAGATCGAGCGGCTGTCAACAGAGGTTTTTTTTTTTTTTTTATTTTAACGTTGTTCTTTTTATGCTCCCAAACCGGTGCTAATCAGCGACGGAGGTCATACGATGACTTGGTGAAGAAAGCACTTATTGAAAATACATTCGCCAGTGGTGCTTGTATCAATCGGCCGGGGCCGGGAATTGAACCTGGAACCTCCAGATTACGAGCCTGACGCCCTACCGACATAAAAATGCATTTTGTCCTAAATGCATAAATATGCATTTTTGCCTCAAATGCATAAAAATGCATTTTTGTTAGTTCTTAGAATGATTCTGTATCAATTTTATTTTGATTATCTTCTACGCCGTGATTTTATTCTATCGCAGTACTTTTACGAAATATAATAATATAATTTTCACCGGTCTGTGACACTTTTGTCACTTACGAAAGGAGTAATGAACTGGGCATGAATTATTTTTTTAATGTATTCAGTTGCAGAGTGCATTTTTCCCAAATAAATAAAAATGAATTTTTTCCTGAATACATAAAAATGTATTTTTTTCTAAAAGCATAATAATGCATTTTTGTCCAAATATATATATATATATATATATGGGTGATTTTCTGTGACATCGAAGATGAAAAAAATAAATTTTACTATAACTGTGGGAATATGTTTTACAGGTATCCAGTAGTTCTCCTGAATTTTTTCAGATTTTTTCGGGACCATTATTTTAAGTTACAGGGAGATAAAGTTGACATTTTAGCACTTTTTTGCTTTATATGCCCATTTTCATGAATTTGTAGCTCCCAGAGGATGCATTTTTCACTAAAAACATAAACATGATTTCTTTTGTAGAATTTTCTGAATTTTTCATTAAAAATACTTTTAAAGTCATAAATGTATGCTGTCACACTCTTGTAAGCAGAGTGACCAGTTGGCGATTTTTTTTCTTTTTCTCTCTGGCGTATATTGATGTTTATTAAGCAAGAGCAACAAGGAGAAAAAATCGCCATCTGGCGACCCTGCTTGTTAGTCATTTAAACCTTAAATAGTGAAAATCAGCAATTCTGCTCCGGACTCTGGAACCTAATACTGTCTAAAAGATGTCTTTTTATAGTCAGAAACTGCCTACATATTTCCAGAGTGGGTCTAAATCATTAGGATCACTTATGGTCAAAATATCTGGGAAAAGTGCCCGAAATATTAATAGAAATGTATATTTGTTGCCTTATAATCATGAATCTATTAGCATGATCATTGCAAAAAAATGTATGCACTTACCTTGGAGTGGTAGAAAAGTATGTTCACTTATTTCAGTATCCATCTAATCCCCTGTAAGCTGCTAAAAATACAAATATTAGTATACAATTATAAAAAAATAATTTTTAACATTTATAATTTTGGATTTTTAATTTTACAACCACTTTAAGAATTATGATATTAATCTGAAGGATTACTATAAATATATTAATGTTATTATTACAATAACTGAAGATACGTATTTTATACAAAAAATAGATCAACAAATCAGTTCTGAGATTATAATGATTAATATGACTAATTGACAGTGACAAGTCTGTGAAATTTAAACAATGCATGGCAGAATAATAATAATAATAATGTTGATACTTTTATAGTAATCCTTAACTTTTATACATCACGCAACCACTCATCCTTGGCACTCGGAAGGCGCGTAATACAAATATGAAATTACCATATCGGTAACCCAGTCGGTGCTGCCGCCTCGTGCCTATCGGCTATATAAACCCAACTAATTATTCCTAATACATTCATACATTCAATTAAAAATAATTTACACCTCTGTTTAGAATTATATAAAGTTTTAGAAATAATTACAACTCGCCCAAACTCTACCGACGCATCTATATTTTTTAAATTAATTATTTATCTGCGCGGAGTAATTAAAATAATAATTAAGCTACCATACATGTGCGCGCTATACAATAGTACATCTGCGTGCATATGTGTGCGCGCTTCGTATATAGCTACTTCAATATGCCGTCGTATACCTAAACACGCATACATTAGGTATACGTGGCCCTACTCTCCTCGCGCGCTCCCTCGCTCTGCGCGCTCTCGCCCATTACCGCACCAGCGGTCACTCACTCGAACTCTATGTGCGCGCAACACTCGTTCCCCCCTTCCCGCGCGCATCACTCGGTGACGCACGATCATCGATGTCGGTGTCGCATTTCCCGGTATACGGGTGTAAGGTGGGGAGCACCCGGGCTCCCTCGCGTAGTTGCGCAAAGTGTTCGAGCGCGCGCGCACCCGTGCTCCATCTCCGCCGTCATCGTCTGCTACGCACGTGTCACAGTTGAGGTTAGGACGCCGCCTAACCTCCCGTCATGTTTACATTGGCATCAAGTACGCCACATATCGTGGGACCACCTGGGCTCGGTCCCTGGCCCACGATACCTCTCGGCCGTGGTCTGGCTCGTCTTCGGCGTATCTTTCCGTATACTGGACGCGTGATTTCTCCGTTCCGTCATTACAACATACCCGTATTGCGGGTATTAGTGTTTTTCATAAGTGCACCGGTGCACTTCTGTCTCCCGGTGAGGGATTCGCTACCTGCGACGCGATCGCGAGCTAAGTGTTTAATTTATGTATGCAAGTACATAAATACAAGTAAATACAAGTCGTGTGCATTCATTGTGCGTTGTACATTTTTACAGTGCCACAAACTTTATACTCTTTATATCTATAGCATTATTATATTAATTATGTTATTCGTATGAAATAGTTAATGGATTCTTTTTATATGAATTGATATTTTCTTTCAACTATATACACTTAAAAAAAGTTTGGCAGAATTTGCTTGAGAGCCAAGCATTATCTACCGCGTTGATTCCAGTAAATTAGACAAAGTTGTTACTCCTTTAGAAGCCAACCAGTTTCTGCTTAATGAAAAAAAAAACATTTAAAAAAATTTTTAAATAAACATTTAAGTAAGCATTTTAAGATGGTTAAAAGTAAAGGCAATTATTATATGTTTAATTATTGAAATTAACTTTTCCAAGTATATAATCAATAATATATATGAAAAATGTACGTTTAAAAAATGAGGTTATGTCTTACTCGGAAGCAAAATGCGAATATACCGGAGACCCAAACAGAAACTGCTTTGTAGCCAAGCACAAATTACTTTAGTTACCGAAGGCCTATTCGCTATTTACGGCGGATTCTGCTTAATTTTTTTTAGTGTATATGGGCAACTCTACAATAGTTTTAACATTTTATGTAACCGATACATGTTATCTTTTAAAGTCTGTAACTTCGTTTCCTGAAGAGGCTCATCATTGTATTTGGGCTTAATTTGTTGTACAGACAATGAAACATTTGTCAATTTTGAGGAAAGTGGCTAAAACGGCACAGTTAATATTTCCCTAAAAGTACAAAAGATTTTTTTTTCAGCAAACTAATTGAAAAGAAACCTGAAATTTTAGGAATTTTATGTATTTTTTAATTGCGCCGTTCAATATAAACGCATAATAATAATAGAATATGATTTTTGGTTTTAATACAAGGAATTTAAACCTCCTAAAGATTGAGTGCTTTACTCGGAATTATTTAAATAATATTTCAAAGTTTTAATATTGTCAACTAATAATTGAAATATATCAATTTTCAAATAAGGCACACAACCCATATGGGGTTAAAATTCTTTGTATTAAAGCCGAGAATCATATCCTATTATTATTATGCGATTATATTGAACGACGCAATTAAAAAATACATAAAATTCGTAAAATTCCAGGTTTTTTCAATTAGTTTGCTGAAAAACGTAACTGCTTTTGTACTTTTAATGAAATATTAACTGTGCCATTTTAACTACTTTCCTCAAAATTGACAAATGTTTCATTGACTGTACAACAAACAAATAAAGCCCAAATACAATGATGCGCCTCTTCAGGAAACCAAGTTACAGACTTTAAAAAATAACATGTCTCACTTATACAAAATGTTAAAACTATTGTGGATTTTCCCATATGTTTTAATAAGAGTAGTGTTATGTGGATACTTATGTACTTATGCTGACGTCCGCGTAATTCTTTTACAAAATTTATAATTGCAAGAGTCGTTATGCGGACTCAGTAGTAATAGTTAGTACGCAACTAATCTTTAAATTCCAAATTCTTTTTTAGGGCCTTCGGCCCAAATTTCAATTATTTGATGATTATTTTAACTAAAAGCAACTTGGGCCCAATCGAGTCGGATAACATTTGGAATGTTATTTTTTTTAAATATAAGAGGTTGATAAACTCTGGTGTTTGCATAAGTATACATACATACAAATTCATATATGTATGTATATATATATATATATATATTTACATTTATTTTCCAGTGTATTTGAAGCTGAATTAGCGGAAACGATTCCTGTTATACATACCACTATTGCTGGTTGTCGCATAATTGGTCGCTTGTGTGTAGGTAAGTAATATATTAACACTATTTTCATTAATGTTTTAATTAGCTTACCTATGTGTCTGTTCCGCTGGTAAATATAAGTAAGTGTCAACGTCTATATTTACATTACATTAGGGATTTTGTAGCCTGTCCACAATGTTTACATTATATTAAAATATTATAATCGAAATGTCTCATTTTTATTAAACATGCCCTTTTAAATAGAAAATATATTAGTAGCAATATATTATTATAAGGAAACGTGATTGCCTCACCACAACAAACAATTTCCGTCTACTATAATATGCAAGAAGAAAAACAACTAGGATTGGTATTTATTTACTAAGTTATATATACATTCAAATAATTTATAGTATTATAAATAATCACACTTTTTTATACTAATTTTTTTTAGGTTATCATTATTTATGTTTATGCAGGGAGAGGCGGGGGAGTTTGGTAGAGGCGCACAATTTTCTTTTATGTCCTAATGATCACGCTGGGGCTTAGGGCGTCACGTAAAGGCGTAATAAACAATATTATAAAATCAATAATAATTTATGATAAATATTATAATTAAGCTAGTTTGGGTGTTAGCCGTGTGCGTTCATAGTGAATGTTTAACCCATTAAGGACTGAACGGACATTTTTTTAGGTCCGATTTCGAACGGTCATTAAGTGGTTAATTTCATTTCAAAAAAATTTCTAACCTACCTATTCCGATGCTTTAAAGTGTGCCCTTTTTGATGATGACATTCGTTTTTTGAAAAAATAAGTTTTTATGGCAAAAATAAACATTTAAAAAAAACGCTGATTTTTTTATAAACAAAAATTTTTTCGTCCAAATTTTTTTGCCTTATAATTTTCTTATGTGCCTAAGATCTATAAAAAAGGTGTCCATGATACCAAAACTGAAAGTTATGGACCCTAGAAAATTTCCAAAATTTTTTTTTTAAACAAAATGGCGTATAAAAAAATTTGTATTCATTAATTTGTAATTTTTACCCTCCATTGTTGAATTAGTAAATAGTCGATTGTTGAGGGTCAATAATAAATAAAACCAATTTATTTATGTAAGTGCACAACGTTTCGTCGGCTAGGTTTGCAGACCTCTTCAGGTATTGAATTTATTGGACAAAATTATAAACATTTATTTCAAATTTTATAATACTTGTGACTTAAAAATCAAATTTTACCTTAATATTGAATATAATGTTACAGTCCAAGTCAGCTTCGTCGAATAATATTTAATACGAAATCAATGAGTATTTATACAAAAACAAAGTAGATGTGTGTTTACTAACTATACGTCACAGTTTGTGTTCATTAGTCTCTTTAAACTATATTCATAACATTTCTATATTGACGGTTTAACTGTTGAGTATCTTCCATTCTGTTAATCGTCGAATTATGATGATTGATATGTAACATTTTCGAAATCAGCCTTTTTTATAACAAGATTCTTTATCTATTATTTTTGCATCTTCCCAGTTAAAATTGTGATTTACGTTATATAAAATATGTACAATAACAACGGCTTCTTGATTTTTATTGTTCTGATGTTCTTTCATTCGTTTTTTTTGGGCAGAGTTTTGTTTCTCCAATATAAATAGCCGGTCATTTAGTACAAGATAACTTGTAAACTACCCATGTCTCCTCCCATTTTGATGTTTAATTAGACAATGCAGTAATAACAGCACAAAAAACCAATGGATAAAAAACTTATCTTCTAGTACAATTCCTGAAAATGTAATAAAGGTAGCATCTCTCGGTTCAAAATTTAATTGCATATCAAAATTTACTAATTATGATATTGTAACAACGATTATAAATGTTGAATATTCCTTAGATAAAATTGAAACTAAAAATGAAATTAGGGATATTATTGTAAACAACACAAAATCGGTAAGAAAAAAGTCTCTACACATAACATATCATGAACGAGAATTATAAAAACAAACAAATATTCGAATCTCCAATGGTATCGCCATAACACCATTATTCATGGATTTAGTAATGGATGATCTTGAGACCCACTGTTTAACAGAATTAAAAAGTAAACACAATTGCAAACCAATTTTTTATTATAGATATGTAGATGGTACAGTTTTATGCGTAGAAAAAAGTCATATAAACACAGTTCTCAACATCTTTAACAATTATAATGAACACCTCAAATTTACATATAAAAAGAAAATAATAATTGTATAAATTTTCTTGACCTCACATTAATCAAAGAAAACAAAAGTATTATTACAAACTGGTATAGAAAACCAACTAATTCAAATTGGTTATTAAATTTTAATTCTAATCACACAATACAACAGAACCGTGATATTATTTATAATTTAGTAGATAGGGTAATGATATTGTCAAAAAACAGTTTCATAAAGAAAATCTAAATATTATTACAGAAATGCTAAAAGGCAATGATTATCGTATTGAATTTATAAATACAGCAATAAATAAAACAAAACGCAATATTACAATTAAAAACAATGTTAAAATAGATAAAAGAAATCCCAATATGTACCATATCACAACCTTATAATAAAGAGTTTTTCAATAAATGTTCCCGAATGCTAAGAAATATAATATTATTAATATTCCATTAATAAATCACAAACTTGATACTATTATAAAATTAGGCAAAGACAAAACATCAAAATGGGTAGATACAAGGGTAGTTTACAAGTTATCTTGTATTAAATGCCCGGCTATTTATATTGGAGAAACAAAACGCTGCCTAAAAAAAACGAATAAAAGAATATCAGAACAATAAAAATCCAGAAGCCGTTGTTACTGTATATATTTTATATAACGTAAATCACAATTTTAACTGGGAAGATGCAAAAATAATAGATAAAGAATCTTGTTACAAAAAAGACCGATTTCGGAAATGCTACATATCAATCATCATAATTCGACGATTAACAGAATGGAAGATACTCAACAGTTAAACCGTCAACATAGAAATGTTATGAATATAGTTTAAAGAGACTAATGTACACAAACTATGACGTATAGTTTATAAACATACACCTACTTTGTTTTTGTATAAATACTCATTGATTTCGTATTAAATATTATTCGACGAAGCTGACTTGGACTGTAACATTATATTCAATATTAAAGTAAAATTTGATTTTTAAGTCACAAGTATTATAAAATTTTAAATAAATGTTTATAATTTTGTCCAATAAATTCAATACCTGAAGAGGTCTGCAAACCTAGCCGATGAAACGTTGTGCACTTACATAAATAAATTGGTTTTATTTATTATTGACCCTCAACAATCGACTATTTACTAATTCAACAATGGAGGGTAAAAATTACAAATTAAACTCTTGAAAATATTCACGTTTTTTCAACTCTTGAAGTTTAAAATAACAAACTTTACATTACAATTACACACTTTATAAACTTTAAACTTTATACTTTTAAACTATAAACTTTATACTTTAACTTTTCACTCAAAACGTAAATAAAATGTCGTATTGATCCAATACAGCAACACATGATATAATTCCTTCTTCAGAATTTGTAAATAAAATAGCCAAAAATATTTAATATTTACATACAAATAACCATTACATTGAAATAAGGAAAACTACGTATCTGATAAATTTATTGTAGAACATATCCTAGCGAAAGATACAACATTAACTTTTTAACAATGTCGATTTGCACTATCAATTTAAAAGAATTATTCAGCATTCAGCAGATACTTAATGGTAAAAAAATTAGAATACAGCTGTTACTGCAGACTAAATATTAGGTTATATATTTCTACAGTTGTATGAAATTTTTTTTTGTTCCGTCAAATAGCGCACCATTATTATTACATTATTACATTATAATGTTATAAAATTATGACATGCGGAATACAAAATACGATTTTTAATAACATTGTCTTGAACAAAAAACAATTACAAAAAATCGATTTTTTCATAATTTCAAGCAGGTTTGTTCCCTTACCCTTTCAGTCACGAATTTTTCCAAAACATCGATTTTTTTTACATTTTGTGTACAAGGGTTTTTGAGTTAGCTGATTATGAATCTGCTATCAAATTTCAAAATTCAAAATCGTGGATCCAATATGGCCGATCTAAATTTCGAAAAATGATAATTTTTCTGAAATTTAGTATGTAGGGGTTTTTGAGATTGCTGATTACAAATCCGTTGTCAAAATGACAAAATTCAAAATGGCGAAACTGCCGCATTCAGATTTTCGGAAACTATTTAGCAGGCATCTAACCAGCGACCTCGCGAACCCTCGTATAACAAATTACAAAAAGAATTACCATTTTTTAAAAGTTTGATTGTTCATATTGGATTCGTCATTTTGAATTTTGTCATTTTGATAAAGGCTTAGTAATCAGCGACCTCAAAATCTCCTATATACAAATTGTCATAACTATTATCTCGTCTTCTATACTGGATTTTAATATTTATGCAATATCATGACACTTTTAACACATGTTGGATACTTGGCAAGGCAGTGCCATAAAGCCGCAGAGAAATTTATAACAGACGCCTGCTAATTGATAATAACTCGCTTACGGCTAAGTGAGACACTGGTGTAAGAGTATTGCTCGTAAGAATACCAAAATTCGTACGCTGTATACCCATTGTTGATACCTACTAGTAAATAGTGTTTGGCATGTGACTTTTATACTTGACTTAGTATTACTTATGAAAAGAATAAAAATGCATTCGAACAAACATAACGTTCTTTTTATCAGAAACGAAATAAAACAGCACTAAAATATTTTTTTTATAAGGAATGAAAATGACAAAATTGACATTCTAGCACTTTTTTGCATTATATGCCCATTTTCATTAATTTTTAGGTCCCAGGGGAGCATTTTCCACTATAATCATAAATAAGCTTTTTTTGTACAATTTTCTGAAATTTTCATTAAAAATACCTTTAAAGTCATATATATATGCTGTCACAACCTTGTAAGCCATCTAAACTTAATGAAACTTTACAGCATATTCTTACAGAGTGCCCTGCTTATAACATTACAAGGCTAAAATTTCTCAATAGCGCTAACACGAATGACATATTAATTCTCGGATAGTAGGGTTTACCTTGACCCTTCTTCTCTTGTAGATTACTGTCAGAGTTGATTGAGACTAACGTGTCGGGAGCAGGCAGTGTATATAACGCGGATTGTAACATGCTGGTGTGAAAAATATGAATGAAAGTAATTGTGTATGCTCTGATTGATCTTAAATAAAATAAAAGTCATAAATGTATACTGTCACACTCTTGTAAGACAATTAAACATTAAATAATGAAAATCAGCAATTCTGCTCCGGACTCTCAAAACCAAACACTGTCTAAAGCATGTATTTTTATAGTCAGAAACTGCCTATAAATTTTCAGAGTAGGTCTAAACGAGTAAGACCATTTTTGAACAAAATATCTGGAAAAAACGTTCGAAATATTAATAGAAATGTATATTTGTTGCTTTATAACGATGAATCTGTTAACTTGATCATTACAAAAGAATTCATGTAGTACCTTGAAGTGGTAGAAAAGAATCTTCGCTTTATTCAGTATAAATTTAATCTCCTGTAAGCTGTTAAAAATACAAACATTATTATACAATTATAAAAAAAAAGTTTTAAACATCTATAATGCTGGATTTTTGGCTTTATAACCACTACAAAAATTATAATACTAATCTGAAGGATTACTATAGATAAATAGATCAAAATTATTATTATAATAACTGAAGGTGACAGTAATGTATTGTCATATATTGCCGCAATATTTACAATAATTACTGGATATCTGTGATTTTTCGGAATTTTTTAAGTTATTTTCAAATTTTTCACTATTTCTGTAATTTCGTCAGGCTTTCGGGAATTTTTGAGGTATTTCGCGATTATTCACCAATGCCGTATTTTCTTGGGGATTTCGGGAATTTTTAAGGTATTCCGGTATATCTGCAATACGGTTTTTTTGGGGTTCTCGGGATTTCGTGAGATATTTCGGGATATTTGCAATAATTACTGAATTTCTTCGTTATTTCAGAAAATTTTAAAGTATTCCTGGATATTTGCACGAATTACTCAAATTTTTCGGTTTTTCGGAAATTTTTCAGATGTTTTGAGTTTTTTACTATTTCCGTGAATTCTTGGAGTTTTCGGGAGTTTTTCAGTTTTTCCGGGATTTGTCACTAATTTCGTATTTTTTTGGTGATTCCGGGAATTTTTAAGGTATTCCGGTATATCTGCACAAATACGGAATTTTTGTGGGTCTCAGGAATTTTTGAGATGTTTTGGGATATTTGCACTAATTACTAGAGATTTTGGATATTCGGAAATTTTAAGGTGTTTCGAGATATATCACTATTTACGTATTTTCTTGAGGTTTTCGGGAATTTTTGAGGTTTTTCGGAATTATTCACTACTGCCGAATTTTTTTGGGGGATTATGGGAATTTTTAAGATATTCCGGTATATCTGCGGAAATACGGAATTTTTTGGGGTTATCGGTAATGTTTGAGGTTTCCCGGTATATCGGCACAAATACGGAGTTTTTGGGGGTTTCAGCAATGTTTAAGGTATTTTGGGATATTGACCACTAATTACGGATTCCTCCAATTTTTTCGTTAGTTTTGAAGGATTCTGGGATATTTGCACTATTACTGTAATTGTGAGATTTTTTTCGATATATGTGAGAATTTTATAGGTGTTCCAGGATGTCTGCACCAATTAATGAGATTTCTTCTTTGTTGCGGTAATTTTCGTGGGTATTTAGGGATTGTTGCACTAATTAGCGGGACTTTTGTGAATTCGGGAGTACTTAAGTGTATTTTCAAAGGATTCTTTCACTAATTACGGATTTCTTGAGGTTTTGGGGGTTTTTAATTACCTTTCAGTCACGCATTTTCCAAACATCGATTTTTTTACATTTTGGTGTACAGGTTTTTTGAGTTAGCTGATTCTGAATTGCTATTCAAATTTCAAATTCAAACATCCGTTGGAACAATATGGCGATCAAATTTCGAAAATGATAACTTTTACTGAAATTTAGATGTAGGGGTTTTGAGATTGCTGATACAAATCCGTTGTCAAAATGACAAATTCAAAAAAACAAAAAAAAAAAAAAAAAAATGGCGCGAAACTGCCGCATTCAGATTTTCCTGAAACTATTTAGCAGGCATCTAACCAGCGCGACCTCGCGAACCCTCGTTCTAACAAATTACAAATAAGAATTACCATTTTTTAAAAGTCTTGATTGTTCATATTGGATTCGTCATTTTGAATTTTGTCATTTTGATAAAGGCTTAGTAATCAGCGACCTCAAAATCTCCTATATACAAATTGTCATAACTATTATCTCGTCTTCTATACTGGATTTTAATATTTATGCAATATCATGACACTTTTAACACATGTTGGATACTTGGCAAGGCAGTGCCATAAAGCCGCAGAGAAATTTATAACAGACGCCTGCTAATTGATAATAACTCGCTTACGGCTAAGTGAGACACTGGTGTAAGAGTATTGCTCGTAAGAATACCAAAATTCGTACGCTGTATACCCATTGTTGATACCTACTAGTAAATAGTGTTTGGCATGTGACTTTTATACTTGACTTAGTATTACTTATGAAAAGAATAAAATGCATTCGACAAACATAACGTTCTTTTTATCAGAAAACGAAATAAAACAGCACTAAAATATTTTTTTATAAGGAATGAAAATGACAAAATTGACATTCTAGCACTTTTTTGCATTATATGCCCATTTTCATTAATTTTTAGGTCCCAGGGGAGCATTTTCCACTATAATCATAAATAAGCTTTTTTTGTACAATTTTCTGAAATTTTCATTAAAAATACCTTTAAAGTCATATATATATGCTGTCACAACCTTGTAAGCCATCTAAACTTAATGAAACTTTACAGCATATTCTTACAGAGTGCCCTGCTTATAACATTACAAGGCTAAAATTTCTCAATAGCGCTAACACGAATGACATATTAATTCTCGGATAGTAGGGTTTACCTTGACCCTTCTTCTCTTGTAGATTACTGTCAGAGTTGATTGAGACTAACGTGTCGGGAGCAGGCAGTGTATATAACGCGGATTGTAACATGCTGGTGTGAAAAATATGAATGAAAGTAATTGTGTATGCTCTGATTGATCTTAAATAAAATAAAAGTCATAAATGTATACTGTCACACTCTTGTAAGACAATTAAACATTAAATAATGAAAATCAGCAATTCTGCTCCGGACTCTCAAAACCAAACACTGTCTAAAGCATGTATTTTTATAGTCAGAAACTGCCTATAAATTTTCAGAGTAGGTCTAAACGAGTAAGACCATTTTTGAACAAAATATCTGGAAAAAAACGTTCGAAATATTAATAGAAATGTATATTTGTTGCTTTATAACGATGAATCTGTTAACTTGATCATTACAAAAGAATTCATGTAGTACCTTGAAGTGGTAGAAAAGAATCTTCGCTTTATTCAGTATAAATTTAATCTCCTGTAAGCTGTTAAAAATACAAACATTATTATACAATTATAAAAAAAAAGTTTTAAACATCTATAATGCTGGATTTTTGGCTTTATAACCACTACAAAATTATAATACTAATCTGAAGGATTACTATAGATAAATAGATCAAAATTATTATTATAATAACTGAAGGTGACAGTAATGTATTGTCATATATTGCCGCAATATTTACAATAATTACTGGATATCTGTGATTTTTCGGAATTTTTTAAGTTATTTTCAAATTTTTCACTATTTCTGTAATTTCGTCAGGCTTTCGGGAATTTTTGAGGTATTTCGCGATTATTCACCAATGCCGTATTTTTCTTGGGGATTTCGGGAATTTTTAAGGTATTCCGGTATATCTGCAATACGGTTTTTTTGGGGTTCTCGGGATTCGTGAGATATTTCGGGATATTTGCAATAATTACTGAATTTCTTCGTTATTTCAGAAAATTTTAAAGTATTCCTGGATATTTGCACGAATTACTCAAATTTTTCGGTTTTTTCGGAAATTTTTCAGATGTTTTGAGTTTTTTACTATTTCCGTGAATTCTTGGAGTTTTCGGGAGTTTTTCAGTTTTTCCGGGATTTGTCACTAATTTCGTATTTTTTTGGTGATTCCGGGAATTTTTAAGGTATTCCGGTATATCTGCACAAATACGGAATTTTTGTGGGTCTCAGGAATTTTTGAGATGTTTTGGGATATTTGCACTAATTACTAGAGATTTGGATATTCGGAAATTTTAAGGTGTTTCGAGATATATCACTATTTACGTATTTCTTGAGGTTTTCGGGAATTTTTGAGGTTTTCGGAATTATTCACTACTGCCGAATTTTTTTGGGGGATTATGGGAATTTTTAAGATATTCCGGTATATCTGCGGAAATACGGAATTTTTTGGGGTTATCGGTAATGTTTGAGGTTTTCCGGTATATCGGCACAAATACGGAGTTTTTGGGGGTTTCAGCAATTTTTAAGGTATTTTGGGATATTGACACTAATTACTGGATTCCTCCAATTTTTCGGTAGTTTTGAAGGTATTCTGGGATATTTGCACTAATTACTGTAATTGTGAGATTTTTTTCGATATATGGAGAATTTTATAGGTTTTCCAGGATGTCTGCACCAATTATGAGATTTCTTCTTTGTTTCGGGAATTTTCGTGGTATTTAGGGATTGTTGCACTAATTACGGGACTTTTGGGAATTTCGGGAGTACTTAAGGTATTTTAGGATTTTTCACTAATTACGGAATTTCTTGAGGTTTTGGGGTTTTTAATGTATTGCGGGATATTTGCACTAATTACGGAATTTGTTGGGAATTTCGAGGTTTTTTTTATTGCGGTATATCTATTATATTGGGATATATTGTGATGTATAAATCACGTCCACCCTCATCAAAAACTTTAATCAATGAGTTAGTTACCATTGATCGATACAATTAAATTAAATTAAATGATAAGTCAACGATAATACAGTTTAGCGTAACTTAGAGAATTGATAGTCATGCAGATAGACAACATATGATCCATAACGATATAATTGATTCAAGCGAAGAAAACAAAAGCTTTTCCTTCCTAGAATATTATGACGTCACAAACTGTTTGTCTAGACTAAATCGATTAAATGCACTTGTATCTACTATTTATTTCAAACTTTAAATAAAATAATTAAATCGAATTCGTAATTGTCTAATTTGTTTAATTTGTAGATTTTAGATTAAAAGCAATCTGGACAGTTAAAAAACTGATTGAAATTTCAATATTTCGGCATTTTTTAATACAAATATAAAAAATAAATTAATTAGTTAAAATATAAATTTAACCAAAAACTACAATTAAAATTAATATTAAAATCATACAATTGAGTTGTTTGATATAATTAAAAAACACTTTAAATTTCAATTGCTTATAAAAAACAATTGCAAATACAAATATCGAAATTGATTATAATTTTAAATGTAGAATTAAGTAACATTATAGAATAATTTGATAAATTTTCATTATCTTGAATTTTAACGAAATGCATAAGATGCATAAATACTATCGTGGCCTAAGGGATAAATCATATCAAAAAACCTTGAGGAAGCCTGAAAAGAGCAAATGTAAAGTCTCTCATAATAATCACACAACAACAATTAACCAACCATAAAATCACAGCACTCAAAGTGAACTCATTATAATTAAAGCTGAGTTTAAAATTATACAATAAATAAATTAATATTATCAATATTAAAAAGAAATAAAATTTATATAATTTCTTAAAAATTAAAAAAAAATTTAAATGTATTGTAACGGTAAGGTACTGTTTACCTCACCGTTTGACGAATTCGAGCAACACGAGCGAACAGTATCATAATGTTTGCATCGGTTCGAGCCGGCGAGATTCGGCTCGGCTCGGTTCGTCGTGGCTACACGGGCGGGATCAACTTCGCGCACGCACCTCATTAGAGAGGTAAGGGGGAGATTCGCGCGCACTGGATAGAGTGATAACCACCTTCTTACGCGACAGGTGTGATCCCCCCGCGTCCCGTGTTCGGCTTCGCCGTGCTGTGATTTACCGTGCGTTTTGTGTGTGTGTTTCGACTGCAGGCCGATCCTGCATTTGCAGTGAGTGGTGCTACACCGTGCATCTGCCTGCAGCCACACAACCCCGGTGCACGGGCGAGCGGACAATCCGTCCGACACCGCAGCGAGAGTGAGAGAGAGAGAAAGCAACCGATCGGCTGGTCGTTGTTTACCAACGACTACAGCAGCGTACAAAGTAAGTGGTACCACTTCACGCGATCGTGTTTTTTTATTCGCACTTAATCGTGTTGCTATATACCAGTCCCGTTGACTGGATATATTATTTTTAGTTCGCGATATTTTCTTCCCCTCTCTCTACAAGTCGGCCGTTTACCGACTTGTAATAAAAGCGTAGACCTCGGCGACAATTAAATATTTTATTTGTTATTTATCTTTATCTTTATTTCAATAAATTCATATCATTATTAGAATTAAGTCCGGTGTTCAATTAATTGAATTTAACCACGTACGATTCCTTCCGTAATCCTAAAAGCTCGTATATTTCTGGTTGACAAGTGCTCGACGCGATATCCCTGTTTCGCGGTCAATTTCAGATTTGAATTTTACCTGGTTGTTATCTGAAACAGCAACTCGGTTTCAGACTAACATTTAACAGATTTGGTAGAGCGAACAGGTAACCGTCGCCGCATCGCGGGAAAAATATGTTTATTTAAATACGGTAAGTTTAACCGTACGGCTGAGCAGCCGCGATATTAAAATAAACATCCGTGCGGCAACCAAACTGTTACAGTATAAAATCTTATTGTTCTTTTGGGCAAAGTTTCTTGTTCTTATGCAAGTAATTGATGATCCTCAAAAATATGCAGCTACAGTTTTCTTTTCAACGTGTTAAAAGTCGTAGATGACCTAATATTAATCGGGAGCTTATTCCGTGTTCTAGGGCCTTTTGAGAGAAAAGATTTTCTCTTCAATTCGAATTTGCAGAAAGGTTTGTTTATTTTCAATGGGTCCATTCTGATGTTGATCTTCATCTATTTTAACTATTCCAAGTACAATGTGATATGTTCATGTCTTCTTACACTACATACAAATCTTTCACATGAATTCAGTGCCCTTTGGAGTAAATTATCACACTCTTGTGTTGTCACACATTTTCGTACAGAAATAATCAAAAATTGGGAAAATAAGAGTGGATATCAATGATGATTTAAGATCTTTTGGTAGAATATGTCTGACAGCTTTAAGTTGATTCAAGGTTCCATGTACTCTCTTGAAATTATTTCAGCCTGTTTTTCCATGATAAATCTAATGTAATGTCGGCTAGTTTTTCTTCCCTTCTACATAAATACATATATATATATCTATTTTTAATACATTTAGCCCATGAATAGAATTTTCTTAGCATACTTTACGATTTCCTTCTAGGATAAGATTTGGAAATTTGACCGACTCTTTTCCTGGAAGGGTCGTAAAAGTAAAAGTAATATACAAAAAAACCTTTTCGGACCACCGCGCGGCCACTTGACATCCTTGCATTGGTTAAAAAAAAGTACGTTACAAAATTTGACAATCGTCTGGAAGTAATAAATTGCTACGAGTGTCAGATTTTGTCCGAAAAACCGTTATGGTCGTAAAGATAAAATGCACCTGCGTTGCATTTTTCTTTTACTTATGTCGGAAAATTCCACTTTCACTTTTAAGGATTTTAGAATAATTTAGAATATTAATACATTTATTTTATATATATATATATATATATATATATATATATATATATATATATATATATATATATATATATATATATATATATATATATATATATATATATATATATATATATATATATATATATATATATATATATATATATATATATATATATATATATATATATATATATATATATATATATATATATATATATATATATATATATATATATATATATATATATATATATATATATATATATATATATATATATATATATATATATATATATATATATATATATATATATATATATATATATATATATATATATATATATATATATATATATATATATATATATATATATATATATATATATATATATATATATATATATATATATATATATATATATATATATATATATATATATATATATATATATATATATATATATATATATATATATATATATATATATATATATATATATATATATATATATATATATATATATATATATATATATATATATATATATATATATATATATATATATATATATATATATATATATATATATATATATATATATATATATATATATATATATATATATATATATATATATATATATATATATATATATATATATATATATATATATATATATATATATATATATATATATATATATATATATATATATATATATATATATATATATATATATATATATATATATATATATATATATATATATATATATATATATATATATATATATATATATATATATATATATATATATATATATATATATATATATATATATATATATATATATATATATATATATATATATATATATATATATATATATATATATATATATATATATATATATATATATATATATATATATATATATATATATATATATATATATATATATATATATATATATATATATATATATATATATATATATATATATATATATATATATATATATATATATATATATATATATATATATATATATATATATATATATATATATATATATATATATATATATATATATATATATATATATATATATATATATATATATATATATATATATATATATATATATATATATATATATATATATATATATATATATATATATATATATATATATATATATATATATATATATATATATATATATATATATATATATATATATATATATATATATATATATATATATATATATATATATATATATATATATATATATATATATATATATATATATATATATATATATATATATATATATATATATATATATATATATATATATATATATATATATATATATATATATATATATATATATATATATATATATATATATATATATATATATATATATATATATATATATATATATATATATATATATATATATATATATATATATATATATATATATATATATATATATATATATATATATATATATATATATATATATATATATATATATATATATATATATATATATATATATATATATATATATATATATATATATATATATATATATATATATATATATATATATATATATATATATATATATATATATATATATATATATATATATATATATATATATATATATATATATATATATATATATATATATATATATATATATATATATATATATATATATATATATATATATATATATATATATATATATATATATATATATATATATATATATATATATATATATATATATATATATATATATATATATATATATATATATATATATATATATATATATATATATATATATATATATATATATATATATATATATATATATATATATATATATATATATATATATATATATATATATATATATATATATATATATATATATATATATATATATATATATATATATATATATATATATATATATATATATATATATATATATATATATATATATATATATATATATATATATATATATATATATATATATATATATATATATATATATATATATATATATATATATATATATATATATATATATATATATATATATATATATATATATATATATATATATATATATATATATATATATATATATATATATATATATATATATATATATATATATATATATATATATATATATATATATATATATATATATATATATATATATATATATATATATATATATATATATATATATATATATATATATATATATATATATATATATATATATATATATATATATATATATATATATATATATCGTGTTTTTTTATTCGCACTTAATCGTGTTGCTATATACCAGTCCCGTTGACTGGATATATTATTTTTAGTTCGCGATATTTTCTTCCCCTCTCTCTACAAGTCGGCCGTTTACCGACTTGTAATAAAAGCGTAGACCTCGGCGACAATTAAATATTTTATTTGTTATTTATCTTTATCTTTATTTCAATAAATTCATATCATTATTAGAATTAAGTCCGGTGTTCAATTAATTGAATTTAACCACGTACGATTCCTTCCGTAATCCTAAAAGCTCGTATATTTCTGGTTGACAAGTGCTCGACGCGATATCCCTGTTTCGCGGTCAATTTCAGATTTGAATTTTACCTGGTTGTTATCTGAAACAGCAACTCGGTTTCAGACTAACATTTAACAGATTTGGTAGAGCGGACAGGTAACCGTCGCCGCATCGCGGGAAAAATATGTTTATTTAAATACGGTAAGTTTAACCGTACGGCTGAGCAGCCGCGATATTAAAATAAACATCCGTGCGGCAACCAAACTGTTACAGTATAAAATCTTATTGTTCTTTTGGGCAAAGTTTCTTGTTCTTATGCAAGTAATTGATGATCCTCAAAAATATGCAGCTACAGTTTTCTTTTCAACGTGTTAAAAGTCGTAGATGACCTAATATTAATCGGGAGCTTATTCCGTGTTCTAGGGCCTTTTGAGAGAAAAGATTTTCTCTTCAATTCGAATTTGCAGAAAGGTTTGTTTATTTTCAATGGGTCCATTCTGATGTTGATCTTCATCTATTTTAACTATTCCAAGTACAATGTGATATGTTCATGTCTTCTTACACTACATACAAATCTTTCACATGAATTCAGTGCCCTTTGGAGTAAATTATCACACTCTTGTGTTGTCACACATTTTCGTACAGAAATAATCAAAAATTGGGAAAATAAGAGTGGATATCAATGATGATTTAAGATCTTTTGGTAGAATATGTCTGACAGCTTTAAGTTGATTCAAGGTTCCATGTACTCTCTTGAAATTATTTCAGCCTGTTTTTCCATGATAAATCTAATGTAATGTCGGCTAGTTTTTCTTCCCTTCTACATAAATACATATATATATATCTATTTTTAATACATTTAGCCCATGAATAGAATTTTCTTAGCATACTTTACGATTTCCTTCTAGGATAAGATTTGGAAATTTGACCGACTCTTTTCCTGGAAGGGTCGTAAAAGTAAAAGTAATATACAAAAAAACCTTTTCGGACCACCGCGCGGCCACTTGACATCCTTGCATTGGTTAAAAAAAAAGTACGTTACAAAATTTGACAATCGTCTGGAAGTAATAAATTGCTAGACGAGTGTCAGATTTTGTCCGAAAAACCGTTATGGTCGTAAAGATAAAATGCACCTGCGTTGCATTTTTCTTTTACTTATGTCGGAAAATTCCACTTTCACTTTTAAGGATTTTAGAATAATTTAGAATATTTAATACATTTATTTTATATATATATATATATATATATAATATATATATATATATATCTTAGTAAATAATTGAAATTGTAAAATTATGAATGGTTATATATTTATAAGAAAATAATAAAAACAAATAAATATATAACTATATATATATATGAATTTAAGCATATATTGTATGCATGTTTAACTGATTTTATTGAAATTTTGTTCAACTCTTTACTTTAAATTACTTATTATATTTATAATAGTTTTAAATAAAATAATTTTTGAATTATGTTTTAAAAATCATTCATATATCTATAAACAAATAAATATCTAATATATATATATGAATTTAGCATATATTGTATGCATGTTTAACTGATTTTATTGAAATTTTGTTCAACTCTTTACTTTAAATTACTTATTATATTTATAATAGTTTTAAATAAAATAATTTTTGAATTATGTTTTAAAAATCATTCATAACTTTTCAAATTAGTTATTATTAAAACAAATAATATAATGGTGCTTTATAGAGATATAATGATTATAAATATGTATATGTATATATATATATATATATCATGTAACTATTAGTTAACTTTAATACTTAATATTAAAGTTGTAATTATGTTTAATAACTTTAAATATTAATAAGTATATTGTTAATAATTAATAGAATTTATAATAGTTAAAATAAATTACATGTATATATGTGTATTATATTTGTCATGTATTTAAAAATGATAATGAAAAACTATTATATTCTTTATAGTTATTACATTTTTCTATAGAAATTAACTTAGATTATTTTTAAGTAATAACTATATTTTATAATATTTTGTAGTTAAATTTAAGTTGTAAAAACATAAATGTTACATGTATGTAATAAAAAAATATATGCATGTAACATGCATGTTTCTTTTATTATATAAGTTTATATATTAGATAAATATTAATAAGTTTAAGAATAACATTATTATATTTTTAACGTAAATAAGTTAAAATTTATAATTAAAATTGAAAGATGAGCTTAAATGGTACATGCAATACCATCTGACGATGCATTTTTCAACTTTCGTTACCGATTGAGAGACAGAAAGGTCCTCCCTTTGGAAAATTAGGACGGCCTCTGGGCCTTGCACTAACCAATTAGAGGGTCAGCGCGCTCGATTTTGGGTTGCACTCTCAGGCTTTTCCAGCCCTCCTACGCAAGAGTGGGAGCTTAAAAGTGCATCACCGAGCTGATGTGTAAAGGAAAAGTGCAAGGACAAGTCAGTTCCATTCAGTTCATCCAAGTCAAACTTTTCAATCAATTTTCAAGCTTGCTAAGTTACAAACGTTTTTATTTTGTTATTTTTCTAAGTTAATCTAACTAGGAGAGGTTACGGCCTTCGGATCACGGATCTTAACCAAACTCTGGGATATGTTTTGTAATATAAAAATATGAAGAAATCCAAATTTTTAGACCCTAACGCTTTATCAAAGTTATAGGCCACTAAAGCAAATTGTGAAGAAAAAGTACTTTCACTTCACAATTTGCTTTAGTGGCCTATAACTTTGATAAATCGCAGCGTTAGGGTCTAAAAATTTGGATTTCTTCATATTTTTATATTACAAAACATATCCCAGAGTTTGGTTAAGATCCGTGATCCGAAGGCCGTGGCCTCTCCTAGTAAGTGATTTGAACCTGATTATTTGTAAATGTCAACGGAAAAACACAACTTTAAAAAAAAGTAAGAATAAATCTAATTATTAATATAAACTTATATTCTATCTTTTATAAATCTTTATTTACACTCAAACCTATTCTGTCCAAAGAGAACTGAAATATATGCTAAGTTCGTAAAGCGGTTCTCTTTAATTTTTATTTTGCTTTACCCATTCCTAAAAGTTATAAATAAATACGCTTGCTCGTATTAGATTACTTTCCCTTTTCTTAATACTAAAAATAAAATCACCCAAAAAAATAAGAAATAAAATAAAAAAAAGTTGATTTTTCTTCCAGCGCAAAAATTAAAATCCTGGCTATTGGAAATATTATCTAGGCCAAAAACTTAACGGTTATTTAAAAGTTGTGATACCGACATTACACTAAGTTATCAACTCTACTTTTGGTTTTCCTGCAAGTTTGAAGTTCTTTATGATAGTTTTTATTCTAAATATAACTGCTTTTGTCTTAGAGTCATTAGTAGTTATAATACCTATATGGAGAGACCCAAACAAAACTCCTCCCCCACTTCCGGTACACGTGGATGTCTGGGACTCCCCTGGGATTATTTCCACCTCCGATCTTTACGCGTCAGTGACCATAGACGTCTTGTCTAGGACCCATTTTTAGTATATTTTGCAGTGATTTAAAATCACTACATGGTTGAGTATATTTATAATGTGTGTGTGTTTTTTTTTGTTTTTGAGGAGGCGGTAAAAATGCTTTTTACGCACGGAGTATGGGACTCGATCAGCGTGACCCATACCCACTAAAAACCACTCTGCCTTTGGTCTTGGCAGGGCTCCTCCTCTCGACTGATCTTTCCCCCCTCGGAAACCGTCGTGAGGCATTACTTCGAGAGGGGCAGTCATGCCACGTTTGGCCCTTCGTGATCGGCAATAATATCACTGTCTCGTGCATGTGGGGCGGCTACTAGGGTCGCCCCTTGTATGCTCTTCTTCTTTTCTAAAATGGTTCAGCCGCCCCACAATGGATCCTGCTAAGGTCACTACAGCATCCCAACCATCTTGCGAACCAAGGAGGCACATCCCGATACCCTCTGGTGTCAGAGGCCCCTTCCAAAAGGTGTAGAAAACTCCCTTTTCTTCCGCGAATCGAGAACACCAGGACAAGACGTGCTCCACGTCTTCGTCATCAGGGCAGGTCGGGCACTCCGCACTCCCGTATATACGGATGCGGTGCAGGTAACTGCGAAAACACCCATGCCCGGTAAGCACCTGGGTCAGGTGGAAGGTGACGAATCCGTGTTTCCTACTCGTCCACTTGGCGATATCTGGGATGACACGGTGGGTCCAGCGACCTTCGCTTGCCGAATCCCGTCTCTGCTGCCACAGTTCGATAGACCTGTTTGACCACCGACTGCTACTACCACATGCTGCTTCGCTGCTGTTTTCTAAGGTACGCCGACCTTTTCTGTACATATCAGCCCTCTCTATCGCCAAAAGATCGATGGGAGGAATTCCCGCGATCACCGAGAGGGCTATATCTGACACGGTTCTATAAGCATGAGCCACCCTTAGTGCGGCTATTCTGCATGCTCGTTGACAGGATGCACCGTAGCTTAGGTTACTTCTTAGGGCATCCGCCCAAATCGGGGCTCCATATAAAATTACTGGGCCTACCACTGTCGCTAAGAGGGCTCGACGTGGCTGCTTTGGCCCTCCGATATTGGGCATTATGCCCGACAAAGCTCTAGCCCCTCCTGCGGCTTTCGACCCTGCACTCAGTAGGTGTTCCTTGAATGTTAGCCACGCGTCCAAGATGACTCCTAGACATTTCACCGTGACCGCCGATCTTATACGTTTACCATTTACAGTAAAGGTGGTGTACCTTCGTTGCTTCGTTCTGGAGATAAGTACCGTCTCGGTCTTTTTGGCCGCCAGACACAGCCCATGGGTACTCAACCATTCGGCCACTACCGCGATAGAGACATCTCCAAGATATTCTATCTCACCGATGCTCCTTGCGACGACGACCAAAGCCACAACGTCCGCAAAAGCCACCATCCTCCCTATGGAAGCTGCTGCCTAAGCAGTCCGTCGTAAATGACGTTCCAAAGAAGAGGTCCCAGGACCGAACCCTGCGGCACACCTCCGGTGATGTTATATCATATATATATATAGTGTCTGTGTGTAAGTACTTGCATGCAGGAAGTAACATTTGACGGATTAAAATTGGTGACTCCTTGTATACAACTGAGACTTGATCAACTTACAAAATACTGTGATAATGTTAATAAAGTGATTGAATACATAATTGAATATTTTAAAAGGGTTATTGAAAAGGACAGTAAGACTGATTTAAAAATGTTATGTAAATGTGGAAGATTTGATAAATAATATACACTTTATGAAAATGATGTAAAACTTTACGTAATTGAACGCATGTTTGATATGGATAATAATTTGCTAAACTTAATTTTGTCTGAAATAAGTGCGATAAGTATACCTGCTGTACTTCATAACTTGGAAACACAAATGTTAAAATCTGAGTAATTGTAAAAAGAAGCTCATCATACCGAAATACAAAACGTAATTATAATCTTAATTCTTATTTTATTTTATTTAATACATTTAATGTATCCCCACTCCTATAAAATATATCATTTCCACCAAGCAGATTAGAATTTACCCCCTCTAAATTAAGTTACCGTTATTTACTAGTCTTATATAATTCAGATCAAAGAATATTTTACTTTTAGTAATTGTTTAACCGTCATTCAAGATGGGTAATACAAATAGTAAAAATTTTAATAGTAAAAATTATACAAATATCTTTACAACTGAAGAACGGCAACCGTTATTAGAAAAGAAGTCTAAGGAAAAAGATAAAACAAAATCGAATCATTATTTTAAAAACTGTGCGTTTGTTACGAACAAACAAGGATACAAGAGACTTACCTAAGTGAGAAAAAAATGTACTTAATTATGGCGTGATCTTGAATTAGATTAACCTAAGTTTTACAGGTTTAATGACCGTAGGAGAAATAAGAACGTTTAAAAAAAAAAGAAAAAGAATCAACATATATAGCGAGACTATATCACACTTGAGATGACATGGGTGGTTGGTTGGTTGGTCGGGTGGGTGGGTGTGTGTGTGTGTACGTATGTAAGTGAGCACGTACTTCACACCTGAAATTTTTAAAACGACCGATATTTTGGTTATAGGGTATTCACGTGGTTCTTGGATATGTATCCAACATTTGGTCGTACTATCTCCGAAATACCGATCGTGCGTTAGACTCTCCCGTAGTATATATATATATATATATATGGGGTATTCCACGTGAAGTGGTCCGATCAAAATTTTAAAATGCACCAAATTTTGGGTACACATTGCAAATGTTTTTCAGAATACAGAAAAAAATTTTTAGGTACCGGAATCTATTTGCTCAAAAGTTATTCTAACCTCAAAAAGTGATTTTTTTCTAGTTTTTTTCAACACCAGCTGGGTTTACCGCTATTTAACTCAAAATCTATCAACTTTTACTATAAAACATTATACATAACATTCGTTGCTAACTATGTCTAGAATTTATCCTTCTGGGTTAGAATTTCTAATCTCAAGGTTAATGTTACGTAACCAAATGTCAATATTCAACTTAAAAATAGTGTAAGTGCGCCACAATTGATTTTTTTATCCAAAAGTTATTCACATTTGTTGTTAATTCACATTTAAATTTTTAAAAAAGTGTCGAGTTTCTTTAAATTATCATAACTTTTTACAGAATTGAAGGCCCAAAAAATGCTCTAGACCATTTGAAAGGTATTGCTCCAAGCTTTCTTTTGGATTTTTGGATAAAAAAATCAATTGTGTGTCAGAAGGATAAATTCTAGACATAGTTAGCAACGAATGTTATATATAATGTTTTATAGTAAAAGTTGATAGATTTTGAGTTAAATAGCGGTAAACCCAGCTGGTGTTGAAAAAAACTAGAAAAAAATCACTTTTTGAGGTTAGAATAACTTTTGAGCAAATAGATTCCGGTACCTAAAATTTTTTTTCTGTATTCTGAAAAACATTTGCAATGTGTACCCAAAATTTGGTGCATTTTAAAATTTTGATCGGACCACTTCACGTGGAATACCCCATATATATATATATATATATATATATATATATATATATTGTAACAGGGCGATTCCTACTCAAAAAGGGGGGTTCTATGTCACCCAGTGCGTGACTCAATTGCACGGGTGAGATGCTCGTTGTTCCGATAGCCGTGTTACCTAACAGCTGATCGGCTCGTGCGGTGACCCGTTGGTGTGGCAGGAGCTAACCTCAAGCTCCGTACGACGTTGTCCGCCCCGTATACAGCGTGTGCACTTACCTAGGTGCACACTTTCCTCATGTGATATGTACTATCGTTCGCCGATACCCGTGCTCGGCTACTCAGCTATATGTCGTGCAAAGTGCAATGCACAACACCCGCGGGGCATGGCGGTATTCGCCTTTGGGATAGGATCTGCTCGCGGTTTTAATGAATTAACACCCGCGATCAAAATGTCAGCATAATTTATTCTAAAGAAAAAATAACAGAATATAAAAACTTATCAATTATGTCGGGACGAGCCAAGGCGATGCTAAACCTTGGCTCAATAACGGTTAAATCAAAAATGTAAACAAACGCGGGAACATAAAATATATACAGTGTGCATGTGTGTGTGCGCCCGCCGCAAACTACGTTTCGAGACACGGCGTCTCGATATGTTCGGGGGTATGAGAATACACCAGGTATCGAGTAGCTGGTTAGGCAGAAGGCCTGGAGTGTGGAGCACTCCGGCTTATCGAACGCGTATCTACGCAATAGAGAGAGAGACGCGGCGAGAGCGTCCGGCCTCTCGCCCGGGCGATACGATGCGTCGGGGTACCGCGCGTATCCCGATGCCGCTCGCGGATCGCGTCGTGTCGTCGAACCGGCGTACGCCTGGCCAGGACTTACTTGTTTCCTCGATGTCACGGGTTGGCACTCTCGGCGTCCGTGCTCACGCTTTTTCTCACTCTCTCTCCCTCGTTCTCTCAGAACTCCCTTCGCTCTCTCTCACTCCTTCGACACAGCTGGAGGTCGCAGGGCATTGGATAACTTGCGAGTTAGGTCGCGCCGCGAACCGAACGATACTGCCGGTGTGTCGTGCACACCGGCTCTCCGACGCGCTCGCGCATGCGCTTTACGCGTCTTCAACGGTAGACTCACGCGATCGGTACGATTTTCGTCTACTACGGGAGAGTCTAACTTCATACCTGGAATATTTATGCGTTATTTTGAAGACCTGCTTCGAAAGTAAGGTATTCTCTACAAACAAACACATTATATGGGAAATTTCCACACCACCTTTGAGGTACTACTGATAGCGCATTAAGGTTTTTTGCGTGAACCTTTCGCCAGTAGCTATATAAACACGATGCGATTATTTTAAATTATTATAAATCATTATTGATCTGGTGGTATTAATATATGCTTTCTTGATCTCAAAATCTTCTTATCATTGTCCGTAATAACTTCATTAAATTCGTAGACGTTAATTACTTTTAATAGTCTAAGAGCCACCCATTTAAAAAAGGTTGTCATAAGGTACAAGGCTGTTCTCCAGCCAAATCAATTCCTTGTATATTAATGTAGTCATAGCCGCGTAGGCAGAAGTCTACCTCGGGGACGTATGCGTGGGTGGATTTTTGAATTCGACAATCCGAATATTCTACTGTCATAAGGTACAAGCTTGAAAATTTGCAGGAATGTAGGTAATAAGGTTTTAAACAAATAAAAAAATTGGCAGAAGCGGATGTTGAGGACAAGATGGCGGCAGAAGTACCGATAGTGGTCAAAAATATTTTTCTACTTATGTCATAAGGTAAATTTCTGCCTCTTTGCCTATGGTTACTTCAAGACGTCAATAAGCTAGAAAAAAATTGGCAGAAGTGTAGGTTGGGGATAAGTGCAAAAAAAATGATCAATAAGTGCGCGGATTTGAAATATTCGATTTTTCTCTCGGTGTTTGGTATCTAAAATACACGACTTGATACAAGCTTGAAAATTTGCTGGAATGTAGGTAATAAGGTTTTAAACCATTAAAAAAATTGGCAGAAGCGGATGTTGAGGACAAGATGGCGGCAGAAGTACCGGAAGTGGTCAAAAATATTTTTCTACTTATGTCATGAGGTAAATTTCTGTCTCTTTGCCTATGGTTTCTTCAAGACGTCAATAAGATAGAAAATATTTGGCAGAAGTGTAGGATGGGGATAAGTGCCAAAAAAATGATCAGTAAGTGCGCGGATTTGAAATATTCGATTTTTCTCTCGGTATTTGGTATCTAAAATACACGACTTGATACAAGCTTGAAAATTTGCTGGAATGTAGGTAATAAGGTTTTAAACCATTAAAAAAATTGGCAGAAGCGGATGTTGAGGACAAGATGGCGGCAGAAGTACCGGAAGTGGTCAAAAATATTTTTCTACTTATGTCATGAGGTAAATTTCTGTCTCTTTGCCTATGGTTTCTTCAAGACGTCAATAAGCTAGAAAATATTTGGCAGAAGTGTAGGATGGGGATAAGTGCCAAAAAAATGATCAGTAAGTGCGCGGATTTGAAATATTCGATTTTTCTCTCGTTATTTGGTATCTAAAATACACGACTTGATACAAGCTTGAAAATTTGCTGGAATGTAGGTAATAAGGTTTTAAACCATTAAAAAAATTGGCAGAAGCGGATGTTGAGGACAAGATGGCGGCAGAAGTACCGGAAGTGGTCAAAAATATTTTTCTACTTATGTCATTAGGTAAATTTCTGTCTCTCTTTGCCTATGGTTTCTTCAAGACGTCAATAAGCTCGAAAATATTTGGCAGAAGTGTAGGTTGGGGATAAGTGCAAAAAAAATGATCAATAAGTGCGCGGATTTGAAATATTCGATTTTTCTCTCGGTGTTTGGTATCTAAAATACACGACTTGATACAAGCTTGAAAATTTGCTGGAATGTAGGTAATAAGGTTTTAAACCATTAAAAAAATTGGCAGAAGCGGATGTTGAGGACAAGATGGCGGCAGAAGTACCGGAAGTGGTCAAAAATATTTTTCTACTTATGTCATGAGGTAAATTTCTGTCTCTTTGCCTATGGTTTCTTCAAGACGTCAATAAGATAGAAAATATTTGGCAGAAGTGTAGGATGGGGATAAGTGCCAAAAAAATGATCAGTAAGTGCGCGGATTTGAAATATTCGATTTTTCTCTCGGTATTTGGTATCTAAAATACACGACTTGATACAAGCTTGAAAATTTGCTGGAATGTAGGTAATAAGGTTTTAAACCATTAAAAAAATTGGCAGAAGCGGATGTTGAGGACAAGATGGCGGCAGAAGTACCGGAAGTGGTCAAAAATATTTTTCTACTTATGTCATGAGGTAAATTTCTTTCTGTCTCTTTGCCTATGGTTTCTTCAAGACGTCAATAAGCTAGAAAATATTTGGCAGAAGTGTAGGATGGGGATAAGTGCCAAAAAATGATCAGTAATGTGCGCGGATTTGAAATATTCGATTTTTCTCTCGTTATTTGGTATCTAAAATACACGACTTGATACAAGCTTGAAAATTTGCTGGAATGTAGGTAATAAGGTTTTAAACCATTAAAAAAATTGGCAGAAGCGGATGTTGAGGACAAGATGGCGGCAGAAGTACCGGAAGTGGTCAAAAATATTTTTCTACTTATGTCATTAGGTAAATTTCTGTCTCTCTTTGCCTATGGTTTCTTCAAGACGTCAATAAGCTAGAAAATATTTGGCAGAAGTGTAGGATGGGGATAAGTGCCAAAAAAATGATCAGTAAGTGCGCGGATTTGAAATATTCGATTTTTCTCTCGGTATTTGGTATCTAAAATACACGACTTGATACAAGCTTGAAAATTTGCTGGAATGTAGGTAATAAGGTTTTAAACCATTAAAAAAATTGGCAGAAGCGGATGTTGAGGACAAGATGGCGGCAGAAGTACCGGAAGTGGTCAAAAATATTTTTCTACTTATGTCATGAGGTAAATTTCTGTCTCTTTGCCTATGGTTTCTTCAAGACGTCAATAAGCTAGAAAATATTTGGCAGAAGTGTAGGATAGGGATAAGTGCCAAAAAAATGATCAGTAAGTGCGCGGATTTGAAATATTCGATTTTTCTCTCGTTATTTGGTATCTAAAATACACGACTTGATACAAGCTTGAAAATTTGCTGGAATGTAGGTAATAAGGTTTTAAACCATTAAAAAAATTGGCAGAAGCGGATGTTGAGGACAAGATGGCGGCAGAAGTACCGGAAGTGGTCAAAAATATTTTTCTACTTATGTCATTAGGTAAATTTCTGTCTCTCTTTGCCTATGGTTTCTTCAAGACGTCAATAAGCTATAAAAAATTTGGCAGAAGTGTAGGATGGGGATAAGTGCCAAAAAAAATGAATAAGGTTTTAAACAAATAAAAAAATTGGCAGAAGCGGATGTTGAGGACAAGATGGCGGCAGAAGTACCGGAAGTGGTCAAAAATATTTTTCTACTTATGTCATTAGGTAAATTTCTGCCTCTTTGCCTACGGTTTCTTCAAGACGTCAATAAGCTAGAAAAATTTGGCGGAAGTGTAGGTTGGGGATAAGTGCAAAAAATATATATAAATGTAAAATATGAAATGTAAAATATAAAATGTGTAAATATAAAATATAAATCTTATAAATGTTTAAAAAAATTGTAATGCATAAACAATAGATATAAAATTGTTTATTTTTTTTAAGTTGACAAAAATAAATTGAATGTAAAATCATAGAATAAAAAGTAAATAGTTCAATAAATTCATTGACAAAAATTATTATCTTAAGGTTGTGTTTTGTTAAATTATTGAAATAATTTTCTCTCCAAGTCATCAGATGTAGGTGATTGTATTGCTAAATTATTGGAAATATTTCGATGTTGATTAGGTGATTCCAAATCTATTGGTGCGCTCGGTGCTTTAATAACTTGTAGTTCTAAATTTTCTGATTCTATTTTAGTATCTTCTAAAAATGTACTATTTACTGATTCTTTGTTATTATCTATATTTTTATTTTCTTTTTGTATGGTTTACGGGAGCACAATGTCCAGAAACAGTTCGAGATGTTATTGTCGAAGATAATGACGCAGAAGCTGATGAAAATATTTCTTGTGACAGCGATGAATCTGAAAATAATTAATTGAAACCATATATATATATATTTAAATATCCACACACACGTGTACTCGTTATTTGTATATGTACTACGTACTGTATATAAAATATTAAATACATTGTACAAAATAAATTCTTCCAGTTCTGCGCATTAAATGTTGATTTGTAGCACTTATCTCCCACCTAAACTTCTGTCAATTGTTTTTAACATACGGGCGTCTTAAAAAAGCCATACGCAAAGAGGCAGAAATTAACTTTAAGACATCAGTTGAAATATATTTTTTGCCACTTCCGGTACTTATACCGCCATCTTGTCCTCAACTTCCGCTTCTGCCATTTTTTTTTTATTAAAAACGTTATTACCTGCGTTCCTGCAAATTTTCAAGCTTGTAACAAGTCGTGTATTTTAGATACCAAATACCGAGAGAAAAATCAAATATTTCAAATCCGCGCACTTATTGATCATTTTTTTGGCACTTATCCCCATCCTACACTTCTGCCAAATTTTTTCTAGCTTATTGACATCTTGAAGAAGCCATAAGCGAAGAGGCAGAAATTTACCTTATGACATAAGTAGAAAAATATTTTTGACCACTTCCGGTACTTCTGCCGCCATCTTGTCCTCAACATCCGCTTATGCCAATTTTTTTATTTGTTTAAAACCTTATTACCTACATTCCTGCAAATTTTCAAGCTTGTATCAAGTCGTGTATTTTAGATACCAAATACCGAGAGAAAAATCGAATATTTCAAATCCGCGCACTTACTGATCATTTTTTTGGCACTTATCCCCATCCTACACTTCTGCCAAATATTTTCGAGCTTATTGACGTCTTGAAGAAGCCATAAGCGAAGAGGCAGAAATTTACCTTATGACATAAGTAGAAAAATATTTTTGACCACTTCCGGTACTTCTGCCGCCATCTTGACCTCAACATCCGCTTCTGCCAATTTTTTTATTTGTTTAAAACCTTATTACCTACATTCCTGCAAATTTTCAAGCTTGTACCTTATGACATAAGTATAATATTCGGATTGTCGAATTAAAAAATTCACCCACGCATACGTCCCCGAGGTAGACTTCTGCCTACGCGGCTATGACTACATTAATATACAAGGAATTGATTTGGCTGGAGAACAGCCTTGTACCTTATGACAACCTTTTTTAAATGGGTGGCTCTTACACTATAAAAAGCTGGATTCACCGAAGGGCATATATATAATTTTTAAATCATCGGAAAAATCTGTTTCTTTATTGACAAACTGCGCAGCTTTTAAACGCCATGCAGCCTTCAATAGGTTCTTCTTTAACACGGATTTAAATAAATCTTTCGAGTGACTCATACTATAATAAAAATCAAACAAAAATGTAACAATAGTAAATACGTATTCAAAATTAATCGTTTGAGCGAAGCAAAGGTTTTCTACTTCAGAATTGTAACATTTTGTGGTATCGATTTCTCAGTTATATTCAATCCGATCACGTTGAAATTTTGTAGGTATGTTAGGAATGCTCTAAGGATGTGCTGTATAAATTATAGATCGATACACACACACACACTCACCCACTCACACACACATCTACACACACATACATTTACACACAATCTCACACACATCTACACACACATACATTTACACAATCTCACACACATCTACACACACATTCACTCACATAGTCACTCACAGACAGATCTATACACACAATCACACACACACACACGTACACATACACATAAACAGAAACAGAAAGACAAACGAAAAATTACATAATTATTACACCCACATTACACCCTACAAACACAATACGTACGCATATACCCACATTAACACAATATGTACGGCTATGTATGCGGAGTAAAGTTGGATAAATAAATAATCTTTTTAGATTCACATTTTTTATAGTTTTTATTCATTGCATCATTTTTAATTTAATTTTTTAATTTTTGATAAATTTTATTCTTAATTTTATATTTTCAGAATTACTAATTAAATCAAATCGTTTTTTATCATAAAACGGAGAGAACATAATATCGGTAAGTTTTTTTACTCTACTTAGAGCTACATAAGTTAAGGCTGCTGACATTTCATTTTTTCCGATATCTATTACGGCTGATGATAGAGTTAATCCTTGCGATTTATGTATAGTAATTGCATATGTAATGGATAGTGGATACTGTTTACGCGTACACTTAATGTTTCCGGTTACCCATGTGCGAATTATTGATAATACTGGATATGCTTTATTAATAACGTATGGTCCTTTATAATTGTCAAAGTTAACTAATATTGTGCGTGGTCAACTAGGTGGTAGAATTCCTTTATCATACATTATTACTTCTACGGTATCTAAACCTCCGTTTAAGCCAGTAACGATTCGTTTTTTTCTTTTACAAGACCGTTAGTGGGTAATAAATAAATTGAGTTTTTAAAATGATCTCTATCTGATCGGCGTAATACAGCTTCTCTACGGGTTGAAAGTAGCGTATAATGTGTTAGTGATCAATTTCCATTTGCTAAGTTATCGAGTAATTCTGATAATTCATCATTACTTTTTTATCGATGAGAATTTGTTAGTTCTAAATACACTTGAAATGTATTGAATGCAATTAATCCATCTATTGACAATTCATCCTAAAATTTTTTATTATAAACAGCTGAGTCCTTTACTGGTGGTAATTGCTTGAAATCACCAAATAAGTAAATGTTTAAACCGCCAAATGGTTCATCACTGTTTGGAAGTAAATCGCGACATCGGTTTTCAATGTGATATGATAATCTCGTACCGATCATTGACATTTCATCAATAATTAAAAACTTTTAATCTTTGTTTTGTAATTGAAGCTTTCTAAGACTTTGTCCAGTCAATGGTTGAAACATTTTTATGTGTATTGGTAATTTAAAAAACGAGTGAATTGTGTTACCATTGATGTTTGATGCTGCAGCTCCTGTTGGAGCTGTGATTGCAATCGCATTAATATTTACATTCTGAATTACTTTTCTATATGTTTCGTTAATTATTGTACTTTTACCTGACCCAGCTTTACCTTCAACTATTATTCTTTTTAATATATTCACATTCTTATTTGTTATACTTTCTTCATTTATCCTTTCTAATTGTCTGTCACATATTTCTAAAACCTTAAGCTGATCATTTGAAAAGTTTATTTTATTAACATTTATGGTATTAAATGTCAAATTACTGGTATTACTTTTATAATTTTGTAAAAAACTATCAATTATTCTGGAACCAATATTACTTGTGTTATTATCATGTATCGCAGTTGATGCTATTTCAAACATATTGCTATGAATGCCATCATCGACAATATGTAGCACATCTCTTTTATCACTGTTTTCTGGCAATTGAAATTGTTCAATTGAAATAATATTATTACTTTCATACAATTCACCCCAAGTCTCAATTAGTACATTTGTTTTTTGTACTTTTAAAAAATGATTGAGAATATTTCGAAATGGTAAATTTAATATACATTGTTAGCGATAATATTGTTCATCGTTTATATCTATTCCTAATAACTGTAATCTAGAAATTATCCGTACTACATTTGCTACTCGACTTTGTACATATTGTGAACCATAAACGTTTATTGATTTGCTAAATTGTTGTAATGATAAATTTTCTAGGTTTCCTGGTCTATCAATATACTTTTGGATAATTGATTTTTCAGTATTATCTTTTTTAATTGCATTGTTCTGAAATAAAATATTTATAATTAATTAATGTATATATTGTCATGTATGTGAATTGTTATAGAGATGCTGAACCAATAAAAGGATTTTATAATTTAAAATAATTAAGAAATAAACTTTTTATTACATGAACTTTGTTCCAATTCTCTTCATATAATACAATACAAACTATTTTACCAGATGATCTATATAGTGGCCAACCCATTAAAATATGCGTCACTTCATGTGCAGAATAATCTCTTTTACTCATGGTCGACATTATTAATTTTATTTTTTTTAGCTGGAGTGTCGTCAGAAAAATCTTTACACAATTTTTTCAATGTGTCAACGTAACTTTTACTTGAAATTTCTTCTTTTGCTGTATATTTAGCAATATAATGTAGTACAGCTTCCATGCTAATTATAGTTGTAAAATCTGTATTGGCTCGCCAAATTAATGTAACAATATGATTATATTGTTGTATATATGGATCATTTCTAGATGGTAAATATTTCAAATATCCAGTATCATTTGTGACGTTGCACTTTTGATTCTTAACGAGTCGTTCCCGTAGTGCAACTTGTCACTGTGGTTTACAACAAATAAATAATAATAACTAATCAATAATTATTATCCGGTAACAATTTAAATTAATTGGGCGCCAGTTACCGGTAAAACTAACATCAAGCCGATTCAGGGTCGCAGGCTCCACGTTGCCATCACGGGAAAGATGGCGGAACCACGTTGTAGGAATTTGGATATTTTATTCGGGTTATAAAATCAATCTCTTCGATTCAACACAGTAATTATCGACACTTTAATTATCATTAATTAAATATACAATAATTACAAACGCTTTCAGAAATCCCGCTGATCTATTGTTCAATATATTACAAACGATTTAATTCGCGCAATTCATTAAATCGCGCAATTCAGTAATTCGCCGCGAAACACTACAGAAAATATAATAATAAATTCGGGTTTGATTTGACCGCTACCGCTAATCCTTGTACTGTTTACTAAATCAATTAAATTGTCGATCTTCGCGCGGCTATTCTATTTTACAAAATTTACGGAACGTCCTTTTAACACACTCTCATACCTTACAATACGCCGTACTTCCTCACTCACCGCAAGTCGAGATTCTCCTTTTTACGAATCAACTATCTCTTTCTTGACTTGATATCTAACCCTGGTATTTCGGGTGTCTCTCGCTCCAACTAATCGTTCAATAGCTATCCTATCGCCTCAATACTTTGACTTTCCTTAAATCTCACGGATCTCAAAATGGCTTCTTTGTGAACTGATTTCCTCTCGACACGTCTGTTCTATACGGCGGTTGGGGAAGGAGTCTCGTCCTTCTCCTCCGATTCATATTATCCGCTACCGATAGTGGAGCTAGTTGTTCTCCCTTTCCGCTATCATCTCCGCCGCCAGATCCGTGGTAGTAGACGTACCGATAATCGTCCGTAACGCCACCTATTTTTCTTCCAATTCCGCTAGTGTACGTTCGCCATTTTATTTTATCCGCTATATGTACGTATTCGCCAACGCCTCCACCAATGCACCGGGACAGCTGTCTATCTCCTTTCCTCTTACATGGCTACGCGTGAATATCAGCCCGTTCGTAGTTGTTCCCCCTCTGGCGCACCGCTCTCACCTATACTCGACGTGCGCGTGCAGTGTGCGCGCCGTCACTCTCTTACTCGACGCACGCGGTCAACATCTCTCTATCTATCTCGGCTTCGCGCGCGCACGCAGTGATCGGTGCCGTCGGCAGTTAGCCGATATTCTCACGGTGTCGCCATGGGACGGTGTATCCGATAGATATACACGGGCTACCACGATGTCGTCAGCTGCTTCGCTCGTACCTTGATATCTCTCATTCACCATTTCCCGGTAATGAGAGTGGCTCGGGCCGATATATACGAACTACCGCAGTCCTAACCTTCACCTGTCACTTCTCTACATCCATCTCTCTCACACTCTCTCATCTCTATCACTTTACTTATTTACACTTACTTCTTTTCTTAAGGGGTCAAACCTGGATTAAATGTTTTAAATAAATAAATAATTATTATTAGAATAAATTTTTTTTTAATTCTTCTTACAAATTAATTTTTTTTACATTATATATATATATTATACTTTATATTTATCAATATAAAAATTGTCTAATAAGTCTTAAAATGTTCATGGAACATATGTTTACAGACTTACGTTTTTCTTTTTCTGAAAAAAATTAATAACAATGTATTGAATATAAAAGTTCATAATGATAAGAAAAATAGTGAACGTTATGTACGTATACGTAAATAACATTCATCTAAAACTTATTTTTTTTGAAAATTGGGCAACATAAGTCCATGAAAATATATATTATAAAATTTTTCCCAAAATTTTAAACTGATTTATCAACCTGGTTCTGAAATATCCTGCAGCAAGTAAGCTAAAATGATAAAAAAAACCATTAATGAGATAAATGCATTTAAAGTTTTACTTATTTTATAATTCTAATACCGTATTCTTCAGGTATCATACAATTTATATATATAATCTTAATAATATATATATATATTTAATAGGTTTATCGTGACTTTTTTCTGGTTTTATTAATATAATACTCAGTATATTTTTTTAATATACATGTATTATCTAAAATAACAGAAAGTCAACTTCAAGAATCAGTTTCTTTATTAAAAGAGGAATAAAATTTTTTAAAACTACAAGAATACTTAGCTATTGGTGAATATTAATGCATGATTATATGGATTTTAAAAAATATTTTGATAAAAAATCATATACTATATTATATGATTATAATTTTTATTATAAGCATTAAATTTAATTAAAAGTATGTAAATAATGCAGTAAAAACAAATACTGTTTGACAGTTGTGTACAGTATTTCTCTCCTCTCTCTCTCTCTCTCTCTCTCTCTCTCTCTCTCTCTCTCTCACGTGACAAGTCTTCCATAAGATTATTGATTTTTCGGATAGCCTTGTCACGTGATAGAGAAAGAGAGAGAGAGGCATAGTATTACAGCTGTTAATGAAAGTGTGCACCAGCCACACGTTTGTAGTTCAGTTTTGTACTATTATAATATTAAATAGAATTATATAATAATTATACAATATGTGATGTTGTCACAATGAAAATAATTAAATTATGTCATATATGTATGTGTATACGCTTTAGCACTTACACATGCATGCATGATTATTGTTAATATAGAAATAAATTTAGCACGCGAACCGTAATGAAATCGATAATATTTTTATGGATAATTAGTTAAGGAAAATGTATTAAATTTAGGCCACACATAGTTAGTCACGTTCACACACACAAATAGAATATTTACGAATATAGTATCAGCTGGTAGTACTCGTGTGCGCGTACGGGTTAATTACTACGTACGCGCATCTTCGACAACCGGGACAGACACGCACATACACCTATAACTATACATATAATTATATATATATAATACTAACGTATATCCGAACGCGAAAAATAACGTCATCGCGGTGACGATGTACACCGGGTATTGTCGACACGAGGGGAAGGGGGGGGGGAGCGGAGTAACGTACGCGATCGCTCTCTCTCGGATAATGATTACGCGTAACATGCTCGCGCCGCTATCAGAGTGGGGAGCATGATTAAAACCGAGAGAGGGTATCGATGTATATTAAATATATAAGCATGTCTATATTTATACGGCGTTCTCTCTCGCACTCATTGTATTATATATGAAATTGATATTGCGATTCATCGTTGGATTTTTCTCGAGTATTTAAATTAATGTTTAAATGTTGCATGAGATATATGTTAATTATATATATTATTGATGAAATCTATTATTTATTATGTATTTTTGGTGTTATTTTGGTGACATTTTGGTGTTATAAATTTGGTGTTTTTCGAGTATGATGTAATTAAGATATTTCGAGCCATATAAGTGATTTTCCATGAGGACAATTATCCTCGCGCAGGTTCGCGCGTCCTGGAATGAAACCAATCAAATTGTCGAGAGAATTTTCCACGAATGATATCGAATTTCAGCCAAAGTATCCAATGATCTATAATCAGGCGATCTCAGAAAAGTTCGTTACGGGGGGCGGATCATCCCTCGATTGCGTCCTTCCGCTCTTGTTATCCTAGCTTTGATATAATATACGTGTGTTTTTCGGAGAGATAAAGATATTTTTGGAGGAGAAAAGAAAGTAAAAAGGAGAAGTCTCCATTTTGAGAATTATAGAATATTAGTTAATCAATCATTGTGAGTCCAAGACAAGATAATTAATCATTGTATTGTGGATAAACAAAAAAAAATAATAATTAATGTGGATTCAAGGTGAATTGTTGGTGAGACCTTTCAATATTTAATTTACTTTGCAGCTTTGAGAACTCATGGATAGCTGAGATAATTATAATTTGTGGAAATTGCATTTTATTATTTTCTTTTCAGGTGCAGTTTTGTTGAATTGAGTAAGGTAGCGGATCCAATAGTTTTAGAGTATCGGCAACAAATTATTTCTTTTCAGCTCGAGTTTTTAAAATAACATTATTATTAAGAATCGAGTTAGCGTCCGATTTTTGGCGCGAAATTACCCTATCTAGGTGTGTGAGTGAGATTGTGTGTGTGATCGCGTCACGTTTTCTTTTTCTTTTATTGATTAATTAATTGTTAATTAAATTGAATTGTTTAAGATAAGTTAGTTAGTTTAATAAGATTACGTTTCGTGTTCTAGATTGATGAACAACCGGCGTGCGGTGCCAATAATCATTGGTGTGTAGTTGATTATATTGAATAAATTTAGTTGTTAATTATAAATATAAAATTGTTAATTTATTAGTAGTTGCTCCTCGTGTTGTCTGTGTTGTCTGTGTTGTCTGTGTCGTCGAGTAAAATAATAAAACTATCATTTGCTGGTTCGACGTGGGTTTCGCCATTTATCTGACCCCCCTTTACAGAGTGTGGTAGTCTGAAGTCGAGGTGAGGCTTTTTATAATAAATCATAATAAATTATAATAAATCGAGGTGAACAGAAATAATTACAAGTATTTGCGTGAGATTAGATTTTATAGGTTTGATAGTTTTAAATAAAATCTACCTGTCACAAATATTTAAATAAAATAAGTAACAAAAAGAAGTGGTTTATAAAACTGCAGGAACAAATTATATCAGATAAGTATTTGCATAACCTTAAATTTATATTTTGTTTATGTCAAGAAATTGATTCTTTGTTTCTCCATTTCAGCATAACCAATGTGTCAACACTTAGATATACATTATTTGCAGAATACAGATAAAATTATAAACAAGTGTTTTTTTATGCTCAGTGTATTTGTGCTTAGTGTGATATTATGTGGTTGAAGTTATTTTATGTGTATTTGTGAAAGTGTTACAAACCTCAATATGCTCCAGTGGAATAAAAATCATCATCAGGGTAATGTCTTTTTCTCCTAGCTTTGCGTGCTTCATGTGTGGATGCTTCAAGTTTTCTCTCTGCCCAAAAAAATCGATCTTCCTTAGAAGAATGAGCCCACTTGATTGTTGAAGATCCTGTTTTTATTCCTAATCTCTTCAAAACTTTAATAAGCGCTTTTTTACCATCATTGAAGGAAATGACAGCAAGATAGACTCTTATTTCCAAAACATTCAAGCCACTGAATGAATGTTTTGGGACAAATTTCCAGATATTTTGATTAAAACTTTCATTATTATTTTGAGTGTAACCGCCAATGCACTTTTCAAGTAAATCTGGTTTTGTCAAATCTTCATAAATGGGCTTTATTGCATCCATCACGGCAACAGGAAAGTTATCAGTGTGTGAAAACTTTTTTAGTGTGTTTTTGGCCTTTGCCACTTGCCACCATCTCGTTGGTCCATTTGGGCATAAACTGTGTTGAGGCTTATCATCTGTTGAAATTTTGTTATAAAATGTTGCTCATATGGCGTTTGACATATCTTCCACTGAACTATTATGGCCTCTGATAGCATTGCCATAATATTTAGTCCACTTATCTATTCTTTGAGCTGTCAGTCTATTCGCACCACTGATACCTTTCGTGTCGCTCAGTTGTTTGCCTGCCAAACTTTGTTTCAATTTTCTTAACCTCGTACCCATTCTCTTCTGTACATGTCCAATACATTCTTTTTTCTTAATTATAACATCTTTTCCATAAGGTTCGACATCGCACAAAGCTTTATAATCTTTGGAGTCTCCATCTCCAATATAATTAGCATATTTCATGCCATAAAGTGATTCAGATCTTTGAAACATTTCTACAATACCGTCTACTTCCATTTTGCCAGAACTACCAGTATGGTTGGCTGAGCAATTAGTTTGATTTTCCAATCTCATGCAGTATCAAACTTGCAACACCTTGAAGAGAATTGAATCCTCGCTTCCTCCAAGAACCATCACCTGATACACTTATTATGGCAATTCTGACTCGTTGAATCATATATTTGCTGGACAGCTGCTTTCATAGACTCTTTACCAACTTCTTTACAAACAGTTTTTATCTCTGTATTAATAATGTCATAATTACTGTGAGAAACTGAACTCGGTAAATCCATATTTCCACAAAAACTAACTAAACCAGCATATCCATGACCAAGAGTTCTCATTGTGTACACTATACGTCTATTTATTTCATAAACGTTACTTTTTTTCCAACTTTTCTGCTCGAATCAATAACAAATACCTTATAATAGTTTATACATGTTATTGTTATTTTACTTCCAAACCTCTCACATCAACTTCAGAAAATTTAATTGTACCATCACAATTTCGAAAAACTACAAATTCTATTAATATTGAGAAAAGTAGTGATATATTAATAATTCTATTTTGTGTGCTACTTTCTTCAATGGTATCAGTTTTTAACTTTTTACTTGATCTGGATTGTAGCTTTGGTGTTGTGAATTCCATCGATGTTGATGGAAGTGCATCGCAGTTGGTTCTTACTGATGCTGATAATTGTTCATTTTCTAGTAAAGCATTAGAGTTTGATTGAGCAACTGGTGTTAAAAGTTTTCTTTTACGGCATATGACTCTTTTCATTCTTCTTCCAAATCTTCTTTTGAACAGATGTACCAGGTATTCTATTCCTTGAGTCTGGCATTTTTTCCTGCACTTTTTTTGTATAAATTTATAATTAATTTCTAAAAACTAATTAAATTTAAAGTCAAAAATATATTTTTAATGTAAAATCCACTGAGTATTTACTAAAATAATGTAAATACTTTATCAATGCAGACAATATTTACTTCAAATAGAACTGTACGTATTTGTGCAGTATATTAGAGTAAAAGGAATCATTTATTTATTAACTGTTAAATTTGAATCGTATGGTAAAATAGACTTATACTTTACCCAACTCTACGCTTGATAGTTGCTTCGTTTAATATACTTGTATGTAAACGTCGAAAACCTCGCAATTATTATTTTAGTTAAATTAAAATAAAATGTTTTTTTTTGCAAAATTAATTTTAGAGAAAAAATGTTCATTAATGCTTACTTTATTCAATTATAACTTGCGAAAAAAAATTTTTTTTCTTCAAATTTTGGGATAATGTTTTATCTAAGAAATACTTTTAAAAAAGTTAATAAAAAAAACCGATTTTTTGAGCATTTAAACCAGGCTTGACCCCTTCAGCAATGTTGACCACATTTAGTGTGTCTTTGCAAAGTATTTAATAAATTAATAAGATCAGTTTCATAAATATGCGATGTGAAATTACTAAATCTTTTTTGCGAAGGATGTGGTGAATTTACATTTTTACAGGCTTAATTGCAAAACAATTTTTCCTGATCGGTATAGTTATTATCGTCGAAATCTGGTAAATCTGTAAGATAAATTATACCATGTACATGTGCACTTCCTCCATTTTGCCATTCATATCTATATCAATAATCAGTTACATTAAATAATAGCTTTAATACTTTAATAATATCAGATCGTGCTTGAAAAAAATAAGCAACAATATGAGGATTTTCATGCATTAATTTACGGCGATGTTCTATTAATTCTTCAAATGGAACGTCAGATATTAATAAAGAAAATAAATCAGGCCAATAATAATCTGCTGCTGAAACCGTAAAAAATATAGTTCGTTTTCCAAGATGTTCAACCTTACTTAGTAATTCGTTACATCGTTGACGCCAATATGCTTTTGTTGACCGTAATTGCGAACAGTACACCATTACATTCGACAACAATGAATTATCTTGATTTATCATTTCTTTTAAATGTGTAACTGTTAATTTATTTACATTAAATTGTTTTGCGTATATTATTGATTTTGATATCACATAATGGCGTCAGGAGGTGAAGAGCCTCCTGACAACGACGAAGAAGTTTTATATAAATGTCATCCAAAAAGTAAAGTTAAAGTAGTTATTTGTTTAATATGTGAAAGTATTTATCACAAAAGTGATTATGTGAGAATAAAAAAAGTGGTATAACATTAAGCAGTTCGCTAATAATATGTCCGGAACATAAAGGACTAAACTTAACCTCAAAAAAATCAAATGAAGCAGCCTTGAGTGACACAGCAAAGTATATTATAGCACAAATTAAATTATTACAAAGAACGCAGATACGAGAAGAATATCTAAATGATATAATAAACGAAACGAGCAATATTGATTGCAATATTAATGATGAGCAGACTGAAACTGAAACTTTAAGAATTGAAAACACCTTACTGAAACAATTAGTGGCAGAAATGAATGATAAAAATCAATTATTAAAAAGTGCTTTAGAAAAGGAAAATTCAAACAAGATAGAATTTAAAAAACAAACATATTCGCAAGTTGTAAATAATGTACCACCTAAGCCAAAGAAACTTCCTAAACTAATAGTTAAAAAGAAAAGGAAAGAAGATACTTTTGATCTAAAAAAACATGTAAATCACTATATGATAAAAAAGAAATCAATTCAGACAAAAAATATATTTATGAAAAGTGATGATGAAATTATAATTGATTATATGAATGAAACAAGTATTACAGAAGCTGAAAAAATATTAAAAGAAAAATTATCTAGTTTATGTGAAGTTAAAAAAGAAGAGTTATTAAAACCCAAAGTGAAAATTATTGGTATACAGAATATAGAAAAAATGGATAAATTGTCTTTTGAAAATGATATAAATGAAAGGAATTTTAAAGATTTCTCAACTGGCTGTAAAGTATTGCATAGCTATGTAAATGAAAAATTAAAACAAGAAAGTTTAATAGTTGAAGTTACAAATGAAATTTATAAAAAAATAAGAGAAAATAACTATAAAGTGTTCGTTGGATTTCAATACTGTAAAGTATACGATATAATAAATACAAGACCATGTTTGAAGTGTGGAAGATTTGGTCATAATAGTTACAAGTGCTTAAATGAAAAAGTTTGTTTAAAGTGTTCAGGTCATCATAATACAATTGAATGTACACAAACAGATAATTTAAATTGTGTAAATTGTACGTTTCATAACCAAAAATATAAAATGAATTATGACTGCAAACACGTGGTTAATGATAGCATGTGCTGCCAAGTGTTGAAAAATAGAATCAAGAAGGAATTAGGAAACACGGATTATCCTATGAGTCCGATAATACCAAGATATATCGGTAATATAGAGATCTTTCAAAATGTTACTAAGAAGAAAAGTATTTTGAAATCAAGAACATTAACATCGATTTCATCATTGACTTCTAATAAATAATATTTAAGTAAATTTAAGAAATTCTAAATAAGTAAAAGATGGATAACTTTAATATTATTGATAACATAATTAATTGTAACGTATTAAAAGAAATTATCGTCAGCGATATCGACACTCTTAACAAATTTGCCAATTCAAATAAGAATTTTATACTTTATGTTAATATACGAAGTTTGAATGCTAATTTCAATAAATTGGAAATTTTGATTAATCGTCTTGAAATTAAACCATTTATGGTCATTTGCGTAGAAACTTGGTCACTTCAATATTATAAATATTTTAGTTTAAAAGGTTACAAAATTTATTATAACAATAGTCAAATTAATAGAGCAGATGGAGTTGTTGTTTATATGGCTGAAGATATAACTGAGAATACAGACATTATTCAAATAGATAATTTAAGAATGTTGAATACAAACATAACCTCTAATCATGAAAAAACCATCGAAATCACTTCTTTATATAGATCGCATGATATTCATAAAGTAGAATTCTTAATGAGTATAAAAGAACTATTAAAATTAAAGAAAAATGTTGCTAATCATATTATTGTTGGAAATTTCAATATAGACATCTCTAGTCATGATAACATTAGTCAGGAATTTTTAAATAATTTGCTTGAATATGGGTACATTCCATGTTTTCAAACTGGAACAAGATTAGCAAATACTAACACAATGGGTTCATGTATAGATAACTTCTTTATTAAAAATAGTAATGTAAATGTTAAGGCGGCTAAATTAACTGATTCATTTACGGATCACTTTCCATTATTTTTATCAATAAAAAATATAAAACATAGTGGGAACTATAAAATGCGATCAAAAATTTGTTATGATAAACTTAATAAAATTGCTAAAAAACTTAATTGGAATCAGATATTATTAATGAAAGATCCATCATTGGCAATTAATTGTTTGATTGATAATATAAAGGAATGTATTAATAGTGCAACATTTAGAATTAATAATAAAAAATCAGATAAATTGAAACCAAGAAAATCTTGGATTACTAAGGGAATTATTGTTTCATGTAATAGAAAAGAAATGCTTTATAGAATTTGGATGATGGATGTAAATAATTTTGATAACAGGATGGAATACAAAAAATATGATAAAGTGCTAAACAGAGTAATTAAAGATGCAAAAATTAAATATGAATATGATGTGATTAAAAAAGCTATTAATAAACCAAAAAATTTATGGAATATTGTAAATCAAAAACTAGGTAAAAATACTAAAAAACAAGAGAAAATTACTGCTATCCTTGATAAATATAAAAATAGAATAACGAATACAGAGGATATTGCTAATGTTATGAATAATTACTTTACTGACATTGGTATTGAATTGAGAAATAAAATTCTTGAATATGGGTACATTCCATGTTTTCAAACTGGAACAAGATTAGCAAATACTAACACAATGGGTTCATGTATAGATAACTTCTTTATTAAAAATAGTAATGTAAATGTTAAGGCGGCTAAATTAACTGATTCATTTACGGATCACTTTCCATTATTTTTATCAATAAAAAATATAAAACATAGTGGGAACTATAAAATGCGATCAAAAATTTGTTATGATAAACTTAATAAAATTGCTAAAAAACTTAATTGGAATCAGATATTATTAATGAAAGATCCATCATTGGCAATTAATTGTTTGATTGATAATATAAAGGAATGTATTAATAGTGCAACATTTAGAATTAATAATAAAAAATCAGATAAATTGAAACCAAGAAAATCTTGGATTACTAAGGGAATTATTGTTTCATGTAATAGAAAAGAAATGCTTTATAGAATTTGGATGATGGATGTAAATAATTTTGATAACAGGATGGAATACAAAAAATATGATAAAGTGCTAAACAGAGTAATTAAAGATGCAAAAATTAAATATGAATATGATGTGATTAAAAAAGCTATTAATAAACCAAAAAATTTATGGAATATTGTAAATCAAAAACTAGGTAAAAATACTAAAAAACAAGAGAAAATTACTGCTATCCTTGATAAATATAAAAATAGAATAACGAATACAGAGGATATTGCTAATGTTATGAATAATTACTTTACTGACATTGGTATTGAATTGAGAAATAAAATTCTGCAAATTGATAGTGTCGATATCCGGTTGCCTGATTTCAATAACAAAACTATATTTATGATTCCGACAGATCCGATAGAAGTTTATAATATAATAAATGATTTTGAAATAAAAAATGGTGGTTCGGATAAAATCGACACTAGAACATTGAAGTCACTAATTAAATATATTTTGGACCCATTAGTTCACATTTTTAATTTATGCATAGAAAAATCTGTTTGGCCTGAATCACTTAAAAATGCAATGATTATACCAATTCATAAAAATGGTAGTAAGAAGAAAATTGAAAATTATAGACCAATTTCACTAATTTCTAATTTAGCAAAAATTTTAGAAAAGATAATATATATAAGGATCTGTAAATTTTTCAAAGAGTGTAACATATTCTCAGAGAATCAATTTGGATTTATACAAAATAGAGGCACTAATGATGCCCTACAGAAAATAACCAATAAAATTTATAATAACTTGGACAACAGTAAACCTTTGGCTATAGCATTTCTAGACTTGGCGAAGGCTTTTGATACGGTAGATCATAACATATTACTGAATAAACTTTACAATTATGGAATTAGAGGTAATGCACATAAATTAATGTTTTCATATCTTACTAATAGACAGCAAATAGTAAGAATTGATGATACTGTAAGTCATAATAATATTGTTAAAACAGGCGTTCCTCAAGGAACTATACTTGGACCTTTGCTTTTTATAATATATGTAAACGACATGTTAAAAGAAAATATAATCTCATATGCAGATGATACAGCATTAATTGTTACCGAAGATACTTGGGAAAAAGTTAAAAATAAGATGAATATTGAATTAAACTGGATTGCAAATTGGTTAGCCTTAAACAAGTTATCTTTAAATATAGAAAAGTCAACATATATTACATTTGGAAATTATATAGATAGCGTTCCAGATTATGAAAATGATAATTATGATATCCAAATTAATAACAATAAGCTAAAAAGAGTGAAAAATACCAAATATCTAGGTTTAATATTTGATTATAGAATGAATTGGTCTTTACATATAGAATATTTAGTTAATAAAACTAAGTACCTAATATTCATTTTTCATAAACTTGCAAATTATATGAATATAACAACACTTAAAATGTTATATTATGCACTGTTCAATAGTGTTATTAGTTATGGTATTATAGCATGGGGTGGTGCGTATATGAATAGTATAAGCTTGCTGCATAATTTACAAAAAAAAATATTAAAAATAATAAATAAAAATAAATTTATAACTAAAGATTACCCGTTAAATATAGAACAATTATATGCGTTAAATTGTTTATCATATCATTATAATAGTTTAAGTAATCTGTTTATGTCTTCGAACAGTATAACTAGAAATAAGAATCTACCTATTCCAAGATTCAAAAAAACTGTTAGCAAAAAAAAAGTTATATCAAAGCTATAGGTTTGTTTAATATGCTACCAATTAGTCTAAAAGAATTAAATAAAAAAAACAAAAAGATAAAATTGAAAGACTGGATAGTTAATAATATTTAAAAAAATCTATACAAATTTTATTTATAAATTGAATCTTTATTATGATTGTTTTGTTTAATGTTGCCTTAGTGATTTTATGAGTTAGTAGCCTCTTTATGGATGTTATATAGTATATAGTGAAAGAATTTAACTATGTCATTTTAGTATGTAAGTATATTATGTAATTTTAGTATATAAGTCTTAGATACTTTAGTATCTTGCCAGTTCCACCAACAGATATGTGCATTATATCTCTGTGGGGAAAGCTATGTAATTCTAAGGAATTCTATGTATTTTCGGATACTGGTTAATAAATAAATAAATAAATAAATATCGAATAATGCCGTAAAAGCGTATTCATTGCAAAACAACGAAATCTTGGATCACGAGAAAATTGTTGATCCTCATACACCATTAAATATTTGAAATATTCTTCCTGCGTAATAGTTAATAATCTATTTTGTAAATAATCTTCATGTCCTGTTGGAAATAATGTTGGAAATGCAGAAGCAACGTAACCTTCACTTGTAAATTCATTAATAGGTTCACTATTAAAAGTTGGATAGTTCATATGTAACTCTTCATGTATAAATACTTGTTGGTCAAAATTATTCACCATTGACATGTAACTGTCATATACAGGGTGATCCAGAAACATAGGTAACATATATATATTTATATATATATATATACTAGGGGGGCTTCGCCCCCCTGCGCGCTTCGCGCGCCAAACCCCTATTTTTAATTTTGAAAAAGGTTTTTCGTAATAAATTTATTTTAAATAATGTTTTAAATTGTATTACTTTTTCACTACCATGGACACCTTAGAAATTAAACCGATTCACACAACACCTTGGAGGTACTGTTATAATCATTTGGGTTATTATACCAAAAATTTAATTATTTTTTAAATACTATTATAATTTATAAATAAAAGCTTTTACCAAAATTTAGTATAATGAAATCAGAATAATAGTAATAAAAAAAATAAAGATATTAAATGTTAACTGTAAATTTTAAACTATATGAATTCCTATAAAGCTTAAATTTATATTTTAATAATTATAAATGTTAATGAAAAATTAACTTACCAAAAATAGTAAAGTGCATATACTTACTAAATTGTAGTATTTAGTAACTACTTATGAAAATTTTGGAATATTTTAAACGGATATAAATAGAACTTCACCTCCTAAAATTAATTTATTTAATGACGAAGGATCATCGCCAAAAGTTCTATGGCATTAATATTTTGTACTTTTAGAGTAATAAAACTTTCTTCTTAAATAAATAAATTTTTTTATTAATTTTTATTAATTTTATAGAACTATTTATATAATTTTAGTGGCATATAAATAAAAACCTGTTTCTTCCATTTCTCCCGTAATTCGTAATTTGCACCCTCTTTCAAAATTTGCGTTTTAATCCATAATTATATCCAATTTATTTTTTCCTTTAGTTACAGAGCCCATATATTTATCTTGATTATTATAATCAAATTTATTCCTTAGAAAACCTTCTGTTTCTCATAAATACATACTTGTTTATTTAATATATTGTTTTCTATAAATATACATAATCTACTCACTTATATATCCATACAATTTTGAAATATTAATTTAAAAAATATTTAAATTAAATGCTCCTAAATTAATAGTTTTTGAAAATCTATTCAAATATAATTCGTATTTTATATTGCCACTGTTAAAATTTGAATTTTCTTTTGCCTATACTGTTTATAATAGAATTATCTTAAAAATGCAATAATAAATATATATTATTTTTAAAACATTGTATATATCATATGGATATTTAGAAAAGAGTATGTTATACTTGATTAATATTTATTTAATCTTCAAACAATTTTGCATGTGTATTTAAAGCATTACATTGCATTTTAGATCCATTATTATATTATTGAGTATACGTTTAAACATATTATGAGTTTTATCAAGAATGAGTAAACTAATATACATTCTTTCAAGTTATGTTCACAACTTTTTTTTGTGCAAGGAAAAGATACATATTTATGTATTCTTGAAAAAATAATTTTAAAAAATATATATATATATATTATATAAATATTCCGCCGCACACACACACACATCCACGCACGCACGCACGCACGCACGAACACACACACCCATATACATACATACATATATATTCATACATATGGGCTATTTCACGTACAAGTGGTGCGATGAAAATTTTAAATCGCTCCAAAATTTGAGAACAGGCTGGAAACATCTTCCAGAACATACAAAAAAAATTAAGTTTTAAAAATAATTTGCATAAGAGTTATTCAACCATGAAAAGTGGAAATTTTTCAATTTTTTGGAAAAATTACTATATTTAAAGTCACTTATTTTAAAATCTATTGATTTTTTTGAAAAAAAATTACAAACAACTGTTGGTTAAATTAATCTTTAGAACTTATCTACCCTGGTTACAATTCTTAATTTTAAAATCTCGAAGAGATAGAACACCCAGACATATTGAATATAAAAAAAAGGCGACCACGCCACAATCGACTTTATCTCACACCTCTCAAAAGTTCACATTTTCGCGAGTTTTCGAATGGCTTGGGTTAGATTATTGGCCAAGACCGCTGGTGTAAGTTATGCCTCATAAACCTCATAAAATCACTAATTTTCACGTATTTTAGAACATAACTTACACCAGCGGTGTAATATATAATATATATATACTAGGTGGGCTTCGCCCCCCCCCCCCCCGCGCGCTTGGCGCGCCAACCCCCTATTTTTAATTTCGACAAAGGTTTTCGTAATAAATTTATTTTAAATAATGTTTAAATTATATTACTTTTTCATTACCATGGACACCTTAGAAATTAAACCGATTCACACAACACCTTGGAGGTACTGTTATAATGCATTGGGTTTTATACCAAAAATTTAATTTTTTTTTAAATACGATTATAATTTATAAATAAAAGTTTTACCAAAATTTAGTATAATGAAATCAGAATAATAGTAATAAAAAAAATAAAGATATTAAATGTTAACTGTAAATTTTAAACTATATGAATTCCTATAAAGCTTAAATTTATATTTAATAATTATAAATGTTAATGAAAAATTAACTTACCAAAATAGTAAAGTGCATATACTACTAAATTGTAGTATTTAGTAACTACTTATGAAAATTTTGGAATATTTTAAAACGGATATAAATAGAACTTCACCTCCTTAAATTAATTTATTTAATGACGAAGGATCATTTTTGTATTAATATTATAGAACTATTTATATAATTTTAGTGGCATATAAATAAAAACCTGTTTCTTCCATTTCTCCCGTAATTCGTAATTTGCACCCTCTTTCAAAATTTGTGTTTTAAATCCATAATTATATACAATTTATTTTTTTCTTTAGTTACAGAGCCCATATATTTATCTTGATTATTATAATCAAATTCATTCCTTAGAAAACCTTCTGTTTCTCATAAATACATACTTGTTTATTTAATATATTGTTTCTATAAATATACATAATCTACTCACTTATATATCCATACAATTTGAAATATTAATTTAAAAATATTTAAATTAAATGCTCCTAAATTAATAGTTTTTGAAAATCTATTCAAATATAATTCGTATTTTATATTGCCACTGTTAAAATTTGAATTTTCTTTTGCCTATACTGTTTATAATAGAATTATCTTAAAAATGCAATAATTAATATATTTAATTTTTAACTCATTGTGTATTCATATGGATATTTGGAAAAGTGTATGTTATACTTGATTATATTTATTTAATCTTCAAACAATTTTGCATGTGCATTTAAAGCATTACATTGCATTTTAGATCCGTTATTATATTATTGAGTATACGTTTAAACATATTATGAGTTTTATCAAGAATGAGTAACTATACACATTCTTTCAAGTTATGTTCACAACTTTGTTTTGTGCAAGGAAAAGATACATGTTTATGTATTCTTGAAAAAACATTTTAAAATATATATATATATATTATATAAATATTCCGCCGCACACACACACACATCCACGCACATACGCACGCACGCACGAACACACACACACCCATATACATACATACATATATATTCATATATATGGGCTATTTCACGTCAAGTGGTGGCGATGAAAATTTTAAATCGCTCCAAAATTTGAGAACAGCTGGAAACTTCTTCCAGAACATACAAAAAAAATTAAATTTTAAAATAATTTGCATAAGAGTTATTCAACCATGAAAAGTGGAAATTTTTCAATTTTTGGAAAAATTACTATATTTAAAGTCACTTATTTTAAAATCTATTGATATTTTTGAAAAAAAAATTACAACAACTGTTGGTTAAATTAATCTTTAGAACTTATCTACCTGGTTACAATTCTTAATTTTAAAATCTCGAAGAGATAGAACACCCGGACATATTGAATATAAAAAAAAGGCGACCACGCCACAATCGACTTTTATCTCACACCTCTCAAAAGTTCACATTTTTCGCGAGTTTTCGAATGGCTTGGGTTAGATTATTGGCCAAGACCGCTGGTGTAAGTTATGCCTCATAAATCTCATAAAATCACTAATTTTCACGTATTTAGAACATAACTTACACCAGCGGTGTAATATATAATATATATATATATATATGTGTTAATGAACAATTAACTTACTAAAAATAGTAAAGGGCATATATTTAATTGTAGTATTTAGTAAAAACCTATTAAAATTTTAGATTTTTTTAAACAGATCTAAATAGAACTTTACCTCCTAAAATTAATTTATTTAATGACGAAGGGTCATCGCCAAGAGTTCTATATGTCATTAGTATTTTGTACTTTTAGAGTAATAAAACTTCCTCTTAATTAAAATAATTTTTGTATTAGTTTTAAAGAATTATTTATAACATTTTAGCGGCATATAAATTATAAAAACCTGTTTCTTCCATTTCTCCCATAATTCATAATTTGCACCCTCTTCAAAATTTACGTTTTAATCCATAATTATATCCAATTTATTTTTCCCTTTAGTTACAGACCCCATATATTAATTGTTAATTATTATAAACAAAGGCATTCCTTAGATAACCTTTTGTTTCTAATAAATACATATTTGTTTATTTAAAATATTGTTTTATATAATATACGTAATCTACTCACTTATATATCCATACAATTTTTAAATTTTATTTAAATAATATTTAAATTAAATGCTTCTAAATTAATAATTTTGAGAAACTTTTCAAATGTAATTCGTATTTATATTGCCACTGTTAGAATTTGAATTTTCTTTGCCATTACTGTTTATAACAGAATTATCTTAAAAATGCAATAATTAATGTATTTAATTTTAACTTATTGTATATTTCACATATAGATATTGGAAAAGTGTATGGTTATACTTGATTAATATTTATTTTATCTTCGAAAAATTGTGCATTTTTTTTTAAAAACATTACATTAAATTTTAGGTCCGTTTTTATTTTATGAGGTTTATCAAGAATAAATAAACTAATAGACATTCTTTCAAGTTATTATCACAAAAAAAAATTTTAAGTGTTAAAAATAATTTGCCTAAGAGTTATTCCACCATGATAAATGGAAAGTTTTCAATTTTTAGAAAAATTACTATATTTAAAAGCCATTTATCTCAAATCTATTGATTTTTTTGAAAATATAATAAACAACTTTTGTTCAAAATAATCTTTAGAACTTAGCGACCTGGGTTACAATTGTTAATTTTAAATCTCGAAGAGATAGAACGCCCAGAAATAGTGAATACACCACACACACACACACACACACACACACACACACACACCGACCCAGTTTTCTGGACGGAGTCGTCCGCCACCTGTTTCCAGAACATCGGAAAAGGGCAGTAGAGACGGGCCTGATGGCACCATTGGTGCAGCCGAGTCGCCAGACATTAGTGAAGGCCGAACTGAGGATGGCCGCTAAGGGTATTTCCGTACGTAAAGCTCCAGGGCCTGACGGAATACCTGGCCTGGCCGTCAAGACAGCGGCGATGAGTGCTCCGGGCTTGTTTCCTGGACGCAATTCAACGCATGCCTAAGAGAAGGTTGCTTCCCGGCCCAGTGGAAGACGCAGAGGCTGGTACTCCTACCAAAGGGAAACAAACCCCCGGAGGGAGCCATCATCTTACCGCCCGCTCTGTCTACTGGATATAGTTGGAAGCTCCTGGAGCGGGTGATCTGCGCCAGGCTTGCAGAGGCCATCGGTCGGGCCGGAGACCTCTCCGACAACCAGTTCGGCTTCCGAAAGGGTCGATCGACCATGGATGCTGTAGGCAGAGTTGTTGGCATAGCCACAAACGCCATCAATGCTGGTCGGAGTGCAAGGCGGATGTGTGCCATCATCACCTTGGACATCCGGAATGCCTTCAACTCGGCCAGATGGGACGACATCATGCTGTCCCTGCAGCACTTCCAAGTGCCACTCTATCTCAGGGAGGTCACCTCGAGTTACCTGACTGACCGTGCTCTGCTCTACGACACCGACGACGGTGTGCACTCCCACAACATCACGGGAGGCGTGCCGCAGGGTTCGGTCATTGGGCCCCTACTCTGGAACGTTGTCTATGACGGCCTGCTTAGGCAGCAACTTCCGGAGGGTGTCTCGATGGTGGCTTTCGCGGACGACGTGGCGCTAGTGGTGGTCGCAAAGAGTGTCGAAGAGATCGAATATCTCGGAGGCGTCTCTATAGAAGTGGTCGCCACTTGGTTGAGAGACCACGGACTTAGTCTGGCGGCGGAAAAAACGGAGGCGGGTGCTCATCTCTCGCACAAAAAAGGAGAGGACCGCCACCTTCACGGTAGGTAAAGAACGGATACGGTCGGTGAAAACCTTGAAGTACTTAGGGGTCACACTAGACGCGCGGCTGTCGTTCAAACACCATCTCGGAACGCGGCTCAGAGGCGCAAGGGTGGCCCGTGCGCTGGCGGGCATCAGCCCAACATCGGGGGACCCCAGCAACCGCGAAGGTCTCTCCTTGCCTCGGTGGTGAGCTCCGTAATTTTATACGGAGCTCCTATCTGGGCTGATGCCCTGAACAGGCACAAGAGCTTTGGTGCTCCGTTCAGAGAGCCTGCAGATAGCTGCGCTAAGGTGGCCGGGCGTACCGAACCGTATCTGACATTGCGCTCTCGGTGATCGCGGGACCGCCCCCTTCTACCTCCTGGCAGCCGAGGAGCTGAAAGACACCGTGAGGGTGGCGAACGCGTAGAATAGATCGCTGCCATAACCGATGGTCATTGCGGACGGTAGAGGAGTGGCAGCGGAGATGGGACTCAGCCAGGGACGGCCGCTGGACCTACCGCATCATCCCGCGGATCCAGAGTGGGCGAGCCGGAAACACGGCTTCGTGTTTCCAGCTTACCCAGTGCTGACCGGGCACGGATGCTTCCGTACTACCTATTTCGAATAGGGTCTACGGCAGCGCAGAGTGCCCGGCTGTCCAGGGTGGACGAAGACTGGAACACGTCCTGCCTATGGTGGCCTCGTTTCAGGGAGGAACGGACCAGTTTCAAGTCACTTGAGCGGTCCCCTCACCCCTGAGGGCATCGGGGCGGCCTGCTTGCTCCCAGGAGGATGGACGCGGTAGTGAACCTCTGTACGTCCGTAGTGGACGGCTGGGTCTCATCAGAGAAGAGGAGAGAGGAGTTGCGATAGCAACAGTAGGGGCTAATCTAGCCGTGCCTCCCCCCCGCGAAGTAATGCCTTGCGGCGGTTTTCCGCGGGGAATAAAGGTATAAAAAGAGGTGGAGTTTTAGTGGGTATGCTATCGACATCCTTCGGTAGGAGAGTCTCGGCATGGCTCCAGTCATGGTGCATTAAGCATTTCTCCACCTCTTCGGAAAAAAAAAAAAAAAAAAAAAAAAACACAAAACCACACACACCACACACACACACACCCACACACATCCACGCACGCACGCACGCACGCACGCACGCACGCACGCACGCACGCACGCACGCACGCACGCACGCACGCACGCACGCACGCACGCACGCACGCACGAACACACACACCCATATACATACATACATATATATTCATATATATGGGCTATTTCACGACAAGTGGTGCGATGAAAATTTTAAATCGCTCCAAAATTTGAGAACAGGCTGGAAACATCTTCCAGAACATACAAAAAAAATTAAGTTTTAAAAATAATTTGCATAAGAGTTATTCAACCATGAAAAGTGGAAATTTTTCAATTTTTTGGAAAAATTACTATATTTTAAGTCACTTATTTTAAAATCTCGAAGAGATAGAACACCCGACATATTGAATATAAAAAAAAGGCGACCACGCCACAATCGACTTTTATCTCACACCTCTCAAAAGTTCACATTTTTCGCGAGTTTTCGAATGGCTTGGGTTAGATTATTGGCCAAGACCGCTGGTGTAAGTTATGCCTCATAAACCTCATAAAATCACTAATTTTCACGTATTTTAGAACATAACTTACACCAGCGGTGTAATATAATATATATATATATATATATATATATATATATATATATATATATATATATATATATATATATATATATATATATATATATATATATATATATATATATATATGTGTTAATGAACAATTAACTTACTAAAAATAGTAAAGGGCATATATTTAATTGTAGTATTTAGTAAAAACCTATTAAAATTTAGATTATTTTAAACAGATCTAAATAGAACTTCACCTCCTTAAATTAATTTATTTAATGACGAAGGATCATTTTGTATAATTTAGAAATTATATAATTTTAGTGGCATATAAATAAAAACCTGTTTCTTTCCTTTCTCCCATAATTCATATTTGCACCCTCTTTCAAAATTTGCGTTTTAATCCATAATTATAACATTTATTTTTTCTTTAGTTACAGAGCCCATATATTTATCTTGATTATTATAATCAAATTCATTCTTAGAAAACCTTCTGTTTCTCATAATACATACTTGTTTATTTAATATATTGTTTTCTATAAATATACATAATCTACTCACTTATATATCCATACAATTTTGAAATATTAATTTAAAAAATATTTAAATTAAATGCTCCTAAATTAATAGTTTTTGAAAATCTATTCAAATATAATTCGTATTTTATATTGCCACTGTTAAAATTTGAATTTTCTTTTGCCTATACTGTTTATAATAGAATTATCTTAAAAATGCAATAATAAATATATATTATTTTTAAAACATTGTATATATATGGATATTTAGAAAAGAGTATGTTATACTTGATTAATATTTATTTAATCTTCAAACAATTTTGCATGTGTATTTAAAGCATTACATTGCATTTTAGATCCATTATTATATTATTGAGTATACGTTTAAACATATATGAGTTTTATCAAGAATGAGTAAACTAATATACATTCTTTCAAGTTATGTTCACAACTTTTTTTGTGCAAGGAAAAGATACATATTTATGTATTCTTGAAAAAATAATTTTAAAAAATATATATATATATATATATATATATATATATATATATATATATATATATATATATATATATATATGTGTTAATGAACAATTAACTTACTAAAAATAGTAAAGGGCATATATTTAATTGTAGTATTTAGTAAAAACCTATTAAAATTTAGATTATTTTAAACAGATCTAAATAGAACTTCACCTCCTAAAATTAATTTATTTAATGACGAAGGATCATCGCCAAAAGTTCTATGGCATTAATATTTTGTACTTTTAGAGTAATAAAACTTTCTTCTTAAATAAATAAATTTTTTTATTAATTTTTATTAATTTTATAGAACTATTTATATAATTTTAGTGGCATATAAATAAAAACCTGTTTCTTCCATTTCTCCCGTAATTCGTAATTTGCACCCTCTTTCAAAATTTGCGTTTTAATCCATAATTATATCCAATTTATTTTTTCCTTTAGTTACAGAGCCCATATATTTATCTTGATTATTATAATCAAATTTATTCCTTAGAAAACCTTCTGTTTCTCATAAATACATACTTGTTTATTTAATATATTGTTTTCTATAAATATACATAATCTACTCACTTATATATCCATACAATTTTGAAATATTAATTTAAAAAATATTTAAATTAAATGCTCCTAAATTAATAGTTTTTGAAAATCTATTCAAATATAATTCGTATTTTATATTGCCACTGTTAAAATTTGAATTTTCTTTTGCCTATACTGTTTATAATAGAATTATCTTAAAAATGCAATAATAAATATATATTATTTTTAAAACATTGTATATATCATATGGATATTTAGAAAAGAGTATGTTATACTTGATTAATATTTATTTAATCTTCAAACAATTTTGCATGTGTATTTAAAGCATTACATTGCATTTTAGATCCATTATTATATTATTGAGTATACGTTTAAACATATTATGAGTTTTATCAAGAATGAGTAAACTAATATACATTCTTTCAAGTTATGTTCACAACTTTTTTTTGTGCAAGGAAAAGATACATATTTATGTATTCTTGAAAAAATAATTTTAAAAAATATATATATATATATTATATAAATATTCCGCCGCACACACACACACATCCACGCACGCACGCACGCACGCACGAACACACACACCCATATACATACATACATATATATTCATACTATATGGGCTATTTCACGTACAAGTGGTGCGATGAAAATTTTAAATCGCTCCAAAATTTGAGAACAGGCTGGAAACATCTTCCAGAACATACAAAAAAATTAAGTTTTAAAAATAATTTGCATAAGAGTTATTCAACCATGAAAAGTGGAAATTTTTCAATTTTTGGAAAAATTACTAATTTTAAAGTCACTATTTTAAAATCTATTGATTTTTTTTGAAAAAAAATTACAAACAACTGTTGGTTAAATTAATCTTAGAACTATCTACCCTGGTTACAATTGAGGAGCTGGATGCAAGAACACGCCGAGCGCAGCGAATGGATAGAGGAGGCGGAGAGAAATTAAGAAATTGCACGTCACCGTGACCATTAAAATTTTAGATTATTTTAAACAGATCTAAATAGAACTTTACCTCCTAAAATTAATTTATTTAATGACGAAGGGTCATCGCCAAGAGTTCTATATGTCATTAGTATTTTGTACTTTTAGAGTAATAAAACTTTCCTCTTAATTAAAATAATTTTTGTATTAGTTTTAAAGAATTATTTATAACATTTTAGCGGCATATAAATTATAAAAACCTGTTTCTTCCATTTCTCCCATAATTCATAATTTGCACCCTCTTTCAAAATTTACGTTTTAATCCATAATTATATCCAATTTATTTTTCCCTTTAGTTACAGACCCCATATATTAATTTTAATTATTATAAACAAAGGCATTCCTTAAATAACCTTTTGTTTCTAATAAATACATATTTGTTTATTTAAAATATTGTTTTATATAAATATACGTAATCTACTCACTTATATATCCATACAATTTTTAAATTTTTATTTAAATAATATTTAAATTAAATGCTTCTAAATTAATAATTTTGAGAAACTTTTCAAATGTAATTCGTATTTTATATTGCCACTGTTAAAATTTTGAATTTTCTTTTGCCATTACTGTTTATAACAGAATTATCTTAAAAATGCAATAATTAATGTATTTAATTTTTAACTTATTGTATATTTCACATATAGATATTTGGAAAAGTGTATGTTATACTTGATTAATATTTATTTTATCTTCGAAAAATTGTGCATTTTTTTTTAAAAACATTACATTAAATTTTAGGTCCGTTTTTATTTTATGAGGTTTATCAAGAATAAATAAACTAATAGACATTCTTTCAAGTTATTATCACAAAAAAAAATTTTAAGTGTTAAAAATAATTTGCCTAAGAGTTATTCCACCATGATAAATGGAAAGTTTTCAATTTTTTAGAAAAATTACTATATTTAAAAGCCATTTATCTCAAAATCTATTGATTTTTTTGAAAAATATAATAAACAACTTTTGTTCAAAATAATCTTTAGAACTCTATCCGTCGCGCGCTCGGCGTGTTCTTGCATCCAGCTCCTCAATTCTTAATTTTAAAATCTCGAAGAGATAGAACACCCGGACATATTGAATATAAAAAAAGGCGACCACGCCACAATCGACTTTTATCTCACACCTCTCAAAAGTTCACATTTTTCGCGAGTTTTCGAATGGCTTGGGTTAGATTATTGGCCAAGACCGCTGGTGTAAGTTATGCCTCATAAACCTCATAAAATCACTAATTTTCACGTATTTTAGAACATAACTTACACCAGCGGTGTAATATATAATATATATATATATATGTGTTAATGAACAATTAACTTACTAAAAATAGTAAAGGGCATATATTTAATTGTAGTATTTAGTAAAAACCTATTAAAATTTTAGATTATTTTAAACAGATCTAAATAGAACTTTACCTCCTAAAATTAATTTATTTAATGACGAAGGGTCATCGCCAAGAGTTCTATATGTCATTAGTATTTTGTACTTTTAGAGTAATAAAACTTTCTTCTTAATTAAAATAATTTTTGTATTAGTTTTAAAGAATTATTTATAACATTTTAGCGGCATATAAATTATAAAAACCTGTTTCTTCCATTTCTCCCATAATTCATAATTTGCACCCTCTTTCAAAATTTACGTTTTAATCCATAATTATATCCAATTTATTTTTCCCTTTAGTTACAGACCCCATATATTAATTTTAATTATTATAAACAAAGGCATTCCTTAAATAACCTTTTGTTTCTAATAAATACATATTTGTTTATTTAAAATATTGTTTTATATAAATATACGTAATCTACTCACTTATATATCCATACAATTTTTAAATTTTTATTTAAATAATATTTAAATTAAATGCTTCTAAATTAATAATTTTGAGAAACTTTTCAAATGTAATTCGTATTTTATATTGCCACTGTTAAAATTTTGAATTTTCTTTTGCCATTACTGTTTATAACAGAATTATCTTAAAAATGCAATAATTAATGTATTTAATTTTTAACTTATTGTATATTTCACATATAGATATTTGGAAAAGTGTATGTTATACTTGATTAATATTTATTTTATCTTCGAAAAATTGTGCATTTTTTTTTAAAAACATTACATTAAATTTTAGGTCCGTTTTTATTTTATGAGGTTTATCAAGAATAAATAAACTAATAGACATTCTTTCAAGTTATTATCACAAAAAAAAATTTTAAGTGTTAAAAATAATTTGCCTAAGAGTTATTCCACCATGATAAATGGAAAGTTTTCAATTTTTTAGAAAAATTACTATATTTAAAAGCCATTTATCTCAAAATCTATTGATTTTTTTGAAAAATATAATAAACAACTTTTGTTCAAAATAATCTTTAGAACTTAGCGACCTGGGTTACAATTGTTAATTTTAAAATCTCGAAGAGATAGAACGCCCAGAAATAGTGAATACACACACACACACACACACACACACACACACACACACACACACACACACACACACACACACACACACACACACACACACACACACACACACACACACACACACACACACACACACACACACACACACACACACACACACACACACACACACACACACACACACACACTCGCACACACACACACACTCACACACACACGCACGCACACACACACAGACACAGACACTCACACACAGACACACACACAGAGACACACACACACTCGCACACACACTTTTATATATATATTACATATATATGACATATATATATAAAACATATATATATATATGTTGAATTCTGAATTCTTAGACACGGCGGCGGCGGCGACGACGAAATATTTATATATTATAGAGAGATATATATTCCGGTTCAGGAAATTAATTCGAGTATAACCCCGTCGGAATTTTTAAAAAATATCAATTAGGTGAGGCGTAATTAATTTTTGAAATGGGTCAATCAGAGGCTGGATTAGAGAAGAAAGTTGTACGACGTTCCCGCGCGAGACTCATGCAACAGGTGAACGAACGAAGCGGCCGAGACGCCTGAACATAGCTAATGCGTATAGCAGAAGCGAAGATCGCGAAAGCGAATAAGTCAAAGAAATACAATCAAGGAAGTGATTTTTATTTAAGTTTGAATTAGATCGCAGGCTAATAAATTCATTACTACTATTATTAATTCATTTACTAAATTTATGATATGCATGCGTTATAAATATGAGATTATTATAGTTTTTAATCTCATCGTATTTACATTAATTTATTGAAACCTTTATGACGAATTTGAAGACAATCAAATCTTGAATTGAATTAAGTTTTGGGTACAATAAAGCCAATAAATACGTTTACGAAAAAGATATATCGCTACATATTGGAAATATATTAGTTAATATTGCAAGTATATTGGCAATAATATAGCTAGTGAAATAATTCCTAGTCCGTGTAAAATGAAATTTAACTCAAGCAACAATTCTCAGCTTAAAAAACATAATGCCACCGCTAGCGCTCTCCGATGTTCGCGCACATCAAATTTTATATTCGCGGAGTTAGCCCGCCGTGGGCGCTCTCCGACGTTCGCGTTCATCAAATTTGATACTCGCGGAGTAAGCCCGCCGTGGACGCTCTACGACGTCCGCACTGCAAGAGCAAACGTGCTCGAAAAAAGTTTTTTCGTTAAAATTACAATTCACTGTGTTCCATACTTAATAAATGTTTTGGAAAACTCGTTCCAAAAGTTTAGGATAATAATTGCAATAGTCTGGCTGTTATATTTTACGCTATTTATATTAGAAAGTACTTTTCAATATGAAGGTTAAATTGTTGAATTTTACACAGAAGTTACCTCCTACATTAAAAGTAAAAACATTAGGACAATAAGACGATACTTTCAGATTTCAATAATATGAGCCACCTATCCCCCCTCTCTATCCCCCCAATGAAAAAGCACCTTTAATCAATAAAAATTTTCTTCAGACGCATGCTCTGTCCACGCAGACTTAATATCTATTACCTGCGTTGAACGTACTTTACAAACCCCTGGGTTGGTAAAACTTAACAATATTTATAACACTATAACAAAACATTTAATAATTTAATAACATATAACAAACTAAAATGAACCACTACCAGGTTGCTGCCAACGGGATTGATAAAATTAGTAAGTGGAGTTGTATTATTTGGCGGCTAATACAAAGGTGAAGTTTAGCTACCGCGATGTTCTGCAGTATTTCCAGGGAAGCCACGTGGAGGCATTCGCCCCAAGAAATGACTCCTCTGTCACTTCATGGCTCCACCGCCGCGGTCCGAAAACCATGCGACGCGCACCAGCGCGTTCTTCTCGAATGAGAAAGGGGATTGTAGATGCGGGACTCTCATCCGCTCCCTCGTAGTATAAGCCGGCTTAACTCCCGTATTCTTTTAAGGCAGGACTGTTGTATCGTTCTTAGAATGGTCCTTTAATTAAATTAAACAAATAACTAAGACTATACATTAATTTCCTCGACTAAATCGTCTGCGTCATAGTCCATAAATTTCCGAATGATTACGATTGCGCTCCTTAGAGCTATCATGGACATTGTGAGCCAATCCTTTTTGGGTATTTTTAGAGTCTTTAATGATTCCCGCGTGTGAATCGGGATGGCTCCCCTTGTTTCTCTGTTAAATGTGCTCTTAATACTGTCAAGAATCGGTGTATACTTGTTGATCTTTTCATCATGGCCTAGGGAGAGATACTCCTCCTTTTCGTAGCGGACTGTTACATCGACCACGAAAGCCTCAACCTTATTCAAAATGACGAGGTCAGGTTTATATAATCTCTCTTCGATTGTTATTCTAGGCTCGTCGATTACTTGACATTTTTCAGCAGTAACATTTCTAATTAAATTTTTTTATTTCGTCATGTCGTTTAATGTGAGAATTTTTTGTACAGATGCATTCACCAAGAATATGAGGTAGATTTTCATATTTTTGACCACACTTCCTGCACTCCATGGGAGTATTCCTGATCTTATTCGGATCCCGCCTCATGACCATCCTTGTGGCAATTGTATTAGTTCTTAATTTAATTGCGTCCGTCATTAGGGATGCAGGGAGCAGGAATTTACTAGAGAGCCATTTATTCGCCGTTGGGTCGGATTGAAAGGTTGTAACGCCCTATCCTTGACTGGGACAGTTACTCCACTCTTTAACATAATTAGATTTTAGGCTACTTTTATACTTGTTCACAGATTCCAAATCCGTAGGCCAATTGATCTGAAGCAAATTAGCGACCCGTTTCAATTCCGTTTGCTTCCTTGAGCTATTAATCGCATCAAAGGTAGATTGATCTATTGTACGGGATGCCTTAATACCTTTTCTAAGGGCTGCAATAAGCACAAGTTTTTCCACTTCGGGCAATCCTATATCTCCAGAGAAGAATGCTGTGCATGTTGTTTCATGCAACCTTAACATAGCCTTAGCATGTTTACGTATCAGCGAATCTATTTGCCTCAATGTGGTTACTGCGGGTGTTTTCATAACCAGCCCGTGTATAAATCTAGGAAAAAGGTATGTTCGAAGCAATTCAATTTTCTGCATAGGCTTTAAAGCTAGACTTCTTGTACGCAAGATAATTTCTTCGAAAGTTTGTAATTCGAAATTAACTACCCGCCCACTATTTTTGCTCCGAGATATTTGAAGGCCTCATCAGCCTCAGATGACCTAATGGCAGAGCTGTTAATCATGATCTTTGGATCTGTAATGTGTAAATGTTTTGTTCTTTGCTTTATATTGTATAGCACAACATTTATTCAACGAGAGTTTTATGCCCAGCTTAGACAAGTAATCCACGGTCATTTTAAATTGCTTTCGGGCTACTTCCTCGTTTGCAGTCATCAATACGATGTCATCAGCGAAAGCTATGACAGAGGTAGCAGTACTCTTTACCTCTATTTTAATCCCCTCGGTTTCTGATTGTAGCAGCTCGAGAAGAGGTTCGATACATAAATTAAATATTAAAGGCGATAATGGATCGCCTTATTTAATCCCTCTCATTAATCGGATATCGACACCACCTCCATCGGCCTTGATAATCGTAGAACAATCTTTATACATTTCAGAAATATATTTCGAAACCGTTAGACTAAGACCTTTTCGTAGTAAGCCCTTTTTGATCGCCGAATGAGGGACTATGTCGAATGCCTTCTCCAAATCCAGGACTCCTAGTACTCCTCCCCTTTGTTTAGCTGCCATTATTGTAGCTTCCAAAATGGCAACATTTTCAAAACATCCATTGGTATTAGTGAAGCCTTTTTGTCTTGGGGATTGACTGATATTTCCTCGAATCCTTTTGTCCAATAGTCCAGAAAAAATTTGAAAAGAATTGCTTTAAAAGTAGCAAATTAAAATATTTATTTAAAATAAACTCAATCCCCTTGTCAGTCAAATGATATCTCTGAATACCATCCAGCCCAGAAGATGAGGAGCTTCCAATCTTCATTATTTTCTTTTGTAATTCTTCGCAAGTTATTGGATAGAAGATCTTTTTTATTGGTATAGCCTCGTCCACCCTAAGCCAGTCAGGGCTTTGCGGCCTGCCTCACCCCATAGACGATGATAAAGCTCCTGAACATCGGCTTTTGCCGGTGGACTAGATTTTTTCAATAGCGAGAAATCATTCTCGACTACCAAGTCAGCCAATTTTTTCGGACATTCATTGTAAAGATCTTGACACCTAGAGTAGAAATATTTTTTCTGTTCAGCCCTTGTTGGAGGGTTATTACGAGTTCTCCTTCTGTTGTTATTGTTATTCCTGTTATTTCTATTGTTATTCTTACTGTTATTGTTTTTATTGTTCCTTCTATTTCTGTTATTGTTATGTCTGTTTCTATTTCCATTTTCATTTCCGTTTTCGTTGTCTTGTTGTTTAATTTGATAAAACATGTCATTACATATTTTGTCTAGGAACTCGTTAGAACATTCGTTTTTAGCCGCCTCTATTATTAATTCGCTTATTACATACAGTGGTCTCTTATTTTAACATTGATTTGGCGTTCATTCCTATACAAGTTATTGAGGTCTTTAAGCTGTTCAAATTCTTGATCACTTAACAATGTCGGAAGACGTACTTTGCGCCCTTTTGTTTTGTTAGCTTCATTATCCCGTTTTTCATTGCGAGGCTTGGGATGCTTAGATCTCTCATGTTGGGATAAACCCATTTTCGTTTTAAAAGATGCGTTACACAAGGAACATTTAAATTCTAGAACATCCACTTGCTGCGGGCCTTTGCAGTGGTATGCGTGGATTCTCCATCCATGTGCAGTTGAGTAAGGTTTACCGCAATCTTTACATTTCCAGCTGATTTTCGCGTCTTTGTGGTCGCTTTCAAAATGTGCCTCCAGATCTTTAGCACTAAGACAAAGCAAGTTGCGACCCTGACTAATACACTCGGAACATGCAATATGTGATTTTGCAGTGGTTTCATTCTCGAGTTTTTTGATATTGTATACTTTCCTGTCTTCAAGATTGCCCCTCGGGTTAGTATTATTTTCCGACGACCCCGGTGGGGCAGTAGAATTGTTGGCATCCGAGGCTACATTTATTTCACTCATTTTTAAAGTTATTTGACTCCGATATATTACTACAGACCCTAGGGAGTCTTGGTCCGAGTATAATTAGGCCGATGTTCTGGCTCGTTTTTCGCAAAAAGTATCTTCGAAACTATTTCAGGAGGTATTTTAGAAATCTCCCAAAATTAAACAGATAAGTATTTATAATAGATTCATAAAATGTCATCCAAAAAGTATGTTGGGAAGTCTTTATAAATAATTAATTTACCACAGAAAGTATTGAAAAGTCTGCCAAGTATTACTTTATTTAAAAACAATAAAAAAGAGAAATTTCAGCATTATTACATTTGAAGAAATTAATTTTGTACAAATGAATATTATTATAAATATTATTTTGTTTTGATTGCTGTAAAACATAGCAGGGCTAAAAGTTATAAAATAATTTATGTGTAGTATATTCCTTACTGAAAAAATTAGTCATTTATCAACAGATACTTGTCGACTCTATTTTGATTTTGGTACTTTCTATTGCGGAAACTTTGTAAGCATCGAAAAAGTTAAAATGTTATTATAAATAATGTATTTAGCATTCGGTAATGAGTCTATTATAAAGGCATTTACGGTCGTTTTTCCGAATCAAACAATTTTAAATTAAACGAGGTACTATATGGTCTTCGTCCACTATATTTAGTGGAATTTCCCAGAACAGGTCCCCGTTAAATAAAAATTATAAGCGTTTCGTCCTCGATTTCCAGTTTGGTCTCCTCAGTAAGGAACTGGAGATCTTACCTTAGACGCGCTCACTGGCTGGTGATTTTTCCCACCACTAGAGGGAGGTGACTATTCTCTACACTAGGTAGAGAGATCGTCATCTTCATTTATATATAGAGCCGTATAACATCTTGCTGGCATCGCAGTACATCATGCAATAGGCGTCTAAGGTAAGATCTCCAGTTCCTTACTGAGGAGTCCAAACTGGAGATCGAGGACGAAACGCTTATAATTTTTATTTAACGGGGACCTGTTCTGGGAAATTCCACTAGATATAGTGGACGAAGAGCATATAGTACCTCGCTTAATTTAAAATTGTTTGATTCGGAAAAACGACCGTAAATGCCTTTATTAAAATGTTATTGTTTTAAGCATTCAATATCAATTGCCAAAGTGTGATAGAATTTAAACCATACTTTCGAATGTTTACACATTCGCAGAAGGGGTTTTTCGATATTTAACGTTTGTATTATGTATTAGATAAATTTTGTTCGAATAAAATAAAACAAATATTGTAAGCCAAATAATTGCAGGACATATACTTTTCTGAAATAAGTATGTTATTTTTCTACAGAAATACTTGATTATGGTTATTTAGTAATTTTAATACGGATGGAGAATTATAGAGTTACCACTATAAAAGTTAGAAACGTTACAAAATTACTAACTGATTTTCCCACTTGCCAAAGAATCAAACACATATGTTGGGTTTATATAGAAGATAATAAAAAATTGCTTTGAAGTAGCTATAATCATTGTATCATACGCCGAATTCATCCATAAAATATGGTAGATTTTGTTAATTAAATGTAATATAAACAACCTATTTTGCAATGGTCGGTAACAGTCGAGTAGATTAGTAGGAACCAGTATATAATATGATATATCACGTCAAGTGGTCGGATCAAAATTTAGGTACTGAATTAATAATTTGTTCAAAAATTATTTTAACCTCAAAAAGTGAATTCAAATTTTCAAATGGAATTTACCATGAAAATTTTTTTGAGATGCTATAAGGATAGAGTCTGGTCAAAAAAATATATTTTGTTTTTCATTTATATGGTGTAAAACTTTTGTGGAACATGTGTATTAAATAGTATCTTTGTGACACTGTTGTGGAAGATGGTTTTCTACCTTTCTCGAGGTTGTTCGCACGAGTGAAGTAATTTTTCACCATACTGAACGTAAATTGCGTTTAATCATCGTTGCCTAAGACTAAAGCAAAAATCACTAGATAAGTAAGAAGACTAAAGAGAATAGGGATCTCAGTTAACCAAATTGGGTGAGTGATGCCACAGGCAGAGCGGCCATCTGGGTATATGGAGACCTCCAGAATAGTTAAGAATAATTATTAATCGCAACTTGTCTGTTATAATATTCATTTTACATAATAAGTTTCGTGTCTTCCATAACTACGTAACATTTACCAAATTGTCAATACTACCGACGAATCGATGATCTTTTATTACCTCAAGTGGATGAAAACGCGAATGAACGTCTTTCTTTTGTCATCCGAATAATTATTAAGATGCGTGACGTAAATCCACGATTTCTCATAATACCTTTAATACATAATAATTTTTAATAAAGATATGATCCAATTAATTTTAATCATATCGATTTGTTCAGCATATACTAATATATTATAAAAATCAGTTTAAAAATATTTGGTAAACGTAAACATATTATAAATATACTATAGCTAGATGATTCCCAGACTATTATAAAACTTCATCGAGGTTCAGTTAGATTTTATTTTACAAGGACTCGGAATGAACTTAATAGCAATATTATTGCTGATATATTACCAATATATTGCGAATTTATGGTAGTTATTCATTGGCATTTTGTATATTGAATACTCAATTTAATTCAACAGCCAGACTATTGCAATTATTATCCTAAACTTTTGGAACGAGTTTTCCAAAACATTTATTAAGTATGAAACACAGTGAGTTGTAATTTTAACGAAAAAACTTTTATCGAGCACGTTTACTCTTGCAGTGCGGACGTCGTAGAGCTTCCACGGCGGGCTTACTCCGCGAGTATAAAATTTGATGAGCGCGAACGTCGGAAAGCGCCCGCGGCGGGCTTACTCCGCGAATACAAAATTTGATGTGCGCGAACGTCGGAGAGCGCCCGCGGCGGGCTTACTCCGCGAATACAAAATTTGATGTGCGCGAACATCGGAGCGCGCTCGCGGTGGCATTATGTTTTTTAAGCTGAGAATTGTTGCTTTAGCTATAATTCATTTTACACGGTCTAGGAATTATTTCACTAGCTATATTATTGCCAAATACTTGCAATATTAACTAATATATTTCCAATATGTAGCGATATATCTTTATGGTAAACGTATTTATTGGCTATATTGTACCCAAAACTTAATTCAATTCAAGATTTGATTGTCTTAAAATTCGTCATAAAGGTTTCAATAAATTAATGTAAATACGATGAGATTAAAAACTGTAATAATCTCATATTTTGAATGCACGCATATCATAGATTTAGTAAAACAATTAATAATAGTAGTAATGAATGAGTAATGAATTTATTAGTCTCGTCCCGCTCGTTGGGACGTGAAACGGATAGACTTAGACAAACTCGACAGACAAATGACGCGCGGGGAACCACTGTCACAGGTGGAACCTCGCGGAATGACTAATCGCGACAGGGCTGAAGCGCTTGTCGGGGAAACAACCCGGTTTCTTCAACAATTGTGTGAAGCCTCTATGCCGCGGAAATGTTACGCACGCAACAGACGAGAGACATAGTGGTGTACAGCCGAGATAGTGGACATCCGACGTAGTTGCCTAGCACTTAGACGGAAGGCCCAATGGGCTCGCGACCGACAAACCGCACTAATTCTCTCCGAAGAATACAGACAGAGTAGGAGGCGTTTGCGGTACGCCATAAGTAACAGCAAAAAAGAGTGCTGGCAAGGACTGACGGACGAAGTGGACTCGGATCCCTGGAGCGCGGGTTACAAGATCGTGACTCACCAACTGGGGAGACGGGTTCCGCCGATAACTAAGGACGCAGAGACGATGGATAAGATCGTCGACGGTCTCTTTCCAACTCATCCCATGAGGAGGGAGGAAACCGTTGAACGTACAAACGGAGAATGCCCTCTATTCACGAGTGCGGAGCTTGCCAGAGCTGCAAACTCGTTGAAACCTAACAAGGCACCGGGCCCTGACGGTGTGCCGTCGGAAATCTTACGTTTCGTTGTTTTGCGACGACCGTCGGTGCTCCTCGACACATTCAACGGGTGCCTGCTGGAGGGCCTTATTAGCAGACATTCGAAGACGGCTCAATTGGTTCTCAATAGTAAAAATAAGGGGGACCCTGAGAATCCGTCATCCTACAGGCCACTAAGCCTACTTAACACGACCGGAAAACTGTACGAGTTATTGCTTAGACCAAGGCTTCTACAGTCGATAAAGGACGCAGGAGACTTATCAGACCGACAGCACGGGTTTCGAAAAGGGCGCTCGACCATCGGAGCGATAACCTTTGTGAAAATCATTTTCGACAAGCATAACACCAGGTGCCACGCGACCAGGCCTCTGGTCTTACTGGCTACGTTGGACGTTAGAAACGCCTTTAATTCGGCGAGGTGGGTGGATATCCTGGAAGCGCTGGAAACAGCATTCCGGGTGCCCGACTATCTTCTCCGGGTTGTAAGGGACTACCTGAGGGACTGACGTCTCACATACGAGACCACTGACGGACAAATAACTGCAGGAGTCGCCCAGGGATATATTCTGGCGCCAGACTTCTCGAACGTACTGTATGACAGTCTTCTCCGAATGGAGATGCCGACGGACACATCCCTCGTCGCTTACGCTGATGACGTTGCGGCCATTATCGTGGCCCGTGACACACACTTGATTCAGCTAACGCTGAACCAGGTTATGCGGCGGGTGACTGAATGGATGAAAGACCACGGACTGCAAATCGCGTTACAGAAGACAGAACTTGTGCTTCTAACTAGACGAAGAATCGACACGGGGATACGGTTGACAGTCGGACGCGAATGCGTGGTGGTCCGAGACGAGGTTAAGTATCTAGGGGTGACTTTGGATACGAAACTGAGTATCTGGCCTCACATACGCACGGTAACTAAAAAGGCACAAGAAAAGACAAAAGCCTTGAGCTGTTATCGGAGGACGTTAAAACTCTAAATTCGGTGGAATACAGGCCTGTGCTAAAAGATAAGATAGGTAGAAAATCAAAATTCAGAATGGCTGCCACTGAAACGCCTATTTTTATGCACAGTTGTAATAAAACGGTTTACGATTTTTTTTCTTGATAAGTTTACATTTTGCAAACAATTTTATAGAATAAAAAGTGTTTAAAATTAGTCAAAGAATATGTACGAATTTTTTCATAATTTTTTGATGATTTTTTAATTTTTGCATTTTGGCCATTTTTTGAAAAATCCAAAAACCATTCAGAAAATTCTGCAAAAAATTCACACGTGTTTTTCGACTAATTTTAAAAACTTTTTATTATATAACATTTTTTCATAGAGTTGATACTTTTGGAGAAAACACCGCAAACATTTTATTATATTCACATGTATGAAATGTACGATATGGTTTCCACTATTGTATACTTCAATAAAGTAACTATCTTTATTTCAATTAATAATTAACTAGCTATCAAATGCTATAGTTGATACTACTGACCTTTATTTTTATTCACCTTTATGTGAATTTTTTCAGAATTTTCTGAATGGTTGTTAGATTTTTCGAAAAATGGCCAAAATGCAAAAATTAAATCATCAAATAATTATGAAAATTTTCGTACCTATTCTTTGACTAATTTTAAACACTTTTTATTCTATAAAATTTTTTCGCAAAATGTAAACTTATCAAGAAAAAAAATCGTAAACCTTTTTATTACAACTGTGCATAAAAATAGGCGTTTCAGTGGCAGCCATTTTGAATTTTGATTTTCTACCTATCTTATCTTTTAGTACTTATCTTTTAGGCCTGTATTCCACCCAATTTAGAGTTTTAACGTCCTCCGATAACAGCTTCTGAGTCAAATTCATGATTATTTGGAAAAAAATGTCAAATTTTTTGTGTTTTTTCAGCTTTAAACCGTCATATTTTAAAAATGGCGATAGATACCGTGATTCTAAGATCGGGTTCGAAAAGAGCGGGAAAAAATGAAAAAATACATGTATTACTTAAGGAAAGTAGCGGTTGAAAAATTAAAACATTTTATGCCAGTTTGGGCGTAAACGGGTTAAGAGACAGGCGAAAGCCATGACTAGCGTACAGCGGGTGAGCGCGTTAAGAATCGCGTGCGCGTACAGAAAGGTGTCCGAAAACGCCGTTCTTGTTATCGTGGGCGTAATTCCGATTAACCTACTCGCGACGGAACAAAAGCGCATATACGATCGAAGCGCGGACACGGGAGGGGTCGACGATGCGACAGACGAACGTACGAAAACAATTGAACTCTGGCAAACACGGTGGACAAATACCCAACAGGCGCGATGGACACGTAGACTTATCCCTGCGGTTGCTACGTGGAAGGGGAGAAAGCACGGTGAGGTAGACTTCTATCTTACCCAATTTTTCTCTAGACACGGATACTTCCGCGGCTATCTACACAAGATGGGCAGACTTACTTCACCTGAATGTAAGTACTGCGGATGGGTCTATGATGACGCTGATCATACGTTCTTCGCCTGCAGGCGATGGGCAGATCAACGTCAACGAGTTGAAATGGACATAGAAGCGATCACGCCGGAAAACGTGACGAGACTTATGACGACGAACGCGGACAATTGGCGATTGATCGCTGTATACGTTGTGAATGTTCTGCAGAGCAAAAAAGCAGATGGATGTCTGACAGATTGAGCGAATGTGATTCGAGAATAAACGAGTAAAAAAATGAATGTGTTTTTTGGACACGCAAGGACAGCTGCCCAGTCTGAAGTAATGTGAATAACAGTTCCGGGCTGGTGTCGGTGCGAACAGAGATATGTGGGTTTAGTGGGTATTAGTAGTTTGCTCCTACTGAGTCCCACACTCGGTGGACTGTCTGCTCTTGCGAGGGGGTGGATAGTTTGCTGGTTGTGCGTAAAATGTCATTACCACAGACTCCAAAAAAAAAATGAATTTATTAGTTTGCGGTTTAATTCAAACTTAAATAAAAATCATTTCCTTGATTGTACATTTTATTCATACAATCAATCTCGTAAAATATATTTTGCGATTCATTCGCTTTCGCGATCTTCGCTTCTGCTATACGCATTAGCTATGTTCAGGCGCCTCGGCCGCTTCGCTCGTTCACCTGTTGCATTAGTCTCGCGCGGCAACGTCGTACAACTTTCTTCTCTAATCCGGCCTCTGATTGACCCATTTCAAAAATTAATTTACTGAATCGGTTAAATTATCGTTTGATATTTCAATAGATTAGTAATAAATATTATTTTGTTTCAATCATTGAAGTGCAGTTCGTAATTTTTCTGCACAAACACGAAATACAGCAACTGAAAGCTCACTGTAAGCTATCATAACGAGTAAATTTTTCACGTTTTTAGGTGATGACATCGTTGTTATTTTATAAACTTAATATTTTAATTATATTAGACTACACGAAAAATCATATTAATTTAAATATTAATAAAAATAACAAACTCAATTTTTAAATATGTGATCTATTTTTTCACGTAATCTGAAGATATTTAATTACATTATTAGTCTTAATACATTTCATACAAAATTTCAATTACATAAATCAACAGCTTATGCATGCACTTCATTAATACTTTCATCGGTTGTTATTGTTGTTGAAGCGAATAAGTTTAAGTTTCTTACGCCATTGTACTCGTTTATACCAACACCTCTGATTATTATAATATCTTTTGGTGAATAATTCCATTGTTCTGCCTTGTCATTCCATAATAATAATTGAGTCTTTAATAATAGTCAAAAAAACTTATTAATAATAATTATCGATTTTAACATTTTATTAATAAAATATCAATAAGGACAAAATGATTGTAAGAAAATAAAAATCAATTCCAGTCCAGAACATTGTGCAGCAATTAGTAATAATTTAATAGCTGTTCGACGGATACCTGCGCGGCGAGACAATCTCAGCGACGCGCCGAGAGTGGCTCGCCTCGTGCAGTGCATTTATTCCTTCTTTTCTAAGTGTGCTTTGTATGCAGCCGAGCATTCGTTTTATAAATTCGCCAAAATTATACGCGGCTGGCGCCCATAACCATTTATCTATTAATATAATAAATTTTTATTATTTTTATCAATTGTGTATTTCGTCTTTGTCGCTATACCCTAATACCCTGCGTGATTGTTACAAAATGTATATAGAAAACTATTTTCTATTGATAGCCATATCTCGATTGAGCTCGTTAGGAACTAGCATACGGCGGTTCTCTCTAGAAGCTGCGTGCACAGTTCGACTCGACGATTACACGCACCTCCTACACGCGGCAAACGGAGTACGATTTCAAGTTGCAATCCCATTAGGTTATGTACTAACCATGTATTATATATTATCAGTTATTCAACAGTACCATAGTAAATATACATTTTATAATCTACATATGCCTTTAGTAGAATTAAACATATTTCCAACTGAATTAATTATAATGTATAAAAGTTAGCTTAAATAAACTTAATGAAACAATCAAAATTGTATATAAAGTTAAAATCACATGTGTCCCTCCATCAACGGTCTCCACAGAAGTAGGTTTACTTCTTGTTTACCAATAACTGTGTTGCTCATTACTTAATTTAGTAGTGATTAAAAAATTCATTTAAACATACCAATTAGGTGATAAAATTATGGAGATTGTTCAGAAATACATAGTTAGTTACCATTCAGAAAGTTTATTATTATGAAAATCTTATTAAGTTAAAGTAATGGTACATATTTTTTTTATGAAGAATGAAGGATACTAAAACTTTACAAAATATATGAGTTAAACGGCGGTAATGAAAATTGAACTGGATTAAGAATTTAACTATAGAATAATAGATCATTTTTAAGTTCATTGAAAATCATAATGTACGTAACACTGATAAGAAAATTGTAATTTTAGTAGATGAATATGCGTAACTTTTGTTATAATTAATTATAAATCAAAATTTACAATTAAATTGTAATACAAATCAAAGTGAAAATTGAAAAGTACAATACCGACTGACATTTGGTTACCATAAGGTGTACGTGCAGTACACATTACTATAAAGTGTACGTACAGTACACGTTACCATAAATTGTACGTATAGTACACGGTACAATATAAAGTTTACGTACAGAACACGGTACCATATAAAGTGTACTTACAGTACACAATTCATAAAGTGTACGTACAGTACACGTTACATAAAGTACAAATACAGTAATGCAGTACAAATAAAGTGTACGCGAAGTGCAGAGTTAGTACATACATGCTATTACTTTAATTTTTTTGAAATAATTTTTTTTTTTTTTTTTTTATGTTATTTAACGTCGCTCTATTTATGCTGCCAGGGCTAATCAGCGACGGAGGTGAACGGTGTGTCTGTAAATTTTTGAAATAATATAAGAATAATTTGCAAATATAATTTGCCATTTCTCTAGATAATCGGATAAACCAATTAGATACTTTTATAAGTTTTGCGGTAAACTATTCATTTACAGTAAATTTATATTTTTTTACAATCAATTTTGTAATTACTTTTACTAGCGTTGTGTTCTATATCTTATGTTACGTAAACGCTTGTTCGCGCCATCTGTGGGCATGCAACTAAATATGTATTAATATATAATACAAAGGGCGCCACAGATGATTTCTGTTAAGTTAATTTTATATAGGGTATCGATAAAACAAAAAGCGCGGACCTGCACAACAATGTTTTGTCGGGTACGACATCCCCTTAAGCGACGTTTCATTTGCTTGGTGTGCCAACCTCATCAAGCTAATTTATTAAATCACAACACAAAACCATTTTACAAACAGATTATAAATTGATATCAACATCAAATAAACTTACAAAACAAAGAATTACCTTTAAAAATAAGTCACGATTAATTACACAGTCAAAATTTAAATGTAAAGATATGGAAACATATCTTCTCAGAAGCTAAGTTCAACTGTCAATAATGAAAATAAACGAAACGCTGCTTGTATTTATATACAGCTGGTGAGAGTAAACATAAACAAATACATATGAAACTAAACAAACAATAGCATCTTTTTTTTTTAATGTTATTTAACGTCGCTCTATTTATGCTGCCAGGGCTAATCAGCGACGGAGGTAAACGGTGTGTCTGTAAACAAAACACATGTAGTTGAAACAGTGGTGCTTGTGTCCATCGGAAGATATCATCGGTCACTGTAATTAGTCTAATAATTACAGTTTCCTATCCTCCCGATGGAACCACCGCGATCCTCTTTACATCTTCGCGTCCCTAACGTTCCCTATAGTTCAGATGCCCGTGCCTCTCATGCACTGACAAGTGCACGAAACGCACGCGCACCTGAACTGGCGTCACATTATAGTGACACGCCGAGCCACTGAGTCGCGGTGTTCGAAAAATGCACAATAGCATCTATTTAACGTATATAAATTATCTTTCTTATTAATACTAGTATTATTACACTTAATTTCAATCATTTCCAATATTATTCTTTTCTTATAATTAGGTTCATTATCTATTATTTCCATATTATTCCAATCAAAATTGGTGTAAAAAGTTTCTTTGATGTTGGTTTATAGCAGATTCTTCATTTTTATTTTTAAAGTGTTTCTCAATTCGTGTTTTTAAAGACCTTTTAGTTTCACCAATATAAGAAGCTGGACAACTTTGGCATATAAATTTATATACAAAATTACTTTGTTTAAATTGTTTAATAGAATCCTTATCTAATTTTATAATTGATTTTAAATTTTTTTCAATAATTCGTTACGTATTAAAATTCCAAGTTTTTAATATGTGCGATAGATAATCGAAATTTTGTTTAAATGATAAAGAAACTTTGAATTTTTTATTAATATTAGAAATTCTTTTGGCCTGATTGTTATCTGTACTAAATTTAATTTAATTTATCCGTTCAATCTAATAATTGAATATTCAAAATTTTTATTCGAAAATACTTTTTTTAAATGATAATATTTATAAACAAATTTTTGGTACTCCTATGTGGTCTCCTATTTCACCTCTTTTTGCTGTAATGGATGATTTAGAAATTGAATGTTTAAATATTTTAAAAACTAATTATAATTGTACCCCATTGTTCTATTTTAGATATGTTGATGATACAATCATGTGCATAAATACTTGTCATATTGATTTGGTTTTTAACATATTTAATTCTTATAATGAAAATTTGCAATTTACTTACAAATAAATATTTATTTACAACAAATATTTATTTGTAAGTAATAAAGACAAATAAAGATTGACATAGACTAACGCCTAAGTCAGTACACTTGCAGAATGTGATGTCTGGTATAGAATACCTAAACTTTGTTCTTACTAATTTCCCAGAATACTATACAGACTGACATACACAAGGATAGGATCTTGAGGCACATGCGTATTTTTATGTACAAAATGTTTGATGCATGGATCGTCTATTTAGAAAATATTCTGAAACTATCTCTTAGAGGCTGAATTATCCATACATGGACAAAATGCGACCATGACCTACTGACCGAAATAGTAACAGATAGTAGGGATGATCAGATGGACGATAACGGTTAACTTTCGAGAGATGCACGGATAAAGCGTAGCTATTCTCTGATGAGCGATGCATCTTCTAGCGAGAAAGTAAACGTAAAAGCAGGTCCCAAGAGGGAACAATGTTGCAATTCGGTGCAAATCGTGGTGAAACAAGGTAAAGTACAATAGTACAAGGTCTGTAAGAGTATTCTAAGCGGAGTTCGAGAAGAAATCAAGTTACTTATTGAAAAGGAGCTTATGAAAGTCCTAGAGACTAGATTGTACAAAACCTGGACGAATCCAAAAATGAATTTATCATCAAATTTATTAACGCTACCCTTGTGGGCATGGACTGTCCGTATTAATTGTTAAAATAATGTTTAAATATGTTATATGTACTATTTCACGAGTGAATTATCAAAAAACTTGTAATAAAAAAGAGTTAGTTAAATACTTTAGTATGCAACGTTTTTCTTGTAGTTCCAGTTATCTATTTGAGTTCGGAACTATTATAATACTACATTGAGCTTTTTCACATTTTATAGCTTTTCATCCCAAACTGAATCTTTCATTTATTAATAGTTTTAGTTATTATAGTTCGTTTATAGAGTTTATTCTATTTTTTTCCTATGATCTAATTATATTTATATTACTTCCAGGTAATAAAAATGGAATATTAGTTCCAAATACAACTACTGATTCCGAATTACAGCATATTAGAAACTCTTTACCTGATACTGTTAAAGTTCATCGCGTAGAAGAAAGACTATCGGCCTTAGGAAATGTTATTGCATGCAATGATTACGTTGCTCTAGTACATCCTGACTTAGATCGGGTAAGCTTTGATTTATTTTCATATTTTACTAGAATATTGGAGGGGGCATTCTCTGTATGTCGAATGAACAACGCTTTTGAAATATTTATTTAATGATTTCAGTATATTACAAATTAAAAATTAGTCTCAAATCCATAAATATATACTGTGTAGGCTGTGCAAATGTATACTGTGTAGGATAATAAAATTAAATTTAATATTACTAGCGAATTTTCCTTAGCACAATCTACTTGGTTATTGTTAAATTTTTATTTATATCTTTTTATAGATTACTTATAATCACATTTAGAATAATTTGTAAGTAATGAATCTAATAATAGAAGTAGTATGTATAAGCAGGTATAGGGAGTCATAACAAATGACGTCATCAAGGTCACACGTTAGCTTACTTGTTTGTTTACATAAACAAACAATTAAAATAACATTCTTAAGATAACATTCCTTTTCAAGGTCATTCAATACCCTTCTCAACAAATAATTAAATGACCTTGAAAAAAAGGAATGATATCTTAAGAATGCTATCTTAATTATTTGTTTATGTAAATAAACAAATAAGCTAACCCGTGACCTTGATGACGCCATTTGTTATGACTCCCTATACCTGCTTACAGTATTTTACTAAAAGGTGATTGACCTCGTAAAGGAATGTTATTTTAAGAATCTTATCATATTTGTCTTGTTATATCCTGGAGAAAAGAAATGTTATCTTAAGAATGTTATCTTAATTATTTGTTTAACTAATCAAACAAGTAAGCTAACCCGTGACCTTGATGATGCTTTTTGATATGCTCCTCTATACCTGCTTACAGTATTTTACTATAAGGTTATTGACCTCGCAAAGGAATGTTATTTTAAGAATGTTATCTTATTTGTTTTGTTATATAAACAACCAGTAAGCTAACACGTGACCTTGATGACGTCAATGTTCTATAGTGTATCACTATACTTGTATACGGTGTTACTCGTACTCCTCAAATGTCATCTCAAGTGTGATATCTCGCTATGTATGTTGATTCTTTTTCTTTTTTTTACACGTTCTCATTTCTCCTACGGTCATTGAACTTGTAAAACTTGTGTAAATTATATTTAAAATTCTATTCGTATTCCGTACAATTAAGGGGATGTCGGACACAGAAAATGGTCATTTTGTACTTTATTTTATAAATGAATAAAGTTTTTAAAAAACGCTGAACGTCAAGCCCTTAGGTATGCTTTATATAATATACCCAAATTTTTCCAGATTTTTAAATCCATAATTTGATCATGTTTGGGTTGAAAGATTATGCTTTTTTGGATTAATAATTACCGACCAAACATGGTTTACTCAATTATTATTTAAAAAATGCTTTTTCGTTAAAAAATCAAAACGTCAAGCCCTTCCTTATGTTTTCAGCTGTCCGTATAAATTTTTTCATATTTTTAATGCAATATTTTAGATATAATTTTTGGGTTGAAAGGTGCAGATTCCTGTAATTTATGTCCGACATCCCGTTAAGTACATTTTATTACTCAATTAAATAAGTCTTCTATCCTTGTTTGTTTGTAATAAATGCACATTTTTTAAAGTAATGATTTGTTTTGTTTTATCTTTTTCTTTAGACTTCTTTTCTAATAATGGTTGCCATTCATCAGCTGTAAAGTTATTTGTATAATTTTTACTATTAAAATTTTTCTATTTGTATTACCCATCTTGAATGACGGTTGTAGATTATATATAATGTCATGTATAATTATATGCCACAAGTACTAAAAGTAAAAGATTTTTTAATCTGAATTATATAAGACTTGTAAATAACGGTAACTTAAATTCTTTAGTTATATTAATGTCGTCCACGCAGTTGAAATTGTAGATTAGGTATTGTATCGATAATTGATGAACACACTGTATTGTTTACATTACATTGCAACGTTTCGATGGAAATTCTCCATCCTCTTCAGGCATTACCTTTATTACACATATTTTACATTAGATTAGAATAACAAGATTGAATATACATATATTATAATTATTACATTGGTAACTTACTACACGTCAATATTCATTAAAAATTATAAAAATCCTTTCGTAGTATCTCTGAATCGTTGCACTATGAATTAAAGACAAAGTATAATAAATACATATTCACGAAGATAAGTATTGCACAGAAGTTAAGGTTATATAGCCAACATTTACCTCTCCTTTATGTGATCACATTTAAGCTCCTCATCCTCTTGTTGGGATGCTGCCAATGCGCTGTGGTCGATTGATGATGTGATACCTTCGACACGTGAAAGGGCGTTGGCGACTACGTTATCTTGACCGGCCACGTGTCTAATATCTGTGGTGTACTGGCCGATGAAATCGAGATGTCGAGCTTGTCTTGGTGAAGCCTTGTCCAATTTTTGGTTAAAAGCAAAAATTAGTGGCTTATGGTCCGTAAAAATGGTGAACTCGCGAGCTTCCACCATGGGTTTGAAGTACTTGATCGCGAGGTAGGTCGCGAGTAACTCGCGGTCGAACGCACTGTAGCGAACTTGAGTCGGGCTTAATTTTTTTGAAAAGAACCCAAGAGGTTCCCAGGCGTCGTTTGTCTTCTGCTGTAACACGGCACCGACGGCTGTATCCGAAGCGTCGCATACGAGAGCTAGATATGCACCAGACTGTGGATGCGCGAGTAAAGTCGCGTGTGACAAGTCTTCTCGTACCTGTTCGAATGCTTGCGTGGCTTCCGGGGTCCAGGTGAGTAGTGCTTTACCCTTGAGTTTCCCGTGAAGCAAATCGTTGAGTGGAGCCTGACGTTCTGCCGATTTAGGTAAGCAATTTCGGTAAAAATTGAGCATACCCAAGAACTGCCGTAGTTGCTTTGCGGTTGTGGGTTGTTTATACTCCCTAATTGCTTTAATTTTGTGAGGGAGTGGTCGCACGCCCTTTGCCGTAATTAGGTAGCCGAGAAACGGTACTTCAGGTTGACCGAAGAGGCATTTTCCCGGGTTTAATACAATGCCAAATTCTTGTAGACGTTCGAACAACTGTTGGAGATGATTGAAGTGCTCATCTTCGTTCGTTGATGCCACTAGGATATCATCGATATATCCGTAGCAGAAATCGAGTCCTCTTAGCATTTCATCGCAGAAGCGTTGGAAAGTTTGAGCTGCGTTTCTGAGACCGAAGCTCATGAACGGGAACTCGAACAAACCAAAAGGTGTAGTGATGGCGATCTTGTGTATGTCCTCCTCGGCGACCGGAATTTGATTGTATGCGCGCACGAGGTCAATTTTTGAAAAAATTGATTTCCCGTGAAGAGTTTGCGCGAAGTCCTGAATGTGTTTTACAGGATACCGGTCCGGGATGGTGCATGCGTTTAGCGCACGATAATCTCCGCAGGGTCGCCACTCGTCGTCTTGTTTAGGCACCATATGTAGAGGCGCCGCCCAGCTGCTTGACGAGGGTCTTGCGGTCCCGAGTTGTAGCATTGCTTCGAACTGTCTTTTTGCCGCCACGTAACGATCGGGAGCTAGTCGGCGTGGTTTTGCTGCCGCCGGTGGTCCAGGTATCGTTTCAATATAATGTTGCGTTGTATGTTTGATAACTGGTGCGCGACCGTCCGGGCGCGTGATGTCCGGGTAATCGGCAAGTAAACGGTGATACGGTGTTGATCCGGTGATAACCTTGATACTTGGTATATCACATGCGCTTACTTGGCCGTGTGAAGCTAACTTCGTCAGTTGATCGATGAGCCGGCCGTTACGAATATCCACTAAAAGTCCATAGTGGGATAAAAAAACGGCTCCAATAATGGGTTTGCTGACGTCCGCGATGGTGAATTTCCACGGAAAACTTCGACGAAGTCCAAAATTCAAGGAGAGCGACGTTGTTGCACGGACGTACGCGGGTACACACAAAGGTCGGCACCGGTGTCAATTAAAAATTGGTGTTTTGTCTCGCGGTCGGTGACGAAAAGGCGGCGCGTTATGAAACTCGGCTCGCTCGCCGCCATTAGCGAGGGCCGGTGGAGTTTCCCTGAAACGCGCACGGTTTTTCACATCGTTTCGCGGCCGCACCGAATCGCCAGTGATACCAGCATTCTGCGTTTTCACAATGAGATCGATGTCGCGATTGAGACCGGTTCCGTGATCTTGAACGCGGGCGCGAGTCGAACGCGGGTCTTTGGCGAAAAATGCTATTCACTGCACTAACCTCTTGCTGAATGGTCTCCGTGAGTTGTTGGCGTAAGTTGAGCGCGAGTTGAGCCATTTTAATATTTAATAAAGATTCGAGTTCCGGTGATGTTACCTCGGCGATTGGAGAAGGTGCTGCCGAGCTCCGCATGGTGTCCATGACTGCGTCGGCGAGCTCCGCCAAGTTCTCGAGCGCGACGTTCTTCTGTGTCGCGAGTATTGCTTGGACATATGTTGGCAAGCGTCCGAGCCAAAGCGTGCGTATTAACGGGTCTGAGATTGCTGATCCACCGAGATTTTTCAAATGACGTAAAAATTGAGATGGCTTGCGGTCGCCTATCTCTTCTCTCTCGAGGACGCGTTTCGTTTTTTCGTCTTGCGTAGCGCTCAACCGACGAACGAGCTCTTCGCGGAGTTTTGTGTACGGGTTTTCTGACGGAGGATTATTTATAATATCTTTTACCTCTTCTGCGTACCGCGTATCCAATACACCGAGAATGTATCCGAATTTCGTGCTCTCGGATTTTATGCCTGCTGCCTTGAAACTATGGCCTGCCATATTAAACCAGGTCGCGGGATCCGATGCCATGAACGGTGCTAAGCGGAAAGCGACTTTATCCATTTCTGGTCGCGTGTAGACGATTGTTTCTGCGTCACTCGATTCCATTGTTTTAGTCCAACTTTACACACACTTTACAATTCACTTTATAATACTGTTCGTTGAGCACTACCGTTAACAACCGATTTAATTGATGTTAAAGCGCGAAAGTTCAGATAATCACGTCGGGGTCACCACTTTGGTTGTTAGGGTAGGTAGACTGGTGTGCTTTTTAAAGCAAAAGAATGAACACTAATATGGGTACAACAATAATATTTATTTAAATAAAAAAACAAACGGTGTATGGTATACGTGCGGGTGGAGTGCGCGGTGTGAATGTCGGAACGACTGTGTGTGAGCGTGATGTGCACGGTGCGAGTGTCCGAATGACTGTACTCCTCGGGTTCGAAGTGCATTCGCAGGTAACCTCGGGAAAAGAGCAGAAGGGATGATGGAAAATTTGGATGTTTAGGTACCAGGTGAAATAAATGAGTTGCCGGTTTGAACTTGTCGATAATGCGTTAGTGTGCCGTGCAAGTAATAAAAAATACCGTTGTCGGTCGTCTCGGGGAAACCCGGGGACGTGCGCCAGGGAGGAATGAAAATGCAACTCCCCTGAAGAAAGAATAGCGAGGGACAAACGGGTCTAATTACCTGCGACTGAGCTGCACCCGAAGGATATGTATGAGTGTATTGTTTTGGGTGTTTGTGTGTTTTTACAAAATCTTTTACAATATATACAAATAATGAATATATGTTAATGATTTGAATAAACATAATTTATTTAGCTCGAGCGTACGTAGCGAGGCGTTACAAAAATATTAATTGTTAATTAAAAAAGTACTTCTCTTTGATACTTCTCTTTGATTTTTTTTTAATCAACTTAGAACAACTTAGAAAAGCGGTTTTTAAAGTACAAGAGTTATATTTTCACGTACATTTCATTAAAAATCAATTTTGCAATAATAAAGTATTAAAAAATTGATAACAAAAAAGTGCTTTTTATTTGCTAAACATTGGAATTTTCTCCGTCAATTTTCATGACATGAAAATTCCTTTTACATGTTCGATTAGGGTAGGGGTCTGTTTCTGCACACAGGAATTAAACACATAATGTTTGTGCACAAAAATTCTGCACTTTACTTTTATGTACGGTGCACAAATATTTTACAAAATAATTTAAATTAATAAAAATAATCGTTTATTTTGTGCACATAAATATTGTCCACATAAAAATTGTACACATATATTTTTTTACTCTTATTTTGATGTGCATAATATTTACGTGTACAATTTTAATGTGCACAAAATAAACGATTATTTTTTTAATTTAAATTATTTAAAATTTAAAATATTTGTGCACCGTGCATAAAAGTAAAGTGCAGAATTTTTCTGCACAAACATTATGTGTTTAATTCCTGTGTGCAGAAACAGACCCCTGCCTCGATTAGCTGCTATTTTTATACAAATTTTAAGCTATAAATAAAGTCGCTAAGTTAATTTGGAACGAAGATAACTTTTTTTTCAAAAATTCACTGCGCCTTTAGTTATAGATATTAAGAGACAAATTTGACGCCATTCTATAGCTTAAAACTTAAACTTTTATTCGATGAAGGTTATTTAATGATATGCTACGTATTTTTTTTGTACATGAAGCTCGCGCAACCGCTTTAGCGCGCCTCGGCATGAGAGAGCGGTGGTGGGGGGAACGCCGCGGAGACCAGACTACCTTCGCGCTCTAGCGCACCGACTCCTTCAAACGGCCGACGCGCCGAAAAATGAACGGAACTCCGGTTCTAATTGACCGATTTAAGTGATTCGAAAATTTATTTGGGGTAGCTTTACAAAATATTAACATTGATCAAGTTCATATCCCCGTATTTCGTTTCTTTAATTTTTTATAACACGTTATCTATAAGCGTATTTTTTTATGACCAACTTCATTTGAACTTTTACAAGATACACATAAAAATTTACTAAAATTTCAATTTAAATTATTTATTTGTTAATATTAAAGATAATATTACTGTATTGAAATTAAATTTTAAACTAATTATTTTTCATTAATGATTTTTAAAATCAACTATAAAGTATGTATTATTTTAAACTTTTACACTCATTAATATAAATGAGAAACAATTAAAAGGGAATTACGAGCTTAACGTTCATCAGATAAAGGGATTAAAATATTAGTTTAGTCGACTAAAATGACTGGACAGTTACAGTTCGAGCAGGTAAAATTTGGGCGTTTCCGGCTGCCCCTTTGAAGAAAAGAGACTATAACGTACTGTACATTTGAGTATAGTAAGTCTCGAAGAGGACCGTTACCTCCACATCCGAAATCCTAACCATCTCAGTTCTGCTGTGGAAACGACGCCGTGAATACATACACAGTAATATTTGTGCAAAACGTTTCACGAAGAAAAAAGTGTTTCTTGTGTTTGGAATTTTGTGTTGCTTGATTAACAATTTTGGTGAGTCGAATTATTATTTATGACAATAATTATTTGTTTTGTAAACGAATATGTTGTAAATAATATACAAAATATTTTTTTAATTAATGTCAGTAATGATGCAAAAGTCATATGTTTGATTTTTTTAAATTTTATTTCGATAACACTATGGCTGCAATTTTTAATATTTAATAATGTACAATTTAAAAAATAGAATCAGTCTTCCACAAAAAACTTTTGTGGCAATTTCTCTTTAAATACTCTTTTCAGTTTCATAATTTTTAGTTTTACTATAATTTATAATAAGTTAGACTTTAAGATACGGTTGTGCGAAATGAAAAGATAGTTAAAATTTTGTTTTTAAAAATTTATTTTTTTTTATAAAACAAGTTATACATATAAGTTTATAAAATGTACATAGTTTAATTTTTACACATATACATATAATACTCTTTACATATTAAATTACATATTAAATATTCTATTAGATTCCTCACATATTTGATAATAAATTTTATCATTGAAAACATTATTGTTATACCAGAAATCGCTTAAATACATTTGATTTTTTATTGGGATAATTCCCACTCAGTAATTAAGTCCTCTACACTTTGCTGTACGTCCATGTCCTTCCACGACAAACACTACACTGACGAACTTATTTCGAAATACGTATAAAGAAATTCAGTTATTGTATATATGGGTAATAATATTTATAGAAATAGTACCTATATTTACCATTGAATCCGTCAATTCTCTTCAATATATTCTCGTCAATATATGGTTCATTGTACCACATATTAATTAGTATCAATACAAAATTTTATTTAAACATACTTTAAAAACATAGTATATTTAACAATATTGCATTGTGTAATAATGATACTGCAATAATATATTGTAAAAGTAACAGAATTTTAATTGTAAATATTTTTAAGAAATTAGGGTTGTATTAAGTATTTCTAAATAGTAAATTTAACTAAGCGAATTATAGTAAAAAATACAGTCGAATATCAATAAATTAACTGGACCCATTGTTCAAAAAAAGTTGGTTGATTTAAGTATACGTTTATAAATAATTCAGCTATAGTATAGTGAAATCAATAAAATAATCAGGTTGTATTACTTATATTGTACTTTACTAAATTTTTTAGTAAATATTGCTATGCAGTTTTTTCTCAGTGTATGTAAATAATATTATTTATTTGCATTCAAAATATTTTTATTAAAAATTAATTTTTCCTTTTAAACCTTTAAATGTGTACAAAAGCGTTATAAAAAAATTCATATGTGTATTTAAAATATTAAATATTTAAAAAAAAAATTACGAGTGTTGCAGTGTTAGTATAAATTTTATACCTTTATTTGTTTAGATTTCAACATGAATTCCGAGCAAAGCGGAAGGGAAAATACACCTTCCATATGTTTGTTGTGCGATAAGCAGTTGTCAATTGAAGACGCTTATGTAGTTGGAAAGCGAGCTCTAGAAACTGTTATTAACGCAAGTAAGAAAAGAAAAGATAAAAAATATCTACAAATGAAATCGATGAGTTATCTAAGTTCACAAAAATTGTTATGCAAATTATACGAAAAATGAAAGAAATGAAGCTGCTAGAAAACGTGCAAGTAGCAGCGAAAGCTCAACAACAGTGGAGTGTAATGAAGCTGTTACATTCGATTTTAAGGATTTGTGTTTTTTCTGTGGCGATAGAGCTGGTACGGCTACAATTCGACGCGTGCAGTGTGATACGACAATAGAAAATATTTTACGTGATTTAGAATCATGGCCAAATAATGATTTTAATAGTATTTTAAAGGAGCGATTAAGCAATAATACAGATTTTTCCAATAAAAATGCTTGGTACCATACTCGCTGTATGACACGTTTTTATATGAACCGGCCAACTAATGTTAAGGGTCGACCAATAACTGAGCACGTCACTGCTGCAACTCAGCACGCTATAAATTATATTTTAAATAACAGCGAAGACAGACAATTATCTTTAAAAGAAAATTTAAAAAGTTATGACGGAGATGTATCTCACATAAATACTTTAAAAATTAATTTAAAACAACATTTTCAAGACGATATAACTATTTATGCTGTTCAAAATGATTTAGTTATCTGTTTCCGTGACGCGCAAAGTAATATTCTAAAAGACGATTGGTATAAAAAAAGAATCTGACAGCGAAAGAGAACGATTACGTGTAGTTAAATTAGCTTCTAATATTATTCTACTGGATATAAGGGCACGTTATTACGAAACAGATAATTATAAAACTCCAAGTAATTTTTCAGATGGCATTATGAATGATGTTCCCGAAAGCCTAAAATTAATTATAGACATTTTAATTAAAACAAATAAATCTATTAACACAAATGACACAGATACATTTAAATGGTGTAATAGGGTCGCTATGATGTCACAAGATGATGTCGAAAGAACTTATCGACTGTCCCTCACATTTAGGTTTGTGCTGTTCATATAATGAAACTATAAAATTTGAATCAGCAATAGCTAATGATCCGAGAAATTATAATTTATCTGGCGATTTCTTTCTTCAATTTACATTCGACAACGCAGACCATAATACTAATACTATTGATGGCCGCGATACATTTCATGCAATGGGCGGCATAATGTGCGTAACGCCAACTACATCCGTAACATCGAACGTTAGAATAGGACGACCAAAGCAAATAATAAAAAATACAAATAAAGATTTTATTTCGTTATTGCAATTCGAAAAAGGTACATCAGAAGGATTAAAAAATATTACCGTGAAAGATTTGAATGCAATAAATGAAATTAAAATCAAAGTTAATATTTCAAATGCAGATTTTTTGTGGTTTTATGGCAAACAAGCTCAACCGGAAATTATACCAGGGTGAAGTGGTTTTATGTAAAATTTGTATAAATTACAAAATTATTCAACTTCTAAGATTATTCCGTTACAATTCATTAATAATTCCCCTAGCAATTATGATACAATTTTTATAGTGCTTGTTGAAGCAGCAACAAAATGTAAAGAAAATAATCAACGTCACTGTTTTATAACATTCGATCAACCGTTATACTATAAAGCTCGGGAAATCATTGCTTCTGTAAACCCAAATGCTGATCGATATAATTTGAGTAATGTAATAGTTCGTCTCGGCGGTTTTCACACATTAATGTCGTTTCTTGGATGCATTGGGTTCATTATGGATAGCAGCGGCTTGAAAGACGTTTTTTAGAGTTATACGATGCAACATCAGTAGAAAAAGCTCTCATAGGCCATGCCTTTTCTAGAGCGATTAGAGGACATTTTCTCATTCAAGCAGCTCTATCACAAATTATTTTATCGTCTTTAAATTTTAATATAACGGAGTTAGATTTTCTTAACAGTTGCTTGAATGAACAATGTAATCAGACAGCTCTAGGAATGATAAACAGTGAAGAAATGAATAAAATAAAATATAAATTTCTGTTGCAAATAGAAGAATGAAAAAAAATGGACCAACCGCTCATCTCTGGATTCAATACTTTGAAATGATTTGCATTGTAAAAAATTTTATAGAAGCTGAACGATCCGGAAATTGGAATATGCATTTAGAATGCGTATAAAAATGATTCCATAATTCCACGCTAGTGGACATTATTTGTATGTAAGGTCCGCTCATTTATATTTACAAGATATGTTTAAATTAGAATCTGAAATAGACATATTTGAATTTGATAAATTTTCAAAATCCGGATATTTTACTATTCGACGCAGTTCTAAATTTTGGTCAGGTATTTAGTCAGATATGACTATAGAGCATGTGCTCATGAGATCAATGAAAAGTACCGGTGGGTTGACCCATGGTCGCGGAATGTCCAAGAGCGTAATTGCTAAATGGATTCTTTCGACCATAGCACTTGTTGAAGTTTGCAATGGAATGGAGATATTCTGCGAAGTTTCTTACACGACATCAAAGCAGCACATTGAATCAAGAGTATCAAGAATAAAACGAGATGCAAGTGATCTTAACAAATTAAAAGCTTTTTTCAGTACTTATGATCCCTTTCCAGTAACTGATAGTATACTGAGTATTTTTTCTGGTGTCGTCGGAGATAATAGCATAAACTGTCACAAGGCTTTTGAAATAGGTACTATTTTGCATCAAAATATAACCAATAATAATTTCGGCTCTATTAAATTTCAGAAAAAAAATAAAATTGTACCTCTTCAAACTATGATCTGTAGAATACGTGTGAATGATGAAATTGTACCGATTAATTCTCTTTAAATATTTCAACGAATCACTTTAAATATTAAACAAAAAGACGACATGCAAGAATACTTAAAATTCGAGTTTGCTCCTTTTCCGCTTTCACTTTTCGACGAAAACGGAATGCGTAAGGAGCAAAAGTCCAATGTTTATGATAACTTTTAGAAGCTTCATACATTTCCAATATTTTCAAATATAATATATGTTATTGACAGTGGATTTCTCATCCACAGAATCGTGTGGCATCAAAACGAGTCTGTGGCAGAAATAATTAACAAATATGTAAATTACATAAAAAACCATTTCTCCACAAACTCGTACGTCGTTTTTGATGATTACCCCGACGAATTAAGAGGATGCTACACTAAGTCAAATGAGCGCTTGCATCGCAAGCTAAAAAATTGTGGACGAGAAATAAATTTTAATATAAATACGAAAAGTACATTTTCTCAAAATGTAGTTTTAACGAATGACAAAAATAAAACACGTTTAATAAATATGTTGTCAACAGCATTCCAAGAGGCTGGATTAAAAGCATTATGTGCAGAAGATAATGCAGACACACTTATCGTCAATACTGCTATTAGTTTATCTAATAAAAACGATGACGTAGCAATTAAAATAATTTGCGAAGATAATGACTTATTAGTTATTGCTATACAATTAATACTAACAAAAATAATAAAATATTTGTAGTAAAAGCCGGCCGGAGTGGTGAAGCAGATAAAATTTATACCACGAATAGTTTCAAACACAATGAATTAAAAAATTACGTTTTTTACATGCTTTTACTGGATGTGATACAACATCACGTTTTTACAAACAGGGTAAAAATAAATTAGCAAAGATTTTAAATACTGACGTCGTTTTACGAGACAATTTAAAAATATTTTCTAAAGAGAACACTGATAAAGAATTGTTAGGCAAAGTAGGTTGCAGAATCGTCGCTAAAATGTATAGTACCCAAAATGAAAATTGCAGTTTAAATGAATTACGTTTTCTGCATTACCAAAAATCTACAACATGGTCATCATTTAAATTGGAAAGTTTGACACCCACTGAACCTGCAGCTATTTAACATTGCTACAGAGTTTATTGCCAGATTCAACAATGGCTCGGAAATCCAATTGATCCAACTGATTGGGGATGGAAAAAAATGATGCCGTTCTGCAGACAATTTGTAGTTCCGAAGATATGATTCCGGCAAAAATACTACACATGATTTTCTGCAGGTGTGAAAGAGGTTGCAAAAGCAACATTTGTGGATGCAGAAAACACGGTCTTCGCTGCTCCAGTATTTGTTTAAGCTGTCGTGGTAATAGTTGCGAGAATCCGCAAGTTATAGTTAATGACGATCTGGGCACTATAGACGATGCGTGTGAACGAGATGATATAAGCCAGACATCCGAGACAGATAACGACGATATACAGCCTGTGTGTAAAAAAATTAGAATTGAGTACGAAGTTTATGATTAAAAAAATCAATATAAATAAAATAATTAAGTATATAAAATTTTTTTTATTTATCATTTGCCTCTCACCTTCATATTTTTTCTACAATTTGCAGTAATTTTATTTCTTTGTTTTTTCCAGGAGTTTAAAATTCAAATGAAATAAAATTTAATTATCTTTAACATTAACAGAAATATAATTTAAATTGAAATTTTAGTAAATTTAGATAACGTGGTATAAAAAATTAAAGAAACGAAATACGGGGATATGAACTTGATCAATGTTAATATTTTGTAAAGCTACCCCAAATAAATTTTCGAGTCACTTAAATCGGTCAATTAGAACCGGAGTTTCGTTCATTTTTCGGCGCGTCGGCCGTTTGAAGGAGTCGGTGCGCTAGAGCGCGAAGGTAGTCTGGTCTCCGCGGCGTTCCCCCCACCACCGCTCTCTCATGCCGAGGCGCGCTAAAGCGGTTGCGCGAGCTTCATGTACAAAAAAAAAACGTAGCATATCGTTAAATAGCCTTCATCGAATAAAAGTTTAAGTCTTAAGCTATAGAATGGCGTCAAATTTGTCTCTTAATATTTATAACTAAAGGCGCAGTGAATTTTTGAAAAAAAAAATTATCTCCGTTCCAAATTAACTTAGCGACTTTATTTATAGCTTAAAATGTGTATAAAAATAGCAGCTAATCGAACATGTAAAAGGAATTTTCATGTCATGAAAATGACGGAGAAAATTCCAATGTTTAGCAAATAAAAAGCACTTTTTTGTTATCAATTTTTTAATACTTTACTATTGCAAAATTGATTTTTAATGAAATGTACGTGAAAATACTCTTGTATTTTAAAAACCGCTTTTCTAATTTGTTCTAAGTTGACTAAACAAAATTTATGGCCCATCAAAGAGACGTACTTTTTTAATTAACAATTAATTTTTTCATTAACTTTTAGAGATACAGAGCTCAACTTTCGCACAGATATTATGCAAACTCAAACCAACATTTTCCAACAATTTTACAGATAGAGAGTAATTTATCGCAAAATTATTGGCTAAATTAAAAAAGGCCATTTTTAGTGGTTTTTATTTTTTTTCTCATTAATTAATTGACGATTTTTCGTAATTAACATGTAGTCTTGTAGGTATTTTCGAGCTTAATAACATCATTTTTTTTTTATTTACTTATGACTCACCGTTTCAGTTTTATTAGCAAAAAACTAGTTTTCTGCAACTTTGGACGTTGTTTAAACAATGAAATAAGATAGGAACTAGTGACAAGAAAAGGAGGAGCTTCATACTGTGCCTATGAACTATCGAATCCGACCATCAATTTGCTGTTCACATTTAACTTCATATTTCACTACGTTTATTTCATGTAACATTTTTTTGCTATACATGATTAGATCGTGTTCCAGATCCTATAGATTGCTCATTATTAAATACGTAAATTTGATTGGATAATTTAACATTATTATTTTTTAATATATTTGAATACAATTTTACAATTATTTCATCGTTTTTTTTTTTGAATTTATAAAAAACTTGTTACAAAATGAGAGTAAATTATTATAACGGTGCATATGATAAAGAAACACAACAAAATACTGTCCGCACACTTTCGAGTTAATACTTCGCAATTTTTTCTTATTCCAGCGGTATTGTACGCATTTTCTTCTGATTCCTTCGATATGATTAGAAGAGAGTGGGGGGACTCCGTAACTGTCAAAGATCTATACAAATCTATATAGAAAGCAATCCAATGCGATCCTTTTTTAGAATGATCAACGGTATTTGCAACAATTGTAACTGGTTTTTCCATTAATCTGGGAATGCGGTCAGTAGCATACACTCCTATAGTTTTAGCGTCAGTTTTGCAATCAATTTTTGTATTCGCTGCGTATTCATTTTTTATGTATTTTTCAATGTCGTACACATTATCCTTATCTGCTGCTTCAACTTCGTCATATTCTGACCGTACAAATCACTATGATTATATACTGTTCTATTGAGTTTAAAAATGCGACTGTTGACACTTCGATTTCGCATTGCTTTATGAAGTCTTTCACTATCATTTTCTTCAGTTTCTGAGGAAGTATCTCGAAGTATCGACAGTCACTACTTTCTTAATAGGTACACTTGATTCAGAGCACATACGAAGCGTTTATCTCTAATAACTATATGTTGAAGAGACACGCATGAAATGTTTCGATGATTATTTCTCAGATCTTCAAATGTCGGTGATAACATTTGCTCAACATTCATAAATAAACAAGCTACCACTTTTTCAAGATATTCCTATTTCTCGTGTACATGAGTATAAAACCTAGTCGTGGCTCTTGATAAGGACCGTAAATGTTCTTCGAGTTGTTCTACACTAATATCATCATTGTTCCATCTTCTACCATGATAGCAGTTCGATACACACTGGTTACATTGTTTGATTTCTAACGGTAACTCGCAGTATTCACGTGAAGACTTGATCATCCAAAGGCAAAACATCCGTTCACTTAAAGAAATTATTGCCAACTTCCTTAGGAATAAAGGTGTTGTTCCAATTTCTTCACGTTCACTCGTTGACTGTAAATTGTGATGTAGAAACGCCCGTTTTTATTCACTCATCCCCACCTTAATGTCAAGCACCAAACTCCGTAATAATTTGACGACTTGAATCGATTTCAAGAACGTTATCAAATTCGCTGTATACTATGCGATCAATTGTAGAATTTAAGGTTTCCTCAAATTTTAATTCTATACGAACACTTCTATGTTTCACCAAATTCCAGTGCATGTTTGAATTTGCTGCCAGGTCGGGCGTTTAATCAAAAGCATATAGACAATAGCCTCTGTTGTGTTCGCTACGCGGTATGTTGATTGGTTCGTTTAGAAAATGTATTCCACTTCCAGAAAACAATGTATGATAAGCTTCTACGTACAGAGGATTATCTCCGCTAAATTTTGGTTCTAATGGTTTTCCAGGCACTTGTACACCATCAATGTACAGTGAAAGATGATTGATATTGTAGTGATGGAAATTAAATGGATTATCTTTTCGATTTCCATTAAAAGCTCTGTTATCTACGAACTCAATTATAATTCTTTTAGGTAATTGTCCAATGTATCTCCGGAAATACCACTGTGTAAAGTAAAAGATTTCACCTCTAGACGACTAATAGAATATGAAATGCTTTACTTTAGAAAAAAGCAGGCCTATTTTACTCTTTGTCCACTATGGTTGGTGGAATTTCCCAGAGTACGGCCTTTTAAAACAATTAAAGGCGTTTCGTTCTCGATCTGCAGCTTAAACTCCTCAGTAAGGAACTGGAGATCTTAGCTTAGATGCCTGTCGCAAGATGAACCGCGACGCCAGCAAGATGTTCTGCGGCTATATATATAGAAAAAAGACGACGATCTCTCCAACGAGTGTAGAGAGATAGTGATCTCCATCTGGTGGTGGGAAAAACCAACAGCCAGAGTGCGACGTATTAGACTGAGTCGCAAGTTATTTGAAATAAAATGAATTTATCGTGCGGTGATATGTATATGTGTATAATATATAATATTCTAAAGTAAAGCATTTAGTTCGGAGAGACCGATATTTATTATATATTATACACATATACATATCACCGAACGATAAATTCATTTTATTTCAAATAACTTGCGACTCAGTCTAATACGTCGCACTCTGGCTGGTGGTTTTTCCCACCACCAGATGGAGACCACTATCTCTCTACACTCGTTGGAGAGATCGTCGTCTTTTTTCTATATATATAGCCGCAGAACATCTTGCTGGCGTCGCGGTTCATCTTACGACAGGCATCTAAGCAAAGATCTCCAGTTCCTTACTGAGGAGTCTAAGCTGGAGATCGAGGACGAAACGCCTTTAATTGTTTTAAAAGGCCGTACTCTGGGAAATTCCACCAACCATAGTGGACAAAGAGTATAATAGGCCTGCTTTATTCTAAAGCAAAGCATTTAGTTCGGAAAGACCGATATGTATTATATATGTATACTCATAGACTAATAGAATATTTTGCTATCGATTTGGTTAGAGCATTTGCATGAGCTTGTATTATACCAGGACTTACACGAAATCGACGAACGATGAGTGAAGTTTCCTTTATTTGAACACTTAATTTATCGTTTTCTGCGGCATCCATTAGACAAAATGAATCTTCATTACGTACCAAGCGTATCCTCAGTTCTACACCGTTGAGTAAAAATTTATTCTGATTAAATACATCACAGTGCAAATGACCCATCATGTCTACCGTTTTTCTTCCACCAGTAAAAAATTGTCGATTCAATAATCCTATATTAGCACCAGGTTCGGAACGTGGTACGATAGGTAACGCATCCATCTTTCCTGGAGTATCAATATACCATAATCCCGTAGTAAGTTTTGAATTCATAGTTTCAGAAGAGTAATTAAGCAATGTTTCGATGTACGCCCTGTAAGAATACCTATTCTTGGGAGGTGAAACGAGCTTCTGATTGAAAAAGGCATCGGTTTGATTAAAAATTGAAGACAGAAAATTATTTATAGGACCTACTTTCCCATTTTCAACTGCATCAACTTCTACATTTGGTCAAATGTGTACACGTAAACTTAACATGGTATGTACAAGATCGAAATAGTTTTCTCCACCTGGTACATCAAATTCCAATAGTCCATCGTCGCTAAGAGATGATACAGGTTTATAATGAACGAATTGAAAATTTTCTACAAAGGTTTGAGTAGGTGGAAGTGAAAATAAATTTCGCTCCGATTTTATACATTCGCAAGAATTAGCGTGTAGAAAAGACATAATTATGTAGAGCCAAAAACGTCCGATATACTACGTAAAGTTTGTTTCTTTTTCTTCTTCTACTTCTTCCTTTTTACGACTGTGCGTCGTTTTTGAGTTGTTTTAGTTATTCGTTCTGATATATTTACACCTCCTCGTTTAGTTCTATTGTGTGATCTCAAACGGTTCTTGGGTAACTGACGTCTTTTTTTCCTAGTTCAACGTTTATATCCTGACCCTTTCATTAGTTCAGAAATTTTATTGGCTGCTCTTCTCTTGAGACTTTGTCCAGATTCACGCATACGAATATTTATTGACTCCTTTATTTTCATTCCACTATTGTTAACATCATCCAAGACGTTTACTCCTGCTCCAAATGCTTCTTTACCTACTGCTTGAACTCCACTAGTAATGTAGGGTAAGACTTTTCTAAAATGACCACTTAGAAAACTGCCAATACCGTGTCCCCGTTGGTACGGCGAACCGGTAAAAACGAGACGAACATTACCACCTCCAATCTGATCGTTGTAATACGAATTGTATTGGATCATATCATTAGTTACTAGTTTAATTAACGCGTTTAAAGTGAAGTGTAACTGTCAACGTTCCGTATTCAAATGGCACGTGATTACCATATTGATCTCTTATATCTATTACAATATTTTGAAAACTATTATTTAACAATGGAAGTAATTAGGTGGAGAATATTGTTTGATGATGGTTCCACCGCTTTCGTACTCTGCATTATTGTAACATACTAAAGAGAATAGAGCAGCTCTGATATGACCTACAGTGTAAGGTACACAAATATCCGTGTAAACAAAAAGTTGATCAGGAATTGCTCTTGCGAGAGAAGCAGGTCTGTCAGCCTTAACTGTAATTCCATTGAAATTTATCGGTATTCCTGTATCTTTGTAGCTTTCATCTTCAAATCAAAATATGCGTTTGAGTTTTTCCTTAAAGAAAATATAATGAGTTTGCTCACAATCACAAACTTTATGAAGAGTATAAAACCCTCTTTTTTGACTGATTGTTTGAGTTGGATGTGTTTTGCAAATTGCAAATGACTTTCGTTGATGTAAAGCACGTTTCTTTAAATTTTTTCTCTCTTCGGATGCACTGTAAACGGTAACACGAGCCGGAATCATCTGAGTACCGGTGTGTCTTGTGTGATTGTATGCGTTAACAATTTTATCAATTATATCGATATATCTGTGAGTATTTTTATGTGTAAAATATCTGTACATACGTTCCTTTAATGTTCGATTTAAACGCTCTACAACGGGGGCTTTAACATCTGGATTACGTGCTACACGAAATAAAATCCTCTTTTTCTTGAGAAATTCTTGAAAAGTAAATCCAACAAATTCTTTCCCTGCATCAAACTGTACATATACAGGTAATCTTCCATTTAATCTCGAAAGTATATTTTAAAAAGCATTGGATACTGTTTTGCACTTTTATTACGCAATACCTCTATCCATGCATACTTACTGAAAATGTCTATTACTACCAGTATGTAACAATATCCATCGTTATCAGATTTGAGCGATTGCATGTCACATAAATCCATCTCCCAACAATCGTCGACGTTAGAAACGTTGTAATATAATCGAGGAAACTTACGACGAATTGGTCTGTGTAAAGTGTATGCATCTTGATTACTCAACCACTCGTATATCCGATTTTTTTCCGATTTTCTTTTTCGATAAACTGACTATCTCCAGTGTAACCATTAGCATGGGAAACTTAAACATAATATTTTTTAACGTAAGACATGTTTGTGCAACATTCTCAAGCAGTTTTGACCTCTTACCTACGCTTGAAGTTTTTCACTAATTTTTCCCATCAATTTTTTGGGATAAATTCTTTTAATCAATTTTAACAGGTTTGCGTTTCCAACAAGATTTATAGGAGTTTGAGACAACGATACAAACCTAGCTACTTCAATAGCTCTTGTGGGTTCCTCTACTGTCTTCTTATTTCTGAGTGTGTAGTTTACAATTTCTACAACGTTAAAATTGGATATAAGTTTATTATCTATTAATACAGTTCTACATTCATTCCAAGTTAAACGGTGAAAATTATTAGTTTTCCAGTATTTAAGAAGTATTTGACCTTTCTTTTTGTACGTTTTAGGAGGAGTGTCAATAATTTCCTGTTCGGATAATGTTGTTGCGTTCACATCTTCGTTTTCATCTTCTTCATTTTCAAAGGGTAAATGTCGACGTAATACTTGTAAATATTTTAGACTCTTTTCTCGTTCGTCTGTTACACTCTTGGAGAATAAGATGTCGTTCATTTCGGTATCAAGACGCGATAACACATTACCTTTTGTTCGAATTCGACATTCTTCCGATTTGTCCTTTACGTAATCTTGTTGTTGTTGTTGCAGAACTATATTTTGAAACACGTCTTAGAGAACCATCACCATTTATTTAGCATGATTCATTTTCCCTCACTGCTGACTACCTCCAAATATTTTAGAAATCAATGTGCCTATAATTGGTGCCAGAAAGTGAGGAAGGAAACCACCGCCTTGTTGCACAATTACTTGTTTCTTTTTTACCCAGTCGTAATTAAAATTTCTTTTGCTCTTTCTTTTTTTGGTTTCAACCAATTTTCGCTAAACTTTACAATAGCTTTTCAATTTAGATTTTTGTGACTGATTCAATGAGACAATAACTATCAAGATATACAACGCACACTCACATATATAGTTAATTAAGTCTTTATTTGCTGAGCGTATAAGAGCTAACCGTTGTTTATTATATGCGTGACACAGAGCATTCAACACGGATACGCACTTTTTACTGAAATGGTTGGGTATACAGCCTCCTATTTGTCTTCTCAATCTTTTCTGTCTCATAGTTTGATTTGCACTGTCCATCATTTTCTTCCTTCTCTATTCTTATCGAAATTTGGAGCTATATTTTGGCACGTACACGTACTGCACTCTATCGTCGGGAATGATTGACGTGCGAAATCGTATTTCTTCCCGAATACTCTGTTTCAAATCTAGCAAAAGATCCATGGGGTAGAGTTGTACTGTCCAAATATGTCTCTTGTAAAAATTTTGTGTCTTCAGAGTAGACTAGAAAAATTCATCTTTTTATAAATATGCATTTATAAATATACATGTATATAAATTATTCGTAGAATGTAACAGAATATTCTTTAATGCAGTCAAAAAATAATTTGTGCGTCTTTCATATTTTTAAACTGAATGTAGCACAAAAAGTGTAGTATTGTTTAGGCACGACCGTTATATGGGAGGGCTTTATATTTTTGTCATCGAAAAAAGTGTTGTTCCTCAAATAAAAAGTTATTAGTCGATTTGGCTGAAACTTTGAGCGTAGTTTTCCTCTTTTGGTAAAGTGCTGGTTCTATTTTCAGCAATATTGGTGAAACCGTATTTAAGCTATTAGCATTGAAAGCTGTGAATGATTAAACTATTATTATCCAAAATGCTGTAAAAAATAAAACAAGCATTATGAATAAAAGATCGAATGTCTGCCCCACATGCATTTCAAACCAAGGAACCGAAAAGATACTACCACCGCATTGTCAAGTTTTAAAACATAGTATAAATTTCAATTCATGTTCTTGAAGATGCTTAATAAGATTTTTTGGAGGTAATCTTATACAGCATGTAGACCACCTTTTGCTATTGACAAGTATCCACCTATAATTGAACCTATAATTGAAAACAAGTTTAAATAAAGTAGTATATATTTACGATGTAGGAAATTATAGTAAATTAAATTTTCGGATCAAACATCAATAAACATATGATGTGCTAATTTCTTTTCATTTTCGAAATTTTTTATTTTATTTTAAAGTTTATTTAAGGTAAAAATATGTTTATATTATTATAGTAAATACACATTAGTAAATGTACTTTACGTTTTTCTTTCCAAAAATAAATAATAGGAATGACATAGCAAATATTTTTACTTACCCATTATTCATCCAATATTGCGGCCCATCATTTGAAATAAAAATGCGTAAAAGGAATATATATTTTGAAGCATAACCTTCAAGTTTAAGCAGTAACAATACTATAATGTAAAAAATGCAATACTTACAATGTATACAACTATTAAACAAGTTAAACTTCTCGTTATGTTTACGCGTTAGCTCAGTAACACCTTTTCAAGTTTCAATAGTGATGCACGCAACACAGTTGCGCCACATTTCGACGATTTTAGGTTGTATATGCGTTATGTACATTGGGTGTCGATGCCCGAAAATTTTTTAAGTATATTGAAAAAGAGAAAAAGATAATTTTTACGCATGTGCCGATGCAAGTTTGAATGAAAGTGCAAACCATTGAGAAAATACTCCGAGCATGACCACCATAGTGATTGTTTCGTTACCAAAACAATGACAACAAACTTCATATTAATTTATTAATTAATTTCCTTTGATCGACTATTATAATAGTAAAGGTAAAATAAAGGCGAGCTACACCAAAATTTAATTTTATTAATATCATTTATGTAGATTATATAAATACTTCGCTACGAGCAGTTTACTGTAAACAATAGTAGATAAAAAATATTATTATAGCGAAGAAAAAACAGATTATCTATAAATGAATATAAAATTCATTTTGAAGTAACTTATATTTAATTATCATTAATATTTAACTAGCGAAGATCCACAACGCTAACGCTCCCTCGGTTGATTTATTTCAATGTTTCATAATTAGATATAAATAAAATTATATCAATAACACAGGTCAACATGGTTTTGTTCTAAAAAAGTGAAGGGTCATTTCCGATGTAATTTTTCACGTAAAATCCGAATCCAGGGTTGGCTATATTTGAGGTTATGTAGCATCATCACATTCTTTTTTCTTATAAAACAACTAATGATACCTTGACGTGTAAGTCTTGCTTTTTTAAATGCCGTTGAATTTGCTCAAATATCTTATTTCTGCATTCAGATATTTCACATTATGTTTAATTTTTCTTTTGATATTTGTATCACAAGCACCCCGGTTTATGAGAGGCGAGGGGACTCACTTTAATCATGCACTCCAAAGGAAACAATCCTTACTGCGTCCACGTCGTTGTTTCTGGGTAGCGCTAGAAGTAAGGTTATTACATTTTTTAACGTGAATCCCCTCGTCTCTCACAAACGAGGGTGCTTGTGATAAAAATGTCAAAAGAAAAATTAAACATAATCTGAAATATCTCAATGCAGAAATATGCTATTTGAGCAAACTCAACAGCATTTAAAAGAGCAAGACTTACACGTTAAGGTACCATTAGTTGTTTTATAAGAAAAAAGAATGTGATGATGCTACATAACCTCAAATGTAGCCAAAAATCGCGATTTTTGCACTTTTAGATTAGGATATCTTAAAATCCTGACGTGATAGAGCAATTCGGACCCCGGATTCGGATTTTACGTGAAAAATTACGTCGAAAATGACCCTTCACTTTCTTAGAACAATTCAAACATCTTTTTTTGCAGACCTGTGTAATTAATATATTACGTAAATATATTCTGATTTGTTTTGATATACTTTAATATTTTTCAATATTGTCTACTGCATTACTGAATTTACTTGAATATACATAACTATTTTTCTTTTATATCTTTTTATATATTTTAACTATAAGTCGATGTGCAGTAATATAATTCGATAAAATTCGATATACTTCGATATTCTTTATATTTCTTTTTATATCGATTACTGCAGTAAATTACCGTCGCGAAAAATGTAACACCATTAATAATTGCTTATTTATAGATGAAACCTATTTTGTCAAGAAAATAAACCATTTTAAACGTTTTTAAAGATGCATGTACGTGTATGTGTGTTTATAAACAAGCTAATCGAATAGCTCAACCATGTTTTAACCGATATGGTTGAAATTTTAATGATATTTTCTACTTTAGTAGCGTATACAAATTAGTTGTATAAATTTAGAACGATAGCATCTTTAACATGAAGCTAAAACGTTTTTCTACGTAATTATATAAAAAATTAAATAATCGATGAAGCAAATACACAAAAAGTTTAAATATAAAATGTGATCATTTTGCATAGTACCATTCTATGTACAACTAAATACTGGCCAGATAAATGCATATAAGTGTCAAAATAGTGCAAAAGAATCGTTTGTTGGACTTTTTTTGTGTACAACACTTTTTGCTTTGATGAATATTTTTGAATCTAAGTATATAAAAATGAATGATAAACCTAAAATGTACAAAGAAAGATGCTTTGTAAACCTTATCTTGATAAATATTGATTATATGTTCAGATTTTAAATGTACGAAATGTTCATCATAATAAACGAAAACTTTTTTCTATTGAACATTTCTTTGTCACACTGATATTTTTTCCGGTAACCGTCAGAATCGTAATATAAGAGTCTTCTTGGCCTGCTTATTATCCTGAACTTCATGCTATCTATGTTGCAATTTAACATTTTCTTCATCTTTTGAAAAGTTATACGTTTACAATTTACACCGAACATTAACGTATGCTTTTCGACAGAAACGCGATAAACTTAAAAGGTTCAGAGAATGTTGTAGCTAATACTCTCTCCCGGATTAAAGATGTTTCGACACCATTTAATTACGAGTTGCTGATTAAATCTCAGGAAGAAGATGAAAAAAAGTTTATTAAGGAAAATTCTTCTCTCTGCATTGAACGTATGCCAATTCGTGGAGTATCACTTGCTGTGTTTTGTGACACATCAGCCGGAAAACCTCAGCTTTTCATCACAAATTAGTCAGCAATTGTTTCGTGGGGCCTTCAATGAATTAAGACTACCGAGGTTGAACTCGTACTTGTAATGACTTTGAACATCGAAAGTTTCGCATTATGTTCATGCTCTTCTTGGAAGTTTCGAAACTTCGTCACAGAGATTTTTACATATTCACATAGATTTAATCGGTCCACTTCCACCTGCACATTCTTTTCGGTATTGCTTGACTGTCATCGATCATTTCACTCGATCGCCTGAGGTTTATTCTTTGTAGAATATTGCTGCAGATACGGCCAGTCATGCCCTTTTAGATCGTAGGATTTCTCGGTATGGTTTTCCCGAAACCATCACATCAGATCATGGAGTGCAATTTACTTCTCACCTCTTCAAGAATTTTAGTAAACTATTTGGAATCGAGCATAAGATGACTACAAGCTGCTACCTGGCTTCAAACGATCTGATTGAGCGTTTTCATGGGCATTTAACCTTTAGACCGACGGGATTTTGAAAAACGAAAATTCGATTTTCCCATAGAAATGTGTTCTGAGGCCTAATAGGTGGGACCCTTTTGAGAGTGGATGTGTGCGAGTCAGGGGTGCGCGCCATATGGCGTACCCCGGCGGTCTACGGTATGACATAATGTTAAACTTTTCAAAATTTCATAATTTTACCAATAGACAATGAAATTCAGTAAAAACTTCAGTAAAGGCCAGGAGTTTTTGAGACCGCTGATCACGAATCTAAGGTTAGATTTTGAAAATGCACCCCCCAGAGGCAGATATGCCCCCCACAATCACCCCAATTTTTGTTTGAAATTCAACAATACATCGAAATTCAGTGAAAACTTGATGCAGAGGGTTTATATATGTTTAGACCTTCTCTCGGGGAATCCTAAGATCAAAGACGTGGGCATGGAAGGTTGGCTGATCCCTTGTGTGTGCGTGTGCGTGAGTGTGTGCGTATGCGTGTGCGTGTGCGTGTGCGTGTCCGTGTGCATGTTCTTGTTTATGCCCGGTAAGCACCTGGGTCAGGTGGAAGGTGACGAATCCGTGTTTCCTACTCGTCCACTTGGCGACATCTGGGAGGACGCGGTGGGTCCAGCGACTTTCTCTTGCCGAATCCCATTTCTGCTGCCACAGTTTGATGGTCCTGTTTGACCACCGTTTGCTACTATCACGTGCTGCTTCGTTACTGTTTTCTAAGGTACGCCGACCTTTTCTGTACGTATCAGCCCTCTCTATCGCCAAAAGATCGATGGGAGGAATTCCCGCGATCACCGAGAGGTATGTATCTGACACGGTTTAATAAGCATGAGCCACCCTTAGTGCGGCTATTCTGCAGGCTCGCTGATAGGATGCATCGTAGATTAGGTTACTTCTTAGGGCATCCGCCCAAATCGGTGCTCCATATAAAATTACCGAGCTTACCACTGTCGCTAAGAGGACTCGACGTGGCTGCTTTGGCCCTCCGATATTGGGCATTATGCCCGACAAAGCTCTAGCCACTCCTGCGGCTTTCGACCCTGCACTCAGTAGGTGTTCCTTGAATGTTAGCCGCGCGTCCAAGATGACTCCTAGATATTTCACCGTGTCCGCCGATCTTATACGTTTACCATTTACAGTAAAGGTGGCGTACCTTCTTTGCTTCGTTCTGGAGATAAGTACCGCCTCGGTCTATTCGGCCGCCAGACACAGCCCATGGGTGTTCAACCATGCAGCCACTATCGCGATAGAGACATCTCCGAGATATTCTATCTTATCGATGCTCCTTGCAACGACGACCAGAGCCACATCGTCCGCAAATGCCACCATCGACACTCCTTGTGGAAGCTGCTGTCTAAACAGTCTGTCGTAAATGACGTTCCAAAGAAGAGGTCCCAAGACCGAACCCTGAGGCACACCTCCGGTGATGTTATAGGAGTGCGCGCCATCCTCGGTGTCATAGAGGAGGATCCGTTCTGTGAGGTAGCTCGAGATGACTTTGCGTAGGTAGAGCGGCACCTTTAATTGTTCCAAAAACAACATAATATTGTTCCACCAAGCCGAGTTGAAGGCATTGCGGATATCCAGTGCGATGATAGCACACATGCGCCTAGAATTCCTAGTACTACCGATGGCATTGGTGGCCAGCTCGACAACTCGACTTATAGCGTCAATAGTTGAGCGCCCTTCCGAAAACCGAACTGATTGACTACTTGTAGCCTGGCACAAATGACCCGCTCGAATAGCTTCCCAGCTATATTCAACAAACAGAGTGGCCGGTACGAGGAAGGGTTCTCCGGTGGTCGGCTCCCCTTTGGGAGAAGCACCCGCCTCTGTACCTTCCACCTTGCTGGCAAGCATCCTAATCGAAAGCATGCACTAAATGTGTCCGCAAAAATTTGTGGCACATTCAGCGCAGCGGTCTTAATGTCCAGACCAGGTATTCCATCCGCCCTGGAGCTTTACGGATGGATATTCTCCTTGCAGCCATTTTCAGCTCGGTTATCCTAATATCTGGCGGCGCGACTGCACTGTCGGTCCCCATTAGGCCTGTCTCTGCTGCCCGTTCCTGATCTTGTGGAAATAGGTGGCGCGCTCTGTCAAGAAAATGTGGACACGATGGCATTGAGGCGCCCCTGGGTTTGATCTTATTCATCACCATATTGTAGGGGTTACCCCAGGAATCGCGGTCTACTTCCTCGCAAAATTCGCGCCAACACTTACGTTTAGCCGCTTTAATGGCAGCCTTCAGCTCTTTCTGTTTTTCCTCGTAGGCCGCGGTTAATTCTTGGTACCGCGGCTGGTTCCGAGCTCTCTGGTGCAGTCGCCGTGTCCGCAGACACTCACGGCGTATTTTTCGATATTCTCATTACACCAGTAAATAGGTGGACGGCCACGAGGGATGGATTTCCCGGCCATAGAGATATCACAAACCGTTATTATGGCACGCGTGAGTTCCTCGGCTCGTTCTTCCGGTGTTCCTTTGACAGCAACTTCTGCTATGGAGCAGAGGAACATTTCTCGGTCGAAGGTAGACGGTACCCATCTCTTGTATTGGAAGCTTTTGTTCAGACCTGCCGCCCTGTTAATCGTCGATTGGAGTTGGTACACGAGTGCTTGATGGTCGCTCCCTGTGTAGCGATCACTAGCTTTCCAGGTAAACCCTCTCTTCATTAATGTGGGATCGGTGAAGGTTAGGTCTACTATAGACGACCTCCCGGCCTTGGTAAAAGTGGGAGTCGTTCCAGTGTTAGCAATCTCCAACTCTAATATCGCAAAGGCCTCGAGCAGTGTACGGCCACGAGTGTTCGTTTTCGTACTGCCCCATTCTGTCGCCCAGGCATTAAAGATGACTATTGGCAATCGGGAGGACCTTGCACTAGTAACGATGGCATCAAGGGATCCCAGAAATCCAACAATGGTATCACTGGGTGGGAGGTAGCAACTATATATTTGCATACTCGCCACCTCCAACCAGGTAAAATTAGGGAGGGGAGCGGCTATTTTTCCGAATACATGCAAGTTTACACATACCCAGATAGCCGCTCTGCCAGTGGCATCACTCACCCATTTCGATTCAATGAGATCCCTGTACTCCTCGCTGACGATAACAATGTCGGCCTGCTTTTCTCTGACCAACTGTGGCAGCAGATCCTGGGCCACAGCACACTGGTTTAGGTTGATTTGTAGCACCCTAAATCGATGTCGTTTTAGGGGTAAATAGTTTTTGAAAGATAGACGCCCTTTCCATAGTACAAGACTTTCATCGATGCATAATTTTTGTCCTGGATCTAAAACACTTGAAAACTTCATTTTCAAATAATCTATAACAGACTTCAATTTGCGCGGCGAGTGTGTGCTTGATTTGTTATTGTCTTCAAAATGTAAGAAACGGAGTATTTGAAGATATCGATTACGAGTCATAGTTTGATGAAATGTTGGTGTAGCTAACATTGGGTTAATGCGCCAATAATGTACAAGACAGCGTTTCCGGATGTGACCCATAAGAATAGACAAAGCAAAAAATTTTAGAAGATTATCTGGTATAACATCTGACCATTTTACCATTTTAACCCGCTCTCCTAATGGATTTTGTTCCTGATACTCGTTTCTATGCAAAAAATACTTGAAATAATGAACAGGTCATTTCCATGTGATTGTATACCCTCCCGAATACCAGTTCTAGAAGTAAACAGTTTGATTGAAGGAAAAAAATAATTGTCGTAGTTAACTTGTCCAGGGATGTATTCTGAATCATCATTATCAATGTCAGAAATTTAGTCGTCAGTATCAGAGTTCGTCTCACTTGGCTCAGACTCTTCACTAATATAAATATCATGTTCATTATTCACATTTGCCATTATTGAACAAATTCTTTTGTCGAGGTAAAAATGTAAATAAAACGGAGGAAAATGTATTCTATACAGTTTCTCAACACATCAAGTCAGAAACAAATCGATTGAACCAAATATTTTCCCTCAGGGATGCACCCGACTTTATTGCTTTCTCTATTCTATTACATATAATACGTTTAGTGTTATTTTCCTGTGTCAGTTATTACATACAAATGCATACATATCACTGTGTACCCGTATTTATGATAAATAAAATATTTCGCAGTACAGTAGATATTATATATAATATCTTAGCACATACATACACAAAATATATACATATTTATACGTATATAATATATAAATATAAATGTATATTTATGTATATTAAATATAGGGTGTGGCAAAAGTACCGGAACACAAAAATATCTCGACGGGAGTGCATTTTTAGGAAAAATGTTTGAGACAAAAGTTGTAGTATTTCCTTGGCTATTTGATGGTCACCTTGGATTTGACCTTGATATGACCTTGAAGGTCAAAGTCAAGGTCAAGTCTAGTTTTTCAAATGGAACACCCCATTTTTGACCCCGGAAATGGAAAAAGCGGAAAATTTTACATCCAAAACCGTTTTGGTCGATTTTTTAAATTTGACCTTTGAAGGTTAAAACAATCACGATTGCGGAAAAGCAAAGTAACTCTGAAAGAGTGGTTTTCCGGAAAAATGTCGAATACATAACTGATAAAATTTTCTCTTGGTTATTTACTGATGACTTAACAAGATCGATGTTTCCTGGCCATTTGGGACGAGCTTGAAGTGTCCCGGACATTTAAGTATATCTCTCTATAATATATAAATATTTCGCCGCCGCCGCCGTGTCTAAGAATTCAGAATTCAACATATATATATGTCATATATATGTTATATATGTTATATGTATGTGTTATATATATATATATATATGTCATATATATGTAATATATATATATACAGGGTGTCCCAAAAGTATGGACACACCTGAATATCTCGGAAAATAAGGGTGCTAGGAAAAAAACTTTCAATATAAAAGCTTTAGGAAATCAAACGATGCATCTGATGGTGACCTTCAATTTGACCTTAAGCTTGACCTTCAAGGTTATTTGAAGGTCAAAGAGATTTTTTTAAATGGGAACCCCTATTTTTGACACCGGATTCAGAAAGAGCGAAAAATTTTACGTCCAAAGCGATGGTTTTCAATTTGTTAGAATGACCTTCAAAAGGTAAAATGAAGGTTAAATATTGAAAAATCGTAACAAGCTATTTTCTTTGAACTTTTTCGGATTTGTGGGCGAATAAATGTCAGAGTAGATTTTGGGATTAACAACCTTGAGTATCTCGACCTTGGAGTTATTTTTCAAGGTCATTCAAAGGTCAAAGTAAATTTTTTATGGACAGCCTTATTTCTGACACCGGATTCAAAGAGAGCGGAAAACGTAATGCCAGAAATGAGTCGCCTTGCCTCTCACGATGGGGTGCTTGCTTAACGTGATTCTCCTTTGTCTCTCACGATGGAATGCTTAAGTAAAAAAGTAAAACTAAAAAATTTGCAAAATTGGAAAATTTGCAAAAATAAAAAATTTGCAAAATTGGAAAATTTGCAAAAATAAAAAATTTGCAAAATTGGAAAATTTGCAAAAATTAAAAATTTGCAAAATTCAAAAATTTGCAAAATTGAAAAATTTGCAAAAATGAAAAATTTGCAAAATTTAAAAATTTGCAAAAATGAAAAATTTGCAAAATTCAAAAATTTGCAAAAATGAAAAATTTGCAAAATTGAAAAATTTGCAAAAATGAAAAATTTGCAACAATGCAAGACAGGCTGGTGTCCTGCCGGTGAAGGCAAGACAGTCTGATCCAACCGGGTAAAATAAGCCCTGGATTTGGGTTTAGCAAGTCAAAATACACAAAAACCACGTACACTCATAAAAAACTGTTTTACTCCGAATCTTACCATTTTAATATAGATTTTATTCACCTTTTTCACGGTTTTTTATAACTTTAAAAAATTTTTGGGGATGCCTGAGTAAAAGCTACGTTGGATTCGGATTCAGCACGTCAAATACATAAGAATACATAGGTCTCGTTCCCAGAATAGACCACTTTTTTGAATGCTAGTGTCATTATGATAATAAGAGTATAACTAATAAGATTTCGTCAGTTTTAAGGAATAGATAAACACGACTAATTCTAGCAAATTTATAAAAAAATAACAAGATTGCAAATTTGAGAAAATGTTTAAATATGCAATAATGTGCAGATATTCAAACATTTAAGAGTTATACCGGGGGTACCCAGTTAAAATTCTGAGCCCATATTCGTGTACAACAACCCCGAAAACCTCGTGGGTAGTGTTTTCAGTGACTCTGAAAATTTCAACGAACAAGTTTGAATTTGGTCTATTAAAGCATTCATTCTGTTTTCAATTATTAGTTTTGTTTTACAATTCTCAACTTATTCTTCATTTCTTTTATTCATTTGAATATGAATCGTCTTTCAGAACGTGAACGAATAACCATTCTCATGATGAGAGGATGGGGTAACATGGTCAGGTCATATTGTCGAGTTGCGGCTTTATTTAATGCAGAATACCGTTTACCGTTGCAACCAGGAATTTCACAAAAAACAGTTGGAAAAACTATTTCTCGTTTTGAGCAAACTGGTAGTGTCAAAGATTGCCCCAAAAGTGGGAGGCCTAAGATTGCGACTGATGAAGAAACTTCTTTGAATGTGGCAGTATCATTCATTGAAAATCCTGGAACCTCTATCAGGCAAGTATCTCGGGAAACAAATGTTTGTAGGACTTCCGTTCATAGAATTATGAAACTGTTGAAATTTCATCCATATAAAATCAAATTGGTACAAGAATTAAATGAGGATGATTTTGATCGAAGACTGGAATTTGCCGAATTAATGATGAACCGTATAGATGCGCGGCAAAATTTTTTAAACGAAATAGTATTTTTCGATGAATGTACTTTTCAGTTAGATGGCAACGTTAATCGTCACAATTGTAGGTTCTGGGCATCAGAGAATCCACACTGGTTTTTGGAATCACATACACAACATCCACAAAAACTAAATGTTTGGGCAGGTATCATAAACAATAGCATAGTAGGGCCGTTTTTTATAGAAGGTAATTTGACAGGAAAAAAGTATCTAAACATATTAAGGAATGAAATCGTACCTGCGGTTAATGAGATTGTCGGTGACAATTTTAACACCACTTACTTTCAACAAGATGGGGCGGCCCCTCATTATGCAATAAACGTGCGTAATTATTTAGATGAAACATTTCCAGGACGAGACGACATGTCGCCACTAGATTATTTTTATGGGGCTACGTCAAAAACAAAGTGTATGCTACTAAACCTGCAAACTTGGAGGAATTACGACAACGTATTATTGACACGATACAGGCAATCCCAAATGAAATGATTCAAAGAGCAATTTCATCATTTTATGATCGCATGGGGCATTGTCAACTAAAAAATGGAGGGCATTTCGAACAAGAACTTTAAATGGTAACTGACGATTTCTGAAAGAATTTTCATCATGCCTTCACAGGCCAGACACCAGCCTGTCTTGCCTTTAACGGCCGGACACCAGCCTGTCTTGCCTTCACCGGCCGGACATCAGCCTGTCTTGCCTTCACCAGCTAGACATCACGTCAATCGTGAGATGCAAGGGGACTCACGTTAAGCAAGCTCCCCATCGTGAGAGGCAAGGGGACTCACGTTAATCAAGCACCCCAAAGGAAACAGAACTTACTACGTCCACGTCGTTGTTTCTGGGTAGCGCTAAAAGTAAGGTTAGTAAATTTACGACAATAGTTTCTAAGTGTTTATGAAATTTAACCTTCAATTAACTTTCTCATGTTCACAACGAAAAACTGTAAAATATCATTTCTGGTATTACGTTTTCCGCTCTCTTTGAATCCGGTAGTCAGAAATAAGGCTGTCCATAAAAAATTTACTTTGACCTTTGAATGACCTTGAAAAATAACTCCAAGGTCGAGATACTCAAGGTTGTTAATCCCAAAATCTACTCTGACATTTATTCGCCCACAAATCCGAAAAAGTTCAAAGAAAATAGCTTGTTTACGATTTTTCAATATTTAACCTTCATTTTACCTTTTGAAGGTCATTCTAACAAATTGAAAACCATCGCTTTGGACGTAAAATTTTGCGCTCTTTCTGAATCCGGTGTCAAAAATAGGGGTTCCCATTTAAAAAAATCTCTTTGACCTTCAAATAACCTTGAAGGTCAAGCTTAAGGTCAAATTGAAGGTCACCATCAGATGCATCGTTTGATTTCCTAAAGCTTTTATATTGAAAGTTTTTTCCTAGCACCCTTATTTTCCGAGATATTCAGGTGTGTCCATACTTTTGGGACACCCTGTATATAAAAGTGTGTGTGTGTGTGTATTCAATATTTCTGGGCGTTCTATCTCTTCGAGATTTTAAAATTAACAATTGTAACTCAGGTCGATATATTCTAAAGATTATTTTGAAGAAAAGTTGTTTATTATGTTTTTTCAAAAAAATCAATAGATTTTGAGATAAATGGCTTTTAAATATAGTAATTTTTCTAAAAAATTGAAAACTTTCCATTTATCATGGTGGAATAACTCTTGGGCAAATTATTTTTAACACTAAAATTTTTTTTTTGTGATTATAACTTGAAAGAATGCCTATTAGTTTACTTATTCTTGATAAAACTCATAAAATAAAAACGGACCTAAAATTTAATATAATGTTTTTAAAAAAAATGCACAATTTTGCGAAGATAAAATAAATATTAATCAAGTATCTCGGGAAACAAATGTTTGTAGGACTTCCGTTCATAGAATTATGAAACTGTTGAAATTTCATCCATATAAAATCAAATTGGTACAAGAATTAAATTTGCCGATTATGATGAACCGTATAGATGCGCGGCAAAATTTTTTAAACGAAATAGTATTTTTCGATGAATGTACTTTTCAGTTAGATGGCAACGTTAATCGTCACAATTGTAGGTTCTGGGCATCAGAGAATCCACACTGGTTTTTGGAATCACATACACAACATCCACAAAAACTAAATGTTTGGGCAGGTATCATAAACAATAGCATAGTAGGGCCGTTTTTTATAGAAGGTAATTTGACAGGAAAAAAGTATCTAAACATATTAAGGAATGAAATCGTACCTGCGGTTAATGAGATTGTCGGTGACAATTTTAACACCACTTACTTTCAACAAGATGGGGCGGCCCCTCATTATGCAATAAACGTGCGTAATTATTTAGATGAAACATTTCCAGGACGAGACGACATGTCGCCACTAGATTATTTTTTATGGGGCTACGTCAAAAACAAAGTGTATGCTACTAAACCTGCAAACTTGGAGGAATTACGACAACGTATTATTGACACGATACAGGCAATCCCAAATGAAATGATTCAAAGAGCAATTTCATCATTTTATGATCGCATGGGGCATTGTCAACTAAAAAATGGAGGGCATTTCGAACAAGAACTTTAAATGGTAACTGACGATTTCTGAAAGAATTTTCATCATGCCTTCACAGGCCAGACACCAGCCTGTCTTGCCTTTAACGGCCGGACACCAGCCTGTCTTGCCTTCACCGGCCGGACATCAGCCTGTCTTGCCTTCACCAGCTAGACATCACGTCAATCGTGAGATGCAAGGGGACTCACGTTAAGCAAGCTCCCCATCGTGAGAGGCAAGGGGACTCACGTTAATCAAGCACCCCAAAGGAAACAGAACTTACTACGTCCACGTCGTTGTTTCTGGGTAGCGCTAAAAGTAAGGTTAGTAAATTTACGACAATAGTTTCTAAGTGTTTATGAAATTTAACCTTCAATTAACTTTCTCATGTTCACAACGAAAAACTGTAAAATATCATTTCTGGTATTACGTTTTCCGCTCTCTTTGAATCCGGTGTCAGAAATAAGGCTGTCCATAAAAAATTTACTTTGACCTTTGAATGACCTTGAAAAATAACTCCAAGGTCGAGATACTCAAGGTTGTTAATCCCAAAATCTACTCTGACATTTATTCGCCCACAAATCCGAAAAAGTTCAAAGAAAATAGCTTGTTTACGATTTTTCAATACTTAACCTTCATTTTACCTTTTGAAGGTCATTCTAACAAATTGAAAACCATCGCTTTGGACGTAAAATTTTGCGCTCTTTCTGAATCCGGTGTCAAAAATAGGGGTTCCCATTTAAAAAAATCTCTTTGACCTTCAAATAACCTTGAAGGTCAAGCTTAAGGTCAAATTGAAGGTCACCATCAGATGCATCGTTTGATTTCCTAAAGCTTTTATATTGAAAGTTTTTTTCCTAGCACCCTTATTTTCCGAGATATTCAGGTGTGTCCATACTTTTGGGACACCCTGTATATAAAAGTGTGTGTGTGTGTGTGTATTCAATATTTCTGGGCGTTCTATCTCTTCGAGATTTTAAAATTAACAATTGTAACTCAGGTCGATATATTCTAAAGATTATTTTGAAGAAAAGTTGTTTATTATGTTTTTTCAAAAAAATCAATAGATTTTGAGATAAATGGCTTTTAAATATAGTAATTTTTCTAAAAAATTGAAAACTTTCCATTTATCATGGTGGAATAACTCTTGGGCAAATTATTTTTAACACTAAAATTTTTTTTTTGTGATTATAACTTGAAAGAATGCCTATTAGTTTACTTATTCTTGATAAAACTCATAAAATAAAAACGGACCTAAAATTTAATATAATGTTTTTAAAAAAAATGCACAATTTTGCGAAGATAAAATAAATATTAATCAAGTAAAAATACACTTTTCCAAATATCTATATGTGAAATATACAATAACTTAAAAATTAAATACATTAATTATTGCATTTTTAAGATAATTCTATTATAAGCAGTATAGGCAAAAAAAATTCAAATTTTAACTGTGGCAATATAAAATACGAATTATATTTGAATAGTTACAAAATTTTAACGTTCGGTAATATGTATATGTATAATAATATCGGTCTCTCCGAACCAAATGCTTTACTTTTAGAATAAAGCAGGCCTATCGTACTCTTTGTCCACTATGGTTGGTGGAATTTCCCAGAGCACGGCCTTTTAAAATAATTAAAGGCGTTTCGTCCTCGATCTCCAGCTTGGACTCCTCAGTAAGGAACTGGAGATCTTACCTTAGACGCCTGTCGCAAGATGATATGCGACGGCAGCAAGATGTTCTGCGGCTATATATATAGAAATTAGACGACGATCTCTCCAACGAGTGTAGAGAGATCGTCGTCTAATTTCTATATATATAGCCGCAGAACATCTTGCTGGCGTCGCATATCATCTTGCGACAGGCGTCTAAGGTAAGATCTCCAGTTCCTTACTGAGGAGTCCAAGCTGGAGATCGAGGACGAAACGCCTTTAATTATTTTAAAAGGCCGTGCTCTGGGAAATTCCACCAACCATAGTGGACAAAGAGTACGATAGGCCTGCTTTATTCTAAAAGTAAAGCATTTGGTTCGGAGAGACCGATATTATTATACATATATTTGAATAGATTTTCAAAAACTATTAATTTAGTAGCATTTAATTTAAATATTTTTTAAATTAATATTTCAAAATTGTATGGATATATAAGTGAGTAGATTATGTATATTTATAGAAAACAATATTTTAAATAATCAAGTATGTATTTATTAGAAACAGAAGGTTTTCTAAGGAATGAATTTGATTATAATAATCAAGATAAATATATGGGCTCTGTAACTAAAGGAAAAAATAAATTGGATATAATTATGGATTAAAACGCAAATTTTGAAAGAGGGTGCAAATTACGTATTACGGGAGAAATGGAAGAAACAGGTTTTTATTTATACGCCACTAAAATTATATTACTAGTTCTATAAAATTAATAAATATTAATAAAAAAATTTATTTATTTAAGAAGAAAGTTTTATTACTCTAAAAGTACAAAATATTAATGCCATAGAACTTTTGGCGATGATCCTTCGGCATTAAATAAATTAATTTTAGGAGGTGAAGTTCTATTTAGATCCGTTTAAATATTCCAAAATTTTCATAAGTAGATACTAAATACTACAATTTAGTAAGTATATGCTCTTTACTATTTTTGGTAAGTTAATTTTTCATTAACATTTATAATTATTAAAATATAAATTTAAGCTTTATAGGAATTCATATAGTTAAAAATTTACAGTTAACATTTAATGTCTTTATTTTTTTTATTACTATTATTCTGATTTCATTATACTAAATTTTGGTAAAAACTTTTATTTATAAATTATAATCGTATTTAAAAAAAAATTAAATTTTTGGTATAAAACAGGCCTATCGTACTCTTTGTCCACTATGGTTGGTGGAATTTCCCAGAGCACGGCCTTTTAAAATAATTAAAGGCGTTTCGTCCTCGATCTCCAGCTTGGACTCCTCAGTAAGGAACTGGAGATCTTACCTTAGACGCCTGTCGCAAGATGATATGCGACGGCAGCAAGATGTTCTGCGGCTATATATATAGAAATTAGACGACGATCTCTCCAACGAGTGTAGAGAGATCGTCGTCTAATTTCTATATATAGCCGCAGAACATCTTGCTGGCGTCGCATATCATCTTGCGACAGGCGTCTAAGGTAAGATCTCCAGTTCCTTACTGAGGAGTCCAAGCTGGAGATCGAGGACGAAACGCCTTTAATTATTTTAAAAGGCCGTGCTCTGGGAAATTCCACCAACCATAGTGGACAAAGAGTACGATAGGCCTGCTTTATTCTAAAAGTAAAGCATTTGGTTCGGAGAGACCGATATTATTATACATATATTTGAATAGATTTTCAAAAACTATTAATTTAGTAGCATTTAATTTAAATATTTTTTAAATTAATATTCAAAATTGTATGGATATATAAGTGAGTAGATTATGTATATTTATAGAAAACAATATTTTAAATAATCAAGTATGTATTTATTAGAAACAGAAGGTTTTCTAAGGAATGAATTGATTATAATAATCAAGATAAATATATGGGCTCTGTAACTAAAGGAAAAAATAAATTGGATATGATTATGGATTAAAACGCAAATTTTGAAAGAGGGTGCAAATTACGTATTACGGGAGAAATGGAAGAAACAGGTTTTTATTTATACGCCACTAAAATTATATTACTAGTTCTATAAAATTAATAAATATTAATAAAAAAATTTATTTATTTAAGAAGAAAGTTTTATTACTCTAAAAGTACAAAATATTAATGCCATAGAACTTTTGGCGATGATCCTTCGGCATTAAATAAATTAATTTTAGGAGGTGAAGTTCTATTTAGATCCGTTTAAAATATTCCAAAATTTTCATAAGTAGATACTAAATACTACAATTTAGTAAGTATATGCTCTTTACTATTTTTGGTAAGTTAATTTTTCATTAACATTTATAATTATTAAAATATAAATTTAAGCTTTATAGGAATTCATATAGTTAAAAATTTACAGTTAACATTTAATGTCTTTATTTTTTTTATTACTATTATTCTGATTTCATTATACTAAATTTTGGTAAAAACTTTTATTTATAAATTATAATCGTATTTAAAAAAAAATTAAATTTTTGGTATAAAACCCAATGCATTATAACAGTATCTCCAAAGTGTTGTGTGAATCGGTTTAATTTCTAACGTGTCCATGGTAGTGAAAAAGTAATATAATTTAAAACATTATTTAAAATAAATTTATTACGAAAAACCTTTTTCGAAATTAAAAATAGGGGTTTGGCGCGTGAAGCGCGCAGGGGGGCGAAGCCCCCTAGTATATATGGGGTATTCCACGTGAAGTGGTCCGATCAAAATTTTAAAATGCCCCAAATTTTGGGTACACATTGCAAATGTTTTTCAGAATACAGAAAAAAATTTTTAGGTACTGGAATTTATTAGTTCAAAAGTTATTCTAACCTCAAAAAGTGATCTTTTTCCAGTTTTTTTCAACACCAGCTGGGTTCATCGCTATTTAACTCAGTAGATTATGTATATTTATAGAAAACAATATTTTAAATAATCAAGTATGTATTTATTAGAAACAGAAGGTTTTCTAAGGAATGAATTTGATTATAATAATCAAGATAAATATATGGGCTCTGTAACTAAAGGAAAAAATAAATTGGATATGATTATGGATTAAAACGCAAATTTTGAAAGAGGGTGCAAATTACGTATTACGGGAGAAATGGAAGAAACAGGTTTTTATTTATACGCCACTAAAATTATATTACTAGTTCTATAAAATTAATAAATATTAATAAAAAAATTTATTTATTTAAGAAGAAAGTTTTATTACTCTAAAAGTACAAAATATTAATGCCATAGAACTTTTGGCGATGATCCTTCGGCATTAAATAAATTAATTTTAGGAGGTGAAGTTCTATTTAGATCCGTTTAAAATATTCCAAAATTTTCATAAGTAGATACTAAATACTACAATTTAGTAAGTATATGCTCTTTACTATTTTTGGTAAGTTAATTTTTCATTAACATTTATAATTATTAAAATATAAATTTAAGCTTTATAGGAATTCATATAGTTAAAAATTTACAGTTAACATTTAATGTCTTTATTTTTTTTATTACTATTATTCTGATTTCATTATACTAAATTTTGGTAAAAACTTTTATTTATAAATTATAATCGTATTTAAAAAAAAATTAAATTTTTGGTATAAAACCCAATGCATTATAACAGTATCTCCAAAGTGTTGTGTGAATCGGTTTAATTTCTAACGTGTCCATGGTAGTGAAAAAGTAATATAATTTAAAACATTATTTAAAATAAATTTATTACGAAAAACCTTTTTCGAAATTAAAAATAGGGGTTTGGCGCGTGAAGCGCGCAGGGGGGCGAAGCCCCCCTAGTATATATGGGGTATTCCACGTGAAGTGGTCCGATCAAAATTTTAAAATGCCCCAAATTTTGGGTACACATTGCAAATGTTTTTCAGAATACAGAAAAAAATTTTTAGGTACTGGAATTTATTAGTTCAAAAGTTATTCTAACCTCAAAAGTGATCTTTTTCCAGTTTTTTTCAACACCAGCTGGGTTCATCGCTATTTAACTCAAAATCTATCAACTTTTACTATAGAACATTATATGTAACATTCGTTGCTAATTATGTCTAGAATTTATCCTTCTGGGTTAGAATTTCCAATCTCAAGGTTAATGACAAATAAACTACATGTCAACATTCAACTTAAAAAAAAACTAACTTCGCCACAATTGATTTTTTTATCCAAAAGTCCAAAAGAAAGCTTGGAGCAATACCTTTCAAATGATCTGTAGCATTTTTATGGCCTTCAATTCTGTAAAAAGTTATGATAATTTAAAGAAAGACGAAATTTTTTTAAAAATTTAAATGGGAAATACCATGTTAATTTTTGTGAATTTTTTGTCTTTCTTTAAATTAGCATAACTTTTTGCAGAATTGAAGGCCATAAAAATGCTACAGATCATTTGAAAGGTATTGCTCCAAGCTTTCTTTTGGACTTTTGGATAAAAAAATCAATTGTGGCGAAGTTAGTTTTTTTTTAAGTTGAATGTTGACATGTAGTTTATTTGTCATTAACCTTGAGATTGGAAATTCTAACCCAGAAGGATAAATTCTAGACATAATTAGCAACGAATGTTACATATAATGTTCTATAGTAAAAGTTGATAGATTTTGAGTTAAATAGCGATGAACCCAGCTGGTGTTGAAAAAAACTGGAAAAAGATCACTTTTTGAGGTTAGAATAACTTTTGAACTAATAAATTCCAGTACCTAAAAATTTTTTTCTGTATTCTGAAAAACATTTGCAATGTGTACCCAAAATTTGGGGCATTTTAAAATTTTGATCGGACCACTTCACGTGGAATACCCCATATATATATATATACATATATATATATATATATAAATGTATTGTTGAATTTTCGAAAAATTGGGGTGAATCGGAAAGGCATATCCGTTCCTGGGGGGTGAATATTCAAAATTTGACCTCAGATTCGTGATCAGCGATATCAAAAACCCCTAGAATAGTGTTTTCATCGATTTTCGCGATTGCTGAAAACTTGTATTGATACAAAAAAATTACGGGCCTTGTGACTAATCCCAGCGGTCTAGAGGTTAAAAGCTGCAATTATGGCTCATTCTAATATAGATTAAGTACACGCTCTACCATTTGTTTTTCTTGGAATTCATTCAGCTTTCAAACAGGATATAAAAGCTGTTACTGCTGAGTTGGTAATTTGGTATATGGAGAAATTCTTCGCCTACCTTATGAGCTTCTCGCTTCCAATCCTAAGAACAAGATTCTCGACGATCCAAAAGGTTTTCTTTCGTGTTTGCGAAAATTCATGAGACATTTACAACTAATTTTGATATCAAGACATTGTCAACTTGTAGTTTTTGTTTTTATCACATTATCAAGTTGCACTCACGCGTCTTTAACGGTTGCCATGGTCAATATTTATCCTTCCTACCTTATCGGCAATCGTGATTATTAGTAATAAATTTGTAAATAAAACAGTATGTGAAAAAATAAGAGAAGAGGCGCCTTCATTTATTGATAATATAACTGTGTGCTGAATTTCAGATTAAAATTATATTGCGTTTTCGAGAAAAGTCTTGAAGAAAAAATAGCATTATTTCTGCTTATGTTTATTAGACGTAATACTGAGATCCGTCAAAATACAAAAGCAGTTATTATTCGAAACTTATTCTACGAAATAAGAATCGTACATTGCTAATAAATTTGTAATATTCTGATACTTTAAACTTATAGTGTCTTGGCAAAATATTCGAAATATATTAATAATACAATGATAGTATATTGATAATATAATGGCAATGGGTTGACAATATATTGGAAATACATTGATCATATAGTGAACATATAATCGGAATACATTGGTGGTATATCGATAACATATTCACAACATATTTGTATTATATCGGTTTTATTAGCAATATTGGGAGGCATAAAAAATTTGTAATACTGAAATATTTGCACATGTAGTGTATAAGTAATAAAAAAGTCTAAGATCCTTTGAAAAGTAAGCACCGATGTTCTTTGATCCTAAATATTTCTGTAAATAACGACAACTCTCCGTTTTCTCCGTAGGTACTTTTTCATCTGAATTGCCCAGCGGAAGCGTTGGCATGCATAAAAAATTCAAAATACTGAAATATTTGCACTTTTCGCGGATAAGTAAAATTAAGCGTCATTGTTCTTTGACCATAAATATTTCTGTAAATAGCGACAATTTTCCGTTTTCTTAGTAAGTACTTTTCCATCAGAACTGAAAGCCACAAAAAAGCTACAGACTGTTCAAAAGTATCGCTTCAAGCTTTTTTTAAGACTTTTGGATGAAAAATAGTTTATGTGACATTGACCTTCATATTAGAAATTCTAACCCAGAATGATAAATTTTAGAGATAGCCAGCAACCGATGTATCATATATCATATAATTATAATGTATTATAGTAAAAGTTGATGGGTATTAAATTAAATAGCGGTAAGCACAGGTGGCGTTAAAAAAATTTGAAAAAATTCACTTTTTGAGCTAAGATTAATTTTTAAACAAATAGATTCCAGTATCTAAAAATTTTTTTCTGTTTTCCGAATGTGCAACATATTACAACTTTGTGGCAAATATGTTACCAGTATCTTACCAATATATTAATAAAATATTACTTATGTCGACTGTAGTATAACTAAATTAATTAATATTTTTATCGGTCTTACAGTCAATTATATGGGCAGTCAGATTGCCCCTACTTATAATCTCCCCCGAAGAATCTATAAAAATAATAAAAATAAAAAATAAAAAATAAAAACACTAACTGAAAATAAAAACAAATTGTTAATAAAGCAATCTGACTGCCCCCTGCACCAACAATCTACTAACCCCAAATATGCTGTCCGACGTTTCGAGCTCACTGCTGCTCCTCATCAGGGACTGAAATGAAAAACTATTCCACACGATATTTATATCCTCAAAAAAGCCTCCCCACTCCAAGGACCCACACCTAAATAAATTCACACCAATAAACTAAATTAAGTTAAGATAGGATGATAAATCTTATTTAATTTACTTGACTCTAACATTAAATTAACATTCTTATCATTCTTAAATATATGGGGTATTCCACGTGAAGTGGTCCGATCAAAATTTTAAAATGCACCAAATTTTGGGTACACTTTGCAAATGTTTTTCAGAATACAGAAAAAAATTTTTAGGTACTGGAATCTATTTGCTCAAAAGTTATTCTAACCTCAAAAAGTGAATTTTTCCATATTTTTTTCAACACCAGCTGGGTTTACCGCTGTATAACTCAAAATCTATCAACTTTTACTATAGAACATTATATGTAACATTCGTTGCTAATTATATCTAGAATTTATTCTTCTGGGTTAGAATTTCTAATCTCAAGGTCAATGTTACATAAACTACATGTCAGTATTCAACTTGAAAAAAGTGCAAGTGCGCCACCTTTGATTTTTTCATCCAAAAGTCTAAAAGAAAGCTTGGAGCAATACCTTTCAAATGGTCTGTAGCATTTTTATGGCCTCCAATTCTGTAAAAAGTTATGACAATTTAAAGAAAGACAAAAAATTCACAAAAATTAACATGGTAATTCTCATTTAAATTTTTAAAAAAATTTCGTGTTTCTTTAAATTGTCATAACTTTTTACAGAATTGGAGGCCATAAAAATGCTACAGACCATTTGAAAGGTATTGCTCCAAGCTTTCTTTTAGACTTTTGGATGAAAAAATCAAAGGTGGCGCACTTGCACTTTTTTCAAGTTGAATACTGACATGTAGTTTATGTAACATTGACCTTGAGATTAGAAATTCTAACCCAGAAGAATAAATTCTAGATATAATTAGCAACGAATGTTACATATAATGTTCTATAGTAAAAGTTGATAGATTTTGAGTTATACAGCGGTAAACCCAGCTGGTGTTGAAAAAAATATGGAAAAATTCACTTTTTGAGGTTAGAATAACTTTTGAGCAAATAGATTCCAGTACCTAAAAAATTTTTTCTGTATTCTGAAAAACATTTGCAAAGTATACCCAAAATTTGGTGCATTTTAAAATTTTGATCGGACCACTTCACGTGGAATACCCCATATGAATATTCTCAAGACTTTCTCTTTTAAATTTATTCATAATATTTTGTTCTAAAATTTCTACATTATTAAAATCAAATGAATGAACAAAATCTAAACAATGCTCTTTCAAACCTGATGTGACAGATACACTCCTCTAACTATATTTATAATCATAAATTCTCTTTTTCAAATATTTACTAGTTTGACCAATCGAACATTTATCACAATCAATACAATTTATTTTATGAACAACTCCAGATTTATCATCCTTTCTATCTCTATCCTTACAATTATTAAACAAAAAACTTAAATTATTAATATTTCTAAAATTCTTTCAGATAAACCTCTAACATACGGTATAACAACAAATGCATCATTTTTAATATCTACTCTAACTTTTAATTTACTATTATAAATTTGATTCACTCTCTCTTCAATCACTCTATTAATCAAATCTATCGGATAATTATTAATAACAAAAGTTTTTTTAACTAAATCCAAATTTACTTTTCTAAAATCACCGTGTGACAGTCCAACGGCACGGTCAATAACACCTTTCAACGCACCAATCTTGTCACTGAATTGGTGATGAGAATGGAAATTTAAAAATCTACCCGACCAAGTAGGCTTTCTATACCAATTTAATTTAACTTTATTTTTATCATCTCTAACAACTTTAATATCTAAAAAATTTAATTCTTTATCAATCTCAACCTCTACTCTAAATTTAATTCTATCATGAATCGATTTAAAAACATCAACCATTTCATCAACAAAACATTCAGGTACTATCGTAAAGATGTCATCAACAAATCTACTAAAAATCATTGGTTCAAAACTCAATTTTGACAAAGCAATGCCCTCTAACTTTTCCATTACCAAATTAGCTATTACAGGTGACAACGGTGATCCCATTGGGCATCCATATCTGTGTTCATAAAAATCTTTATCAAAAGAAAAAAACGTATTATTAAATACTAAATTAAGTGCTTTGGTAAATTCATTAATATCTAAAATAGTATATAAACTAATATCTGACCATTTTTCTATTATTATATCATTCACAAAATCTAAAGGAACGTTTATAAACAAAGATACAACATCCAATGAGATCATTTTACAATTATTCGGAATAATCATATCTTTCATCATATTATAAAAACTCCAACTATCTTTAATATAAGAATTTGTTTTACCAACTACATTAACTAAAATATCAGACAAAAATCTAGCAAGTTTATAAGTAGGAAAATTAATAGATGATATAATTATTCTATATGTCAGCTTTTCTTTGTGAATCTTAGGAAGCCCATAACATTTTGCTACTGTACCATTTTCACATTTTAAATATTTAAAAGTTTTATCATCAATATAATCTTTCTTTCTCCAACAATAAAGTAACTCCTTTAATTTATCTTGCAATTTATTAATATGTGGATTCCTAATTTTCTTATATGTAGTGTCATCATTCAAAAGGAGCTTAATCCGATCTATAACATCTTTTTTATACGAAACTACTGTTATATTACCTTTATCGGCTTTCTGAAAAATTATCTCTGGATTTTCCTTCAAGAAATCCTTAGTTATTTTTAATTCACGAAATAAATTACTATTTAAAAAATTATAATATTAACTTTCTTTTTTAAAATTACCTACCACTTTGATCAAAGATCCTCTACATTTAGTTTTGAAATTTTCTTCAAAACCTATTATTCTACTTTCAATATCAGCAACTATTTCTTTAATGGGAAGATCCCTCCTAAAATATGGTAGACCAAACCTAGAACCCCTTGACATGATATTTACCACTTCCCTAGGTATAACACTATCGGTAAGATTCTTGAACCAATTATCATTAATCTCAGAATTATTCAATTGATTGAAATGAGAGTTTTTTTTATATAATAATAATTCAAATTTTCTTTTCAAATATTTTCTTTTATCATATTTAACCCTATTAAAGTGACTCTCTTGATTAAACATAAAATGTTTTAAATCATTCAAATTTAAATTTCTAAATAAATAATTTCTCAAATCTAATAAAAATCCATTCAAACGGTGAATTTCAAAATTTAAATCTCTAATTTCAAAATTTTATAATCTATTCTTAAAAAAGAAAACACTCTTGTTTAAATCATGAGAGACTCTTTTCCTATAATCCTGATAAAAACCAACATCTCTAAATTTATCATCAATATGTTTTGGAAAAATATTTGATTTTTTACATCTCATAAGAAAAGTTAATTGTTCACTTAAATTTATAATTCTAACCACCCCTTTTAACCATTTAGAACAATAATCTTTCACTATCCTCCCATATTTTAATTCGATATGTCTAAAATAAAACATATTAACCCTTAATAGACCTTTATTAAATTAATAAAATATTACATTGTCGACTGTAGTATAACTAAATTAATTAATATTTTTATCGGTCTTACAGTCAATTATATGGGCAGTCAGATTGCCCCTACTTATAATCAGCCCCGAAGAATCTATAAAAATAATAAAAATAAAAAATAAAAAATAAAAAATAAAAACACTAACTGAAAATAAAAACAAATTATTAATAAAGCAATCTGACTGCCCCCCTGCACCAAAAATCTACTAACCCCAAATATCTGATTGCCCATTTGACACTTTTCGCCACCAAAGTTCAGAGATTCACTGTACGATGAATTCGACTGAATAAAATTTATGGAACCACTGTATCTTATGTTTTGAATGTCGCTCTTTCGAGTGGTGATGGTTAGAAATTTAAATTGAATTTGTTTATGCAAAAATTGCAAATAACGAAAAAAAATACTGTTTTTATTTATTTTTTTTTTTAAATCAAATTATTTTTTGCTTTTGCATTTTCCTAACAACTTATTACCGATTAATATCGCGTCCATGGACCCGAAACTAAAAATTATTGGCCTAAGATTAATAATAAAAATTTTTTATCCATACAAAATGGCGTCCGAAACAATAAATTTTACTTTTAATCTTCAGCAATTTTTTTCTCGATTTCTATGGGGTTCAGGAAAAATTTCCTAAGAATAAAGACGTCTTAAAATTGATCAAAGAATACTCTCAAATTTTTTCAGAACCGTGAAAGGAAATTTTTCATTTCCCGGAAAATGAAAAAATTGAAATTTTTGAAAAATTGTTTTAAAAATCTGAAAAAATTTGAGGGTATTTTCTGACCAATTTTAAGACTTTTTTATTCTTAGGAAACTTTTTCTGAACCCCATAGAAATCGAGAAAAAAATTGCCGAAGTGTTTCGAAATCATCAATCATAAAACTCTTAGGAGTATTGAAAAATATTCTCATTTAGCCGACAAATGCTGTTGCCGTTGCCCGACTCTCACCACGAGGTGGTAAACGTAATTTTGAGAGCCGTTTTTTTTTGCATTTTATGATTTTTTTTTCTAATTTTTTTATTTTTCCTTTTTAATTTTGATTATGAGTTGAGAAGCATGACGAACACACATAAATTTTGCAGGTTTTGCACATTTTCTGTGTTCTTGAATTACATATTCTGGCGTATTTGCAACAGTAATGCTTTCGTGTACTTTTTCATTTTTATGCTTGTCAAGTTAGTATTTTGCAATTTCCAAAGATATGTCTTTGGTTCTAACTTTGTTTTCGTGAACTAAATTTCGAATTACAGTTGCATTGGTAATAGACGATTGTATTAATTTACAAAAAATCGACCAAGTCCATTTTTTGGATCGTATTTGTGGAAGTAAATTGCTACAATGAGCATCATGTTGATCGATGCCCCCCATGAACATATTATACAGTCTAAATGCTATAGGAAATGGTTTTTTTTCTTTGGAGTGACTGATTTTCGAGTATCTTCTAACGCTACTTATAGGGGTAACTCCAGCTGCTGTTGACAAAACTGAAACGGGTTTTGAATCCATGACGGTTATAAAATTGAGCCCACTATTTTTTTCATGTTTGACTATGTAAGTACCTCTTTTAGCTTTTTTATCCAGAGAATTTTTTTCTTTTACTCTGTCGGATCGAACAGTTCCTGTAGCAATAAGACCAACTTCTTTCAAGTGTACTAATAAGTCTGGATTGCAGAAGTAATTATCAAAATACAAATGATAAAAACGTAGTTTTCTTGGAGATAACGTTGAAAGTAATTGTTGGACCATAAGCATTACAACTCGACTACCCACAGCACATTTCGCTAATTTCAATTCATTATCTGATGAATAAATGTTTGATCCTTGACCGCAACATATATCTAAATCAAATAAGTATCCTTCTAGACTGCATATTGCCCACATTTTTATGCCAAACCTATCAGGTTTATTTGGCATAAATTGCAAGACTGGAGCTCGGCCATGGAATTTGACCATCATCTCATCGATGGATAAGGCCGTAGAGAAAAAGCCGAATTGTAAAATGTTTTTTTTAAATATATTCAATATATTTCTTACTCTCCAAACCTTGTCATGTTCATTTTTATCTTGCAGTTTACTAAATTTTGTTTCGCTTGATTTTCAGAAACTTGTCGCGGCTTATGGCAGATGCAATCGGATTACAGCGTAACAACTCATTCGAAGACCAATAATCTCTTTGAGATTTACGATTATTGAATATTGTTGTAATGATTATTCCTAAAAAAATATCCAATTCATTAGCAGTTAGCTGATATCCGTTAATATTTGTATTTTTTATAATACAATCTTTTAGATCGCTAGAGAAAAATAACTCGAACAACTGAACCGAAGATAAAGTTTTAATAAATTTTTTTGTTTTATCATAAGTAAAGTATTATTTTTTGGTATTTCATGATATTGCTTTTCTCCAATTATCCATTTGTATTCGTGATTTGGGGCTAATTTTTTTGATTTTCCTGATAACTATTTCGTACCTGCTTGTAGGATATTTTTGGAATATGCGTTATGCCACTTGAGAAATCATGTGATTCCGTGTCAGATTCTGAACTTGAATCAGAAGATCCAGAATTATTCCAACAAGGGAGGTAAACAGCATTCTCAGTGCCATTCGCATTTTCTTCCACTTCAATGAGATTTTCTCGAACGCGTTTTTGGCTTTTCTTTTGAGGTGGGTGTGACATTTCAAAGAGTAAATAAGCAAATGACAATAGTTCATTCACTTTTGATTACCGGCAAGCGTATGAGAAAAATAACTACCCAAGAATAACTATGATGAGCTACAAAAATAATCCAGTGGACTATCGAAATAACGTGGTATATTGATGTAAACAATATGAAGTATTGATATACAGTAAATATTTTTATGTACAATAAAAATGTCTATAAAAGTGTTACATTTGTGATTGATGATTTCGAAACACTTCGGCAATTTTTTTCTCGATTTCTATGAGGTTCAGGAAAAATTTCCTGAGAATAAAAAAGTCTTGAAATTGGTCAGAAAATACCCTCAAATTTTTTCAGATTTTTAAAACAATTTTTCAAAAATTTCAATTTTTTCATTTTCCGGGAAATCAAAAATTTCCTTTTACGGTTCTGAAAAAATTTGAGAGTATTCTTTGATCAATTTTAAGACGTCTTTATTCTTAGGAAATTTTTCCTGAACTCCATAGAAATCGAGAAAAAAATTGCTGAAGATTAAAAGTAAAATTTATTGTTTCGGACGCCATTTTGTATGGATAAAAAATTTTTATTATTAATCTTAGGCCAATAATTTTTAGTTTAGGGTCCATGGACGCGATATTTATCGGTAATAAGTTGTTAGGAAAATGCAAAAGCAAAAAATAATTTGATTTAAAAAAAAAAATAAATAAAAACAGTATTTTTTTTCGTTATTTGCAATTTTTGCATAAACAAATTCAATTTAAACTTCTACCCATCACCACTCGAAAGAGCGACATTCAAAACATAAGATACAGTGGTTCCATAAATTTTATTCAGTCGAATTCATCGTACAGTGAATCTCTGAACTTTGGTGGCGAAAAGTGTCAAATGGGCAATCAGATATTTGGGGTTAGTAGATTTTTGGTGCAGGGGGGCAGTCAGATTGCTTTATTAATAATTTGTTTTTATTTTCAGTTAGTGTTTTTATTTTTTATTTTTTATTTTTTATTTTATTATTTTTATAGATTCTTCGGGGCTGATTATAAGTAGGGGCAATCTGACTGCCCATATAATTGACTGTAAGACCGATAAAAATATTAATTAATTTAGTTATACTACAGTCGACAATGTAATATTTTATTAATTTAATAAAGGTCTATTAAGGGTTAATATGTTTTATTTTAGACATATCGAATTAAAATATGGGAGGATAGTGAAAGATTATTGTTCTAAATGGTTAAAAGGGGTGGTAACAGTATTTTTTTTCGTTATTTGCAATTTTTGCATAAACAAATTCATTTTAGGGACTTCTAACCATCACCACTCGAAAGAGCGACATTCAAAACATAGGATACAGTGGTTCAATAAATTTTATTCAGTCGAATTCATCGTACAGTGAATCTCTGAACTTTGGTGGCGAAAAGTGTCCGGTCAGGCGCTAATGGGTTAAAGAAATAGTTGCTGATATTGAAAGTAGAATAATAGGTTTTGAAGAAAATTTCAAAACTAAAAGTAGAGGATCTTTGATCAAAGTGGTAGGTAATTTTAAAAAAGAAAGTTAATATTATAATTTTTTAAATAGTAATTTATTTCGTGAATTAAAAATAACTAAGGATTTCTTGAAGGAAAATCCAGAGATAATTTTTCAGAAAGCCGATAAAGGTAATTTAACAGTAGCTTCGTATAAAAAAGATGTTATAGATCGGATTAAGCTCCTTTTGAATGATGACACTACATATAAGAAAATTAGGAATCCACATATTAATAAATTGCAAGATAAATTAAAGGAGTTACTTTATTGTTGGAGAAAGAAAGATTATATTGATGATAAAACTTTTAAATATTTAAAATGTGAAAATGGTACAGTAGCAAAATGTTATGGGCTTCCTAAGATTCACAAAGAAAAGCTGACATATAGAATAATTATATCATCTATTAATTTTCCTACTTATAAACTTGCTAGATTTTTGTCTGATATTTTAGTTAATGTAGTTGGTAAAACAAATTCTTATATTAAAGATAGTTGGAGTTTTTATAATATGATGAAAGATATGATTATTCCGAATAATTGTAAAATGATCTCATTGGATGTTGTATCTTTGTTTATAAACGTTCCTTTAGATTTTGTGAATGATATAATAATAGAAAAATGGTCAGATATTAGTTTATATACTATTTTAGATATTAATGAATTTACCAAAGCACTTAATTTAGTATTTAATAATACATTTTTTTCTTTTGATAAAGATTTTTATGAACAAAGATATGGATGCCCAATGGGATCACCGTTGTCACCTGTAATAGCTAATTTAGTAATGGAAAAGTTAGAGGGTATTGCTTTGTCAAAATTGAGTTTTGAACCAATGATTTTTAGTAGATTTGTTGATAACATCTTTACGATAATACCTGACAGGGATCGGCAAAATGGTAATTTGTAATTATTATTACTTCATTTTATATGTATTTATGAATTGAGATAGACGATTTTTTCATTATTTACTTAATGGTTAATGAAAATTAAAAATTATCCATTAATCAATTAATGGTTAATGAAAATTAAAAATTATCCATTAATCAATTAATGGTTAATGAAAATTAAAAATTATCCATTAATCAATTAATGGTTAATGAATATTAAAAATTATCCATTAATCAATTAATGGGTAATGAAAATTAAAAATTATCCATTAATCAATTAATGGTTAATGGAAGAAAAAAATTAATCATTAACCTTGTAGTGGTTAATGAAAAACCAAAGATTATCCATTAACCGAGTAATGGTTAATGAAATGAAAAGATTACCCAGTAAGCGAGTAATGGTTAATTGAAAAATTAAAAATTAAGTATTACTTCGCCTCGGCTTTTTTACTTTAATTAACATTACAATTATTCTACACATGTAATTTATAATTATTTATTAAATACAGTGTCTGAACAGTTAAAAGATGTAACAGCTATTAAAATAAAATTAAGAATCAGGATAGACAGTATCATTTAGTTTACATTAACAAAGATCAACCGTTATTTCAAAACTAAATTAGAATTTTATTTTACGCATTTATTGCTCTGCACTGTTTTGCGAAAACAGAAATAAGCATTGTACGAGGGAGCTACGCGCTAATAGCACTTAGCAGCGGTTTTTTAAAAGTGCTTTTTTTTACGTTTATTAGTCCTTTTAAGTTTCTCTTCAATTTTCAATTTTCAAATTTCCCGCTTGAAAAAGTTCTATGTATATAACAAAAGGACACACAATTGAAGATACGGCTGAATTGTCAAGACGCGGAAACTAATCATAAGCGATCATAATTCATTAATCAACAGGTGTTTGACACGTTCACAACTGCCGACATTCGAAATATACAATGTATAAGATTTAATTTGTGTTTACAAGTTTGTGTTGACAAAATTATTATCGTGGTTTATGCAGCTGAGAACGGTGATTAGTCACGTAAGTACTGTTTTTCATTATTAAGTGCAGTATTAATAAACTTATTAGTAGTAATAAAACAATAATAAATAATAATAAATAATAATAAAATAGTAATTATTACTATAAACTTAGTAGTAGGGCTATTATTTGACGGGTGAACTCATTCTTGTCCAGCCACTTTCTTATATACATATGTTTTTCATTCATAAACAAATTATTATTATTATTATTATTTTTTTTTTACACGTTCTTATTTTGCACCGTATTATTATTTTACGTAAAATTAACACGAAATATTTTACACACTTAATATATTGTTAGTCATTTATAACGTTAATATTATACACTTTAATTTATACACATTCAATTGGCGCACTTAACTATTTTGCACATTGTAGAATTAAGTATGCACATAACGATAATTATTCTACACATACTGTTTTTTTTTACACATGAATATTTTGCACAATTATCTATTACTCAGGCAAATATTTACTTATAAGAGCAATACGTATATATATGGGTCAAAAATTACTTTTTTAAAAAACTGTGCGCGCGGGTTCTTTGGATATTTGGATTTGGACAGTGCACCGGGTTAAAAACATTTTTTTTCGGGTTTCGCAGTTGCTTTTATAGTTTTTGGGTATAAACACGACCACGTATTCTTTCTATTGTTCAAGTCTTTATAAACGAGTTTATAATTAAATTAGATTATCTATGTCGAGAGAAATATATTTGTATTTGTATATGGGAGCGTCTACAAAAAGCGGGCCACCAAGCGCGCTCGACGGGTTTTTCGCGCAAAAGGCGCTCTGTTCAACTCGCTTACAAATTAACCCTTGACTTTAAAAAAACTAAGCCCAAGATATAAATTGAAAGATTTTTTTCTCAGCTTTCGAGTGGTGTGGTTATTTTTATTTAAGAATGCGTTTTAAGGGTTGAAAAAGTGATTTGAAAGTTGAAAACGATTTTACTTATTGTAGAACAAGTAATCAATCACCAAATACCGCGCATTGCTGCGCGGAGCGCCCGATCGCGTGGTTTGCTCGGCCGCCGCCGTACCCTACCAATTAACTTAATATTAAATTTAGTATAATTTTAATCTAAATATTATTTTCTTTGTTATTCTATTCTCTTTTGTTTCTTTGTTGAGCTGGACTGGCCTTTTTATAATAGTTTCAGTCAAAGATTTATAATACTTTTGTTTTTTTCTGATATTTTGCTTTTGTTATACTTAACTGAACTGATATTTTCATAACAGTTTTTGACTCAACTGCAGATTTATTTGTCTTTCCTTTTCTAATTGTAGGAAATATTATATTATGGACGCTCCCATATTTCTATTAAAAACTATAAATATATTTGTATATATAAATTTGTATTTCCCGCTTCAAAACTTAATATTTTTAAAATTACAAAAGCAACATGTAAACGAAACATTATTCAGTAGTTTTGTTAATCTTTTTTACTACAATATTTTATATTATATGAAAATTATATATATTATTATTCTTATAAATTCATATAATTATTTTTATTTTTCTTATAAGTAATATAAAAAGTCGTGTGTTAGGGACATTTTGCGACGATATTTTTTTCTACCGTTTAATTTTTTCTTTCGAATGAACAATGACTAATAATGCAATAAAATTTTCCATAAAGGATATGTCTATAAATCAAGAACAAAATTCAGAGCCAAGTTTATCTGAAACCGTTGTTGACGTAGGAGTCATTAAACCAATTAATTTGAGCGATGAGTGTAAGCGACGTTCACATTTAGATGGTACATGGTTTACACCTGATCTGTCTAAATCAACGGCAAAAACAATTTATGCAGTTTGTCAGCTATGTCTTAAGCAGCATAATAAGACTACTGGTATTAAGGGAACCCTCGCAACTCTTTCCAATTTCAAAACTCATTTAAAGGTAAGATACCAACATTCATAACAATTAGTTAAAATTCAAGGCTTGGAACATAAAGAAAGTCATTTTCAATTCTTATTTACTTTCAGAGGGTACACCCGAAAGAAGTTGATGGTTTTGAGCAATACTGTTTCGCCAAAAAACAAAAACTCAATGACGGCGAAAAAATTTCTCGCAGGATATATTGTAATTTTTCGCAAGAACAATTCGATGAAAATATCTTAAATTTTATAGCTGATTCATTTTCACCGTATGATTTAGTCCAGAGATCATCATTTCGTAAAATATTTGACGGTAACTAATTTTTTTATTTTCAAAGTATTTTATACCTTCGGAATACCATGCAAATTGCCGAAATTAATTATTCTAACTCATTAATATTGCGTTTGATTAAATAATTTAAAATTCGGTTTTTCGTAAATAGATGTATTGGTTTCATTATTATAGATTTGGAAGTAAAACAAGGTGATAAGTCTCTTCGTCATATGTCAACGAAAACTCTGACGAGAAAAATGGAAGAATTTCACAGTAAGAAAATGTCGCAAATAACGGAAGAAATTTCTCGTGTTAAGTATGTATGTACCACTGCAGATGTGTGGACAAGCCGCCATCGTCGTTTTATGGGAGTAACAGCGCATTGGATGGATGAAGTATCTTTAAAAAGAGTTTCTTATGCCATTGCATGTCAACGTTTCCCAGGAAGTCATACACACGACAGAATTGCGAAAATTTTAAACGAAATACACTTGAAATATGGTCTTACGGGAGAAAAGCTAGTAGCGACAGTGACGGACAATGGCTCCAATTTTGTTAAGGCTTTTCAGGAATTCGGAGTTAGATCTGATCTATTAGAGTCAATAGGTTAAAATATACACATTAAAAGTTCCACGTTTTGATATTTCCCGTTGTTTTAAACTAATAAATGTAATATTCAAATGTACTATTTTCAGATGAAATGGAAACGGAAGATGTATCAGAAAATCCCAATGAAAACGATTCCGTTACCGTATTGCTTATGAGTGATATCGTTTCAACATTGCTTCCTGCCCATAGAAGATGTGCCTCTCATACTTTAAATTTAATTGCTACTACTGATACTTTAAAGGGCATTGAATCGAATGAAAGCTTAAAGTTAATGTACAATGATGTTATAAATAAATGTAACACATTGTGGTCGCAGTTAAGATCTCCAAAAAAATCGGAAATAATACTTGAAGTATTAGGAGAAGCTTTGAAGCGGCCTGTAATTACACGCTGGAACTCATTTTTCGATTCTTTTGTGCAACTTCTTAAATTGAAAGAAAAGTTAGAGGATCTGAGTGCGGAATTAGATTTGAATACCTCTCTTTTGACTGAAGATTTTATGTAAGTTATATAATTAAATTCACATAGAAATACGCAAGTTAAGCAATTTTACAATCCAATTTTTGAAAAAAGTCAAATTTTAACATATTCTTACATGAAAAATTTCATTTTATATATTAGTTGCACTACTTAGCACTAAGCAGCGGTTTTTTTTTCTTATTTTGCAGATTTTTGGAAGAGTACGTTAAGTGCAATGAGCCAATTGCGCAAGCTCTTGATCTCATGCAGGGTGAAAATGATTCGTCCCTTGGGTACTTATTACCAACCATTATTTCTACTCGTAATAAGTTGCAAAAGTTGAAGAATGAACCTTTTCATTATTGCAAGGAATTGATCACAACATTAATCGACAGCTTAGAAAAAAGGTAAATATATTTTGCATTTTTAAAAAAAAAGATCAAGTTTTACTGAGTTCATCTCAATCTTATATCATTTTCAGATTTACAAATTATTTTAATATCGTAGAGGAAGGTATCTCAGCAGCTATAGCGGCTGCTACTCATCCAAAGTTTAAGTTGCGATGGCTACATTGTCTTGAGAAAACGGCGAGGGAGAGGGTAATGAAAGCTGTGAAAGAAGGAATGGATTCGTGTGATCAATCTAAGCAAGAAGATCCTATTATTGAACCGATGGACATCAGTAGTGACGGTTTTGATTTTGATGGTGGAAACCAAATGGACGTTGTTTCACAGAACGTCATCGGGAAAGATTCCCATGATGAGGAATTTAAAAGCTTTTGCCAGGATCGAATTTGCGAATTACACATTCTACACAAGTATCCTGTAGTAAAAGCTACATTTATTAAATTCAATACGATTCTTCCATCCTCTGCTTCTGTAGAACGAATGTTTAATCTCGCTACGATGTGGAATATTCCGCGGTTCAATCGCTTAAGTAATGAACATTTTGAACAGCGAGTCCTTTTGAAGGCTAACATGAAGAACGAATAAAAAAGCATATTGAAATAAATATAAATATATACAAAGAGGTACAATCGAATATATATGAATATATGATGATTGTTGTATAATGAAGATTAAGATATTAAGATAATTTAAAATATTACGAAGAATGCTTATCTTCATAATGGTATTTATAAATGATATTTATGAATGAAGTTTAGACACGTATTTTTAAGTTTGTAAATTATCTTAAGCTTTATGTTATTCATTAAATAATGAAATAATATGGTATATGAATCATTTATGTTATTATCACAGTAAGTAAATTATATTTCATCATTAAATCATAAAACATGATCTTATTATATCTTATATTTTCTGCCCTTGTCAATCAATATACTATTTACTTTTTAATAAATGAATTGGTTATTAACTATTAGTAACCTAAAAATACAAAAAGTAACTAATTGCGATAGCATCATTTTCGACGATAATTTGGTCAAAATTTATAGGCACAAGATTAATGGGTAATCTTTTCATTGCATTAACCATTACTCGGTTAATGGGTAATTTTTTTTCCATTAACCATTACTCGGTTAATGGATAATCTTTGGTTTTTCATTAACCACTACAAGGTTAATGATTAATTTTTTTCTTCCATTAACCATTACAAGGTTAATGATTAATTTCTTTCTTCCATTAACCATTACTCGGCTAATGGTTAATATTTTTTTCCATTAACCATTATTCGGTTAATGGCTAATTTTTTTTTGCCATTAACCATTAATTGGTTAATGGCTAATTTTTTCTTTAAATTATCCATTAACTAAATAATGGAAAAATTACTTACTTCAATTAACGAGTTACTAATGTATCGTTAATTAAAGCAAATAATATTAATGAATTAATCATTAACGCCGATCTCTGATACCTGAATGTTTTGTTGATGAAATGGTTGATGTTTTTAAATCAATTCATGATAGTATTAAATTTAGTCGGACAGCATATTTTGGGTTAGTAGATTTTTGGTGTAGGGGGGCAGTCAGATTGCTTTATTAACAATTTGTTTTTATTTTCAGTTAGTGTTTTTATTTTTTATTTTTATTATTTTTATAGATTCTTCGGGGCTGATTATAAGTAGGGGCAAGCTGACTGCCCATATAATTGCCAATATATTGCGAAGACACTAAATGTATATTGGTAAACTATCAGAATATTACTAATTTATTAGCAATATGTGATTATTATCTCGTAGAATATGTTTCGAATCATAACTGCAAAAGTATGGCAGAGATCTAACAGAAGTACTGTATTAAATTGTGAGATATATTGCTAAAATAATGCGAAATTTAAAAAGAATCATAAAGAATATAGTAAAACGTTTCGCAAATTGTATCCTTGAAGCTATCTAAGTAGGTATTTTAAAAGTCATCCGAAATTAAACAGAAAAGTATGTATAATAGTTTCATAAAAATGTCATCCAAGAAATATGTCGGAAAGTTTCCAAAAGTATATAATTTTCCACAGAAAGTTTTGTAAAATTCTAACAAAATTATAGCAAAAGTTTTGTGGAAGTATTTCTAACATTTTGGGGAAGTATTACGAAAGTCTGGCGAAAGTGCGGAATTGTAGCAGAAATCTCGCATAATTTTTTTCTATTCTGATTAAAATAAAAATTTTATACCGAATAAACTTTGTAAACCTATACTAGTGCGTTAATAAAATCTCGGAAGTATGGCTAGATGACCAGTATGAAATGTTAGAAAAACTTCTACGAGACTTCTGTTATATTTGATAGATTATAACTGTGACAAGGTATGTAATACCTGTCATAATAATAAGCGAGCGAGTCCCAACACAAACTAGCCTACCTACCCTCACATCTCTAAGCCTACCTAGCCTAACCGAAGCTCCCCAAATCCCCAATACTTCTCTCAGTTCCCTCCACGTAGCACATGGAAGCAGCATATCAGGAGAGGCGATACAACTTCCAGGAGGCTTCGCACCAGGACCATGAAGCAGCCTACGATGGCCCAAGGTGCTAGATGGAGCAGCACGAGCAGCAACATGACATCCAGGTAGCTGTAAAACAGTTAGATAAGTAATAATAATCCTAATTAGGAGGAGACAAGGAAGCATGTAGTTGCACACAGTAACTGACAGCTACATATTAGGAGAGGATTGGAAGTGAGGTTATGGTAATCATAACATTACCATAACTCTCAATTAATAATTAGTAAATAATACGCAGCACTCCCTCGGGAGTTAGATATTCACCTAGGAAGCAGCCAGAATCCCCACAGCAACGCAGCATCGAAGAAGAGAAGCAGTCACTGACTCGACGCGCACCAGCTGAGCAGCCACCGTGAGAGCGAGTGAGAGAGAAGACTCGAAGATCAGCCGTCCCGTCTTCACCTGCAACAGAGTGGACTCATTAGCCGATGAATTGACATCACGAAGGAACGATCATAAAGGCTTACCTGGTTTATAGCATCACCGAGAACACTGTCCTCTCCGTGGGAAGCAGCAGCCCCGGCAACGTCGTCCGCCTTGATAAACATGGCCGCGAGCACGCACTACACGAGGCGCGCGAGACGACGGCGGCCGACGGGCGACTCGACGCGAGAAGCTGCGCGCGCACGTCGGGCCCGAGCAGCGAAGCAGCGAACGAGCCCGAGCTCGAGAGAGCTCATCGGGACGCCATCGAGGCTACATCGATAGACCGAGTCACGACGAATACGAATCGATATTTGTGTGTGTGTGCGAGAGCAATTGACTGAGAGCAGCGAAATCCGAGGAGACGGTCTCCACGTTGTTAAGGTGGGTGCACGCCTGCACTGGATAATCGTATTTCCTCCAACGCGTAAGTGTGCTTCCCCTTTTTCTCCCCTCCCCTTCCCTCGCGCAGCAGGTAGCAGCAGCTCGTACGCAGACGAGCTTGTCGATAAGAGCAATTTGCCGCGATTGTACGCGGCTGGCGCCCAATATACTTATTTTATATTATTAATAAATTAATATTAATATAATCCCCAGCGTGACCGTTACATAACAATATTTCTAAACAAATGTAAGGTGGCAGATCGCTATTTGATTTAGAAAATATAGTATTTTTTAATGATTAAATCCATAAATAAACAAAAAATAAAAAAAATAATATTTATAAGTTTATAAACAAAAATACGATTTTTTTTCCTAAAGATATAGCACAGACAAGACTTATAAGTCTGGAAAGTTTCCCAAAAGAATTCTAAGAAAGTATCTTTAAAAAGTATCAACACTAAAATGTATCCGAAAATTATTAAAAAGGTATCATAAACAGCATAGTGAAACGTCTTACAAAAAACATTCTAAATCTATCTCAGTAGATATTTCAATATACACAGTGTATGAATAAGATGCTTTCCAAACCTCATCCAAAAGGTCTGCTGCTAAATCTCCTGAATAAAATAGTTTACCGTAAGAAGTATTACAAATATCTGGCAAAACTATGGCAGAAGTCTGTTGGAAGTCATGCTAAGATCTTCAAAAAGTATATTATTATTACATATTATTTATTATTAACATTATTATTACATTTGTGAATAATTAAATTGTAGAGATATATCAGTATCTAATTTATTATTTTTTTCCGTTATTTATGAAACATTAATATCGCTTTAACGTGTATTTTACCAATGTGAAATCACTATCTTATATGTGGTAATAATTATGCGCTAATTTCAAGTTTAGAATTATGTTTACTCGGAACTTCTATTACATATTATTTAATTCGCATAATTAATGTTACCAACTATTTTTGCACCGCCATAACATTTACGAAATTGTCAATATTACTGACAAAACGGTGATTGTTTATAACGTGGAGTCGCTGATAACGTAAATTATCTTATTACTTGGTCATTTAGATAAATACCTCAATAAGCGCAAGAAATTTACGATTTGTATCATTTTTAATCATTAATAACTTAATTGTCAAAGATGGAATCTATACAGTACAGGTCAATATGAACTTAATTTGATCTACTAAATTCGAAGATACCAAATATTTTGCAAAAAAGTGATTTTGTGTAATAATAATTCTTTTATATTTTTAAATATTAGATGTATCAAAATTCTGAGATAAATTCGTCGAGTTTGTTTCATTTGCTTTATTCAACATAAGAGCAATTCAATTAAAAGTTGTATCGTCCTTAAATTGTCACTCGGTATATACATGTATATATACAGGGTGTTCTGAAATTCATTCCATTGATTTCGCACACATATAAAGCTCGAAATTCTAAACATCTTTTCTATCTGACAAATTTCGATTTGAAGCTTATTTTTTAAGATATTATTAATTAAACATTATTAATTCGAGCCAATCATAGCGCGCCAGTCGGCGATGGGCGGTGCAGTGAGACCGAAAGCGGTGCGTGGAGGGAGCGCCCGGAGAGGGGAAGCATATTGGTTGATTCATTTGTTATTCAACACGTTAATATGCGACAAAATTAAGAGAATCGGGAGATTAAAAATGGCCGATAAGGGAATGCCAAGCCTTATTATTTCATTATTTAACTATTTAATTGCTTTACGTATTTTATATAATTTATTATTTAATAAATTAATATCAAGGACATCTTAGAAACTACTTCATCGAATAAACTGACATTTTAACAATACTGATTTTAATCCAATTAAATGAAACAGAATTTTGAAATTAAATTCGAAATGTTAATGTTAATTATTATATTAAAAAACTAATTATTTAGCTGTTTATTTAACAATTTTTTAATTTTTCTGAATAACTTGACAAGTATAATTTTTTTTACTAAATTATAATACAGTCCATTTCATTTAAGTGGATTAAAAATGTTGAAAAGGTACTGTTAAAATATTAGTCTATTCGATGAAATTGTTCCTGGGATATCCTATCTATTGTGGAAAAAAAACTCAGGGTATAGAGTCTCTTATAATTAATTAAAATAGTACCCTAGTAGAAATCTGATAATAAATGTAACAATTTTAAGTCAGAAAATGGCCAGTTATCATTAAATACCCAATAAATGCCCAATTAATGGCAACATTAGAGTTTTTTAACCTTAAATGTTACATTTTTACTAGGGTTATGCTACATATAAATTGGCCAAAAAAATTAAATTAAAAGTTAATAATAAGTAAATTGGTTTAAAAAATAAAGAAATGTTTTCACTTGTTATGAAAACAATTATTAGTTAATAATATTGAATTGTTTTTCCAATTTTAACCCAGATTTATCCCCTTAATTAAATAGATATTGGTGATTTCACGACGAGTGTATACATAAATTTTAAAATGGCTCATGTTTTTAATATAGACTAAAACTATACTCCATAATCTGCAAGAAATTTTATTTCAAAATATTAATTTGTATCAGAGTTATGCAAGTTGTATAACAACAGTTTTTTCCTTTTTTCCAATTTTCACCATATTGGAAGTATACCTTAAAATACCTCAAAATAGGTCAACTTTTTGTATTACATAAGGTAAAAGTACCAGTGCTGGAACGGTTTTTTACTAGGTATGTAAATTTTAATTATTTTTAAGCAAAATAAAGAGCTATACCATTACTGTTTGTTAGCTTATGATAAATTATTAGCGTTCAATTCATATTTTTTCGAAGTTAATAATTAATATTTTTTCAAATTAATTCTATTTTTTTATGCTTATGTTGACTCTAATTATTAAATATGAGATAAAAAACTGTCAATATGAATTTGTACATAAATTGGAACATTCAAAATAATTTTGTTGATTAGAATTGTGTTTTTTAAATAATTTACTTACTACACATAGTTGACGTATCGAAGATGATGTAAAATATTAAAATAGTTATGAGTTAACGATTGCTAACAATTAGACATTTAAAAAATATAAATAAATATTAAATATCTTAATGTTAAAAGTGTTCCACGAAATGGACGAAATATAGAATTATGTACCAATTATGAAACATTTTTGCTTGCTGTTCCAATACTTATGGACATGACAAAATGATGTACATATTTTGGAACAGTATAATTTATGAAGCAATTAGATATAAATTTGAATTTTAGTGTACATCATATGAAAGTATAGCTTCTATACATAATATTATGTTTGTAAAGCATAATGAATTATGTTTAAATAGCTTTAAACAAGGCATCGGAAATCAGCACTATTTGTCATCATAACCTTCCAAATTATTTGACTTTGAACCTTTTATATATTTTTTTCTTGATTACATGTATTTTATGTTCTTATATTTATAAATCTACATTTCTTACCTTATTTGAAATATGATTTATTTTTTCCATTTATAAAAGACTCAAAGTTTTGTTAAAATATAATAATTTAATACTATATGTTCCACCCCTGATAGAAATCGTATTCCATTAAATAAGTATTAAATAGACTGTTTGAATAGAATCGGGCAAAAAATAGGCGAAAAATGTGCACATTTTTCTCCTATCGATGAAACGCTTTTTCTCACATTTTATGACCATTTATTAATGTAAAATCCTATTTTTTTCCAATTTTTGAGCTTGTAAATATAGATCACAGTTGAATCTAGTTATGTTCTATTAAATATCTATTAAAAATGAACACGTGAAAAATCTAATAAAACAGCGTTTATCTTCGTAAATACTGGAAATACAACAGAAATTAGTTGTAAATCAGATGAAAACGTTAAAAACCCATCCGAAACTATAGAAGTTTTGAAGTTTACTCTTTCCGGAAAGCTGGAAACATTATTCGAATGTTTTGAGGTTGTGGTCATTCTATTAAGTGCTAATAAAATGGGAGAAAAAGCGTTTCATCACAAGGTACTTACTACCAATTTTTAATTCCTAGTTCTTAGTTTTAAATTTCTACTAGGGACAATACGGCACTGTTTCGCAATTGGTACTTTTACCTTATTAAATGGGAAAAAGTTTAAAGCGCTCAATATAATTGTTTACCATTTTTACAAATACCTAATTTGCAATAATAAAATTGGCTATCAAGCAGTTTTGATTTTGGACTGTACGACAGCATCAATAAGGCTCTGATTGAAACAGGTTATTCTTTGAAACAATAGCTTTTTAACAAAATTTGTTTTAATATGGGATTTTGATGCAAACCAAAAATATAACAAATCAAAGATATTGTATAAGTGAAAAATTGAAAATAGACAGTTTTAGCACTCGGGTACCCATGACATACTATCCAACAGTTCTATTCAACAATTATTATCCTGGATAACACTTTTTTCGTCTAATTATTTGGATTCTACTATGTTTATTTAATAATATTAACTTATTGAACTTATATTAAATGTGTGTGAATATGTAGCCAATGAAACTTGTGAATTGGATTTTTATAATTTTTTCACCAAATAGTGTTTCTTAGAATTTTATTAATTAGGATAGATCTCAGAATATCTAAATTTAATTAATTATAACTAATATTTCTTATCAATAATACTAAAAAAGACAATTTAGTGAAAAATATATTAAAACCGAATTAACAAGTTATATTGGTTACATTAAACTTATCTTCAATTAATAATTCACTTAAATTTTCTTAAAATTAATTTTTGTTAAGTATATGATAGTTTTGTAAAATTTCATTAATGACATTAAATAAACATAGTATCATTCAATTAGTTAGGTAATAAAAAGTTTATTCAGGACAATAATTTTTGAATAAAAATGTTGGTTCTATGAAATGGGTACTCAAATACTAAAACTGTCTATTTTCAATTTTTTCATTTATACAATATTTATACAATATCTTTACTTTTTTATATCTTTGGTTTGAATCAAGATCCCATATTAAATCAAATTTTGTTGATAAGCTATTGTTTCAAAGAATAACTTCTTTTTATTTTAACGTCGCTCTTTTTATGCTCCCAAATTGGTACTAATCAGCGACAGAGGTTATACGATGTCTTTGTTAAGAAAGCACTTGTTGAAAATATATTTCCCAGTGGTGCTTGTATCAATCGGCCGGGACGGGGATTCGAACCTGGGACCTCCAGATTACGAGCCCGACGCCCTACCAACCGAGCCATCGCAAGCCTCACAAAGAATAACATTTCTTAATTTTTTAAACCAATTTACTTATTATTAACTTTTAATTTAATTTTTTTGGCCAATTTATATGTAGCATAACCCTAGTAAAAATGTGACATTTAAGGGTAAAAAAACTCTAATGTTGCCATTAATTGGGCATTTATTGGGTATTTAATGATAATTGGCCATTTTCTGACTTAAAATTGTTACATTTATTGTCAGATTTCTACTAGGGTACTATTTCAATTAATTATAAGAGATTCTATACCCTGAGTTTTTTTTTTTCATATTAGATAGGATATCCCAGGAACAATTTCATCGAATAGACTAATATTTTAACAGTAACTTTTCAACAATTTTAATCCACTTAAATGAAATAGACTCTATTATATTATAGTAAAAAAAATTATACTTGTCAAGTTATTCAGAAAAATTAAAAAATTCTGTTTCATTTAATTGGATTAAAATCATTATTGTTAAAATGTCAGTTTATTCGATGAAGTGGATTCTAAGATATCCTTGGTATTAATTTATTAAATAATAAATTATTTAAAATGCGTAAAGCAATTAAATAATTAAATAATGAAATAATAAGGCTAGACATTCACTTATCGGCCATTTTTTAATCTCCCGATTCTCTTAATTTTGTCGCATATTAACGTGTTGAATAACAAATGAATCAACCAATATACTTCCCCTCTCCGGGCGCTCCCTCCACGCACCGCTTTCGGTCTCTCTGCACCGCCCATCGCTGACTGGCGCGCTCTGGTTGGCTCGAATTAATAATGTTTAACTAACAATAACTTAATAAATAAGCTTCAAATCGAAATTTGTCAGATAGAAAAGTTGCTTAGAAATTCGTGCTTTATATGTCTGCGAAATTAACGGAATGAATTTCAGAACACCCTGTATATATATATAGGTTAGTAGGGATTTATGACGCCTGAGACAGAGAGGGAAGATGCGTAGTTTCTAATGTGCAAGAGAGAGGTATAGATTATGGAGCCTGGGCTCCATAAACCGCCCACCTCCAACCAGTGGTGGGAAGCAGACAGAAGATCCAAATTTATTATGTCGGGCGTCATAAATGTCTATTGCCAAGTTTATATATATATTTTGTAACGTGGTGGGTACTGGGGAATATAAGGCCCCGGGTAGGCCCAATTTGACCCAACTTACCAACCGAGGTATAGTAGTCCCACGATGCGGTTAGGAATCACTTTGATTCCCGTGCAATGCCGTTAACCTTACCAAACACTCTGTTTGGCTTTTTATTACTGTGATTGGCCTTATGCCCAGGATTAACTGACCAGGATATACGCCGGAGACTGCAGTATTCATCGGAAAGGACTATGATCGGGAAATTGATTAATAAGCGGGATATATTGTTAGTCGGCGAGATAGAGGATCTCGCCAGTCAATTTATTAAATAAATAAATAATAACAAATTTAACAATAACGATTGAGGGAGAGTCGTGCCGTCGACTACCCCCGAGATCAGCGCGAAAAGAACCGTAAAAGAATCACTATCGACTGCGTAATTATCGATAAATTCCCGGAATTCCCGAAAAATCCCCGTAATAAGTGAAAATATCCTGTCATACCTTTAAAATTTTCGGAATTCCCGAAAAATCCCCGTAATAAGTGCAAATATCCTGTCGTACCTTAAAAATTCTCGGAATTCCCGAGAAATCCAGAAATTCATGCAAGTATCCCGAAATACCTTATAAATACCCGGAATTCCTGAAATATCCAAAAATTAATGAAAATATTCCGGTACCCCAAAAATTTACAAATTTATGCAAATATCCCGGATTATCTTCCCAATTCCCAGAATTCCCGAAAAATCCATAAATTGATGCAGATTTCCCCAATTACCTTAAAAATTCTCGGAATTCCCGAAAATCCCGTATTAAGTGCAAAAATTCCGAAATACTTTCAAAATTCTCGAAATATCCAGAAATTGATGCAACTATCCCGGAAATACAAATATCCCGAGTACATTAATAAGTATAAATATATATGGGATATTCCACATGAAGTAGTCAAAATTTTAAAATGCACCAAATTTTGGGTAGTTGATTCAGAGAGAGTCCCGCGCTTCGTTGCGCCGGTGCGCTCTCCCAGTGGTCCTCGCAGTGTATGCAAGTGGGCTCCCCCCTCTCCGCTGCCGCCTATATACACGCATACGGCAGTACTGCTTCGCGCGCGAGTCTCATCTCTCTCTCCGTCTCGCTCACTTTCGTGTATTCGAGAAACGTCGTGATTATCCGGACCCAGTGCGACTCCACGGCGACGACGTCTACGAGGGACGGAGTGTTCTATCATCGAGAGGTGTTGCTCGTGCGGGTCTCCATCAGGTTTCCATCATCCGGCGAATAATCTCTTCTGCCTTCACTTAGTTGGTGCTATGGTAAGTATTTATGTTTACTTTCGTCTCTCCAACACATGTAACAAACCAAATCTATATTCCATTAATTCCTGTACTTTCTATTTATTTATTTAACAATTCGGTGATGAGAATGGCTCAGGCTTTCTTGTTACCCTTTTGTTTACTTTTTCCTAACCTCACTGATATCACATGTCAACCTTACCTCTAGCCTATCCTACATATTATATTTATCATTAACACTTCCTTATTTAGTTTAAATAATTACATAATTTAATATTTATTAATCTCCATTTTCCCTACAGGTAACGAGTCCCAGGAGCAGCGGTAGCCAGTGTCCAAGGAGTTGTCACAGCCAAACAGGAGTTCTCCCTGACTCAGGAGGAACGTTTGCAGCAATAATACACAGGTAATGCTTAGGTCTGTGCTAGGTGAGAAGTTCCAGTAATAGTATTTTGAATTTATATTAATTTATATTAATATAACATATTTATTATTCAGGTACCGGACAGCGTGTTTTTAATATTATTTTGATGCGTGTGAGGTATTTGCTACCTCACAACTTATGGACATTGACAACTTATTGCCTAAAGAAGAAATGCAAATTGATGAAAGTTCCAATGGAGACAGTTCGAGTGAAAGTGATGATGAGTATATTGCACATGGAACGAGCAAGCCTCCAGAAAAGTTTAATCAGAAAGAGTTGAATGACCTCATAAGAGATTTAGGATTACCTAAAGATAGAGCTGAGTATCTAGCTGCAGTTTTAAAGAAAAAGCACTTATTATTACAAGGAACGAAATCTTGTATTTACCGAAATAGAGAAAAAGAATTTCGAATTCTATGCTAAAAATATAGAGTTCTCACTGATATACTGTACAGACGTAAAAGGAGTTATAAATTAATTAAAGCTTAACTGTTATAAAGCTGAAGAGTGGAGACTGTTTATTGACTCTTCCAAACGTAGCTTAAAAGCTGTTCTTCTCCATAATTGCAATACGTTTGCGCCCATTCCAATTGATCATTCAACTAAGCTAAAAGAGGCATATCAGAACTTACAAATAGTCTTACACAAAATTAAATACACAGAACATAAGTGGAAAGTTTGCGGTGATCTTAAGATTATAACCATCTTGGATAGCAGTCAGGTTTTACGAAATTTCCATGAATCTTATGTCTATGGGATAGTAGAGTTAGAGATAGTCATTACGTACAGAAGATATGGCCGGAAAGAATAGACTTTGAACCCGGATCGAAAAACATCATTCAGCATACATTTAGTTGATTCATCAGTTATTATGCTTGCACGACTTTACATTAAATTAAGTCTCATGAAACAATTTGTTAAAGCTTCGGACAAAGATGGTGACTGCTTTCAATACTTAGGAGGAAAGTTTCCGGAAATAAGCAATGCCAAACTAAAAGAAGGCATTTTTGACGGTCCTCAAATTCGCACCATGTTTAACGATGAGACGTTTATTATAAAAATAACCAACTATGAAAAAGAAGCATGGCTAGGTTTCAAAAAAGTTGCTCAAAACTTTTTGGGTAATCATAAAAGTGAGGATTACCAAAACATTGTTGAGAGAATGTTAGAAAGTTACGAGCAGTTAGGCTGCTTGATGAACTTAAAATTGCATTTCCTGCACTCGCACCTGGACTACTTTCCAGCGAACCTTGGAGACTATAGCGAAGAACGTGGTGAACGATTTCACCAGGATATCAAGGAAATGGAACGTCGCTACCAAGGAAAGTGGGATATTAATATGATGGCAGATTTTTGTTGGATGCTGAAAAGAGAAACCAAGGCAAAGGGGAAAGAGGAAAAAGAAATCCGCTGCATAGGACGTTTGAAGGTAGCAGACTTCGGTACAAGCGAGCAAAAGTGTGAGAGAATTGCTATAATGTTGAGGTTTTATATTTTAAAACACAGTAATTCTCTAACGTCAGTTTCTTTTTTTTCAGAGTAAAAAAGAGAATTCACTGGTGGTATTTTGCAGTCAGATTAAGCAGATGGAAATACACAGAAAACATGAATCATGAAATCACAAAAAATGTATTTTAAGTTCATACAAACAAATTTTAGGATTTTTTAAAGATTTCTCATGGTTTTTTTACAATTTTTTCTAAATTTTAATGACCTACGAGTAAAATAGACCCTATATTTGGTTTCAACGCGTCAAAATATATAAAAATCATGCATGATATAAGTTCAAAAAAATTTTTTGCCTAATAAATGCGGACTCTTCAATGCAAATTTTCATAATTTTCAGCAATTTTCACAATTTTCTAGCATATTTTCTAAATTCAAAGAGCTTACGTGTAAAATAAACTCCATATTCAGTTTCAGCGTGTCAAAATATATGGGTGAAAATCATCTAACGTGAACTTTTGACGTTCTAATATGCAAGAAAACAAAATAAAAAAAATAATATATTTTTGGGTTCTCTGGACCAATTACAGTCTCTAGAGTATCTGTTTACAGTGGGCATACAGGATCGGTTGATTTACTCAACGTATTGAAGATTTTTAATTTTTACATTCCAGGGGAATTACATATATTTTAATATATAAAACATAAACATCTGGAATATATTCCTAATACAAAATTTCATGTGATAGTTCAATTGGAGCGGTGTTTAAATTTGCTAAATAATAAAAAATCAATTTCTGAGTATGGAAAGTCACTTTTTAAGTGATGCAAGCCCCCAGGAAAGCTCAAAAATCAAAGTTTCAAAGCAATTAAGGCATATTTTCGATTTTTAGAAATTTCTCACGTGAGATTTTGTAATAGGGATAGAACGTTTTGATAAACGTATTTTATTATGAAGTATACATTGAATATAACTATACCTAATTGATAATAACAATAATAAAAAATTAATTAACAAATTCTTCCATTTATCAATTTAACATAACTTTCCATATAATCAATTTAACATAACTTTTATATTCGTAATATAAATTATATATTTTTATTATTTCTCCTCTTATTTTTTCTTTCTTTTTTATTGTTTCTTTTAGTAGTGACTTCTTTTTTATCTTGAATAACAATTTTACTCTTTTTCTGAGTCTTATTTTCGTACCAGATCGACCCTAAGTAATAATGTTCACATTCTGTATACAAATTACATTCGTAACAACTTACTTCATTAAAATTCAAGATAGAGAAATATTCAAGGAGAAAACAATTGTTAAGAAATAATGTTTATTTTTAGTCAAAACAGTAAAGCATGTAATGATCAGCATCGATTATTTGTTATAAAAGAAATTTGGACAGGGGACGTTACATGCCAGGGGACATTACATAGATTGTTTTTTTAAATTTTATTACGTTAACAATCAAAATTTCCAAATCGGAATAATACTGTTTTTATGTAATTATGTATGAATTGGTTTTAAAAAGTTTATTAGTCTTCCAATTATACTCTGCCAGAGGAATTACATTAAAAAAGGTAACCGCTGAATTACCACAAAAATATGCCCGTATTATTTGCTTAACATCATGAAATATTAAAAATAAAATTTTTACGTTTAAAGTAAACCAAAAGTTAACAATTTCACCTGATTAGAAAAATGTTTTATGTTTACAATTATTTTAAAGACATTAATCATAACACAGCTATTATTGATAACAAGTTTGTTACAAAGTTCAGCATGTTCAGTGCAATTTAAAAATCAATAAATGTTCAGATTTTCAACTTGATTTTAATTGTGGTTATCAAAGTGAACAATTAAGTTTCAAACCCGTTTTTGAAATAAAGAAATACGCCTGTAATAGCACCTGATAATATGCCAGGGGACTTTACATTTCAAACTTTAAGCAACTTAAACTTGGCAATAAAATCAATTTTTATCAAGTTTCACGGCTGACTTACATTAAATTACATATATTGTACTTAGAATAATTTATTCGTAATTTTATATATGATATAATGCGATATATTTCACTATTACACAAATATGCACGTTAGATGATTTTCACCCATATGAGAAATGATATTTTAGTATGTTTCAAATTTCCTAATCTATTACACTGAACACTCACCCACTTTTTCCTTTCTAAAAATTGGATTTTCCGATTTTCCAGGTGGTTTTTCTTCATTTAAAAAAAATGAAGAGTTCTAGAGCAATTCTGCGCCCGGATTCGGTTTCAGCGCGTCAAAATACATTTAATACCTCTTCTCTCTGGGTCTTGCCACTTTTTTTGTGTGCCTGTGTTATTAAAGTTTATAACTTTCAATACAAATAGATAAAAACAAATTCTCACATGAATAATAAATTTTACAATTCAATCAACGCTATTAACATTGTAAAATATTAATTAACATAAATATTACATGTTGTAATTAGTTATAGAAAACTTTATAATAATTAATTTCTATAAATCAAAAATAGAGCGAAACAGTAAGAACACACAAAAATTGATTGACGTCACAACGTATCGCCACACACACAGAAACACGTCAATACATGAGACGCAATCTGGTGAGGGAAAGATGACCAGCCAGGTTTAGATGAAAGACTGCCGAAATGGAAGAGCCGCCCCACTACTGCCAGAATTTAATAAAACCCTCTGTGCGCGTACTTTCGCCAGCATTCCGCCGACTCCGGTGGTGACAAGAAAGGCATCTCCGCGTTTCGATATGCCCCTACATAGATGGCACATCTATAAAGGTGGTTCTGAAATATAAATTTATATGTATTTACATATATAACAATTTATAAGTTTAATGTTAAATAAAATCATTCTGCATTTGAACTCAAAAAAAGTTATTTAACTTTCTTATCTCAGATTTGAATTAAGTATAAATTAATTCTATGATCGTGACATGAAATGGACATGAAGGATTTGTTTGCCTCTGCGTTTTTCCTCATGAGCGTATCAGGGTTAATTGATCAAACATCTCCATGTGATAAACTTATACAAATTTATTGTTCTTATGGTGAGATGGTGAAAAGGGATTTGCTTGCCTTTCCATCCTTTATCAGTCAATAAATTTGGAATATTTAAAATCCTTGCTACTAACACCTGCGAACTATCTCATTACGGTGAGATGAGAATTGAAGATTTGTTTCTTCAACGATCTTCCTCACCGAGATAAAGTATCAGGCGTTAGAATTTAAGATACATTTATAAGAACTGGTTATAAATAAATTGCATATACGCGAAAACGTAGTTAGTGGAATTGCTCACATTTTTAACAATTTTCACCCCCTTCATACCTCGTTCAAAGTACTAAGGGGTCAGTTTAGGTGCTGAAACTTAGAGTACATCGTCTCCTTACTCTTAAAGGTTCATTTGTATTAAACTATGCTAAAAAGTACGTCGAAAGTCAAAAAGTGAAATACTTTTCGATCAATTTCAGAATTTTTCGCCCCCTTTTCGCCCCCCTTCAAAGTACTTAGGGCTTAGTTTTGGGTCGTAAAAGTTGATGCACATTAAATTTATGTGTTAAAGAACCTATTGTTGCAAAAGAACGTGATACAAATGTCAAAAGAAAAATTGAACTTAAGTGTCGAATTTGGACGTCAAAGACTACAGAATCACGTGAATTTTGAGAATAACGAAATTGACGAAACTCGAAAAATTCAAAATGAAATATCTCAATGCAGAATTAAGCTATTAGAGCAAACTTCACGTCATTTAAAAGAACAAGTCTTACAAGTTAAGGTACCATTGGTTGTTTTTTGAGAAAAAAGAATATGATGATGCTCCATAACCTCAAATATAGCCAAAAATTGTCTTAAAATCTTAAAAATATAAATCTTAAAATCCTGACGTGATAGAGCAATTTGGACCCCTAATTCGGTTTCTACATGAAAAATTACTTCGGAAATGACTCTTCACTTTCTTAGAACAAAACCATGTTGACCTGTGTTATTATTGTGAATTGTTGGATATAAGTTATAGAAGTGTACAAGTGTATAATTTAAAGTCTTTTTGAAAAGATTTTCAATCAATGTAAAAGTTAAATATATAACTAGTGTTCAGTTATTATAAAAAACACTTAATTATTAATTACTCAATATGAATTAACAATCAATTGTATACTTAATTCAAATTATATTTGAATGCTTTTGATAAAAATTAAATTTTTAATCCGTGTACTATTGTTATAATCGTGTGATTATTTTTCTCCTATCTTTATGCTTAGAGCGAATATTCAAATAAATAATGCTACAGCAGTTGTCGAGTCTGATAAAATGATTAAGATTACAGTATGTTTCGACGGAGGTTATTTGAAAACTGAGGTGTAAGTGTTGGTAGAATACGGGAGAGCGCGCCTTGCCTCTCGCCGTAGCACCTTAAAATGTCAGTGTAATGTGTTTTTAATTGTTAATAAGAAAATGTATTTGATAACTGTCCGAACATAAGCGGGGACATAGTGCCCTGCAAATGACAAACTGTGTGAGTGTTAGTTCATCCATTATACTATAGGACTTATATGTTTCAAGGAGAAGAAATAAGTTATATTTAAAAATAATTATTTTATTTAATAACCTCTTAAATTAAACTAAGTTACAATAAAGATAAATTAACGAACCCACTCTGATTCCGTAGTCGGCACACAGTGGCCTTCTACGGAAACAGATGCGTTGTAACAAATTCTTTAATTTGAATGAAAAAACGTGCGTCGAAAGCCCATCGAGAGAAAAGGCTTCCGGCTCGGAGAATGAGCGAGCGCAGAGTGTGCCTGTAGTTGTCCGTTGGACAAATGCTACGGAGTAAAGAACTGCTGGCTTTTTACAGTTATTGGTTTAGCTGCCACCTCTCTCGCGCCTGGTGACGTCACGCTTCCCCACTTTGCTTCTCTGGTTTGCTTATATATACTATGAAACACGCGTTCGCATGTTATATCTTTCTTTTATGCGACAATTTTTATTATAAATTCAATATTATTATAGATAAATGAATGATTGAATTATTCGTTTATTTATTTACAAACTTAATGGTTTAATAAATAAAGATAAGAAACTGTTCAGATTTAGCCTAGATTTTAAATGTATAAAACAATAATTTGTAAAAATAAAATAGAATAAAATAATTTTTTCAACAAATTGAATGCGTTTATATTTAATTTGTTTATATGTAAATAAAATTAATTAAAGATAAAAAAAAATATCTTTTTCGAGAGTGTGGATCGAACCGTTGATCTCTCGATTAGTAGTCCAGCGCGTTAACCACTTCGCCGTACTACTTTTAGTGTATGTTCTTTCCATACGCTTATACAAGGTAGATCTGACAGTCACAAAATACTATATAAAGGCTTGTATAAATACTATATTCCACACTGATATCACAGTTTAATATATCACAGTAAGTCAGCAGATAAAATATAATACAAATTAAGCAACTGTCAATACATCTATCAGTCACAATACTAAAATACAATTTAAAATTTAAAATTGGACGATACAATAAAGCAGTCATTCGTCATCACAATCGCACGTCATCTAACATCCCTTAAATACTTGCATTTAGCCTCCCCTTAATGGAGAAATCTTCATTTGTAGCCTGTTGAATTATTACACGGCGGCTCTCATCATCCTCAAGTCCTCAAGTGTAAAACCATTTAAGACAACCACTCGCCCAGGAAAGAATCCCAAATTTCGCAGCTCTTTCTAAACAGTGTCGTTATCAAGAGCCTCAGATATAAGACTCTGATAATACTCCGTTTTTGTTGCCTCAGTTCCATCGTCTGTATGTCTTCTAATGTGAAGAAATTCTTCATGTATTTTTAGGTCCTTCGTACGTGAGTATCGTCTGAATAGTGCATTACGTTCTCGCTGCAGCTGGGATAGTTCTGCGTTCACATAAGACGGCCCAGATCTCTTCGGTTTGATAGTTTTAAGAGGAGGAAGTAAGTCCACAACCGCTGATATATTATCACAGAGACATCCCAGCGCAAGCTCAATGTCAATCTCAGCACCATGAAAAGGCGACCAATTTAAAATCGCAGAATGTAATAGTATTTGTAATAGTGTTGACTTGCGAAAGATTATTATAAGGTATAGTAGCAGAAATAATATTATGACCATTGTGAAAGGGCGCAGGGATGTTACTAAGATCAACAATTGAGTCGTTATCATCGAGATTGATTGATTGATTGATATATATTTATTATTATATAACGCAGCATACAATATAGTATAATACAAACGAGAGAGAGAGAGAGACGATCGTCACTATGCACGCAATATACGTGCTTCGCATCTGCCAAGTCAAGCGAACGAGATGGGACTGTTGCGTCAAGCGCATGCGCGTGGAATCGCTGATCATCTACACGACGAGCTTGGTGATTCTCGAATCGGGCTGTCGAGCGATACTATTTGTTTCAATTAGAGAGTGTGATTTTGTTATTTTTGCCTAGCTGTTGAGGGTAAGATTCCTTCCAAATTTCTTTTTTTTCCAACTTCCCGGAAATGCTGATGAAGTGTGCGTGTGTTTACGAAAATCGTTCCAAATATATTATTTTAATTAAATATTCAAGCTTTTGTTTTAATATGTTGTTCTTATTTATGATTTGGCAGCCATTCACCCTGATCCCCAGTGAACGCGTTTTAAAGTATATTACTTCTATTATTGTTATTGTTATTATTACTATTATTCTTTTATGTAGATCGCTGCATGCTGTGAAGATACTTTGTTTGATGCATACATCATACCCTCAAGAAACATCACAAAAGGAGCATCAATGGTTACGGCATTGCAATTACTAGATGGCGATTTATATCTTTATGAAAATAAAGTTGAAGCTTATCCAGCTCGGCTACTTATTATGGAATTTTTAATATATTTAAAGAATTTTCAATCTCCAATTATTCTGCTTGCTCATAATACTTTCAGGTTAATAATTATCTTTATTTTATTATCTACATTATATATTACATTCATAAAACTCAAAACATAAAATTTTTTATTTGATACGCCCAGGGTTAATTACCCTTCTAACTAAATTGGATTTGATGGAAGAGCTTACCTCTTCCATATTATGTTTTGCTGATTCGTTAGCTATCGCAAAGCAGTAGTTGAAAGATCGGCTAAAAGAAAATAAAAAATTCTTTATCAAATTTTTAGCAATGTATTACCTTCCTGAAAAAATCTCTATATTTTTACACAATGCAGTCAATGATGTTCAAATTTAAAAAAAAACTTTTATTAAAAATTGTAATTACTGACGAAATTGTTAAAACATATACGAGAAGTGTCAACCAGAAACTGCAAGGTAACAAAAATAAAAAGTTAGTATCCATTGCCAAATATCCATTGTACGAGTGCAGCAACAATATTTTAAAAAGTATTATTATTAAACTGGCCGAAGCTGGCAAAACAAACAAATTTTAATAAACACTCATAAGAATATCGGTGTTGATGGAATACGAATACTGCTTGGAGAGAATATTAACGGCAAACCCTGTGTAACTACAAACCAGAAAATACATAAAATTATTGATAATTTATTACAAAAACAAACATGTTGAAAATGTTTAAAAATATTTTATATACATTATTCTAATTAAAACATAAGTATTATTAAACATTTTTTAAAATGTTAGTATTATATAAAAGTTTTATAAAGATTAATAAAAAATGTTAATTATTGTATAAGATATTGTATAATAAGAAGCAATAAAAAGAAATTTCACACGTTATTCTTGTTTTAAACTTATCTGATAATACAAAGTAAAGTATTAATTACATCAATTGTTATAGAAATATTATCATTATTTTATTAATCTGAAACTAATAATATAATGATATACAAATTTTGATGTGTCTTTCAAAATTGGTACTGAGTACCTTTTTTACAAGAATGTGACGTACGTTGTCGGTCATGTACGTCACGCTAAACAGTTCATCTCGATGTGGCTTTGTCAAGTCTATAAAAATACACACACAGTATTCTCACCAAAAATTGATATTTAGAGACACACTACAATTTAATTGTTACTGATCAATCAATCAAAGGCACAGCTACTGGAAATTATAATTGTTATAGTTATAAACTAATATAAAAACAGTTAAACGACTGAAAAATTTTTTTATAAAACTCAAAATACAAAAAAGTAAAATCTTTAAAAATACGGATAAATACACACCTCACACAGTCGAAAATCCACACAAAATCTCAAGGACCTCTCCGAAGGGAGTCCACTATCGTAATTACCTAATATAAAGATTAAGAACCCATGTAACTCCTGACAATACACATATAAAATGCGTGTATATGTACTATTACTAGCATACATCTAAAAGTCGTGGAGCAATAGAAATTGCCAGACGAAACGAGTCGAGAACTCTCCCGTATATCTGGCGAACATGCGCCGGGAAGAAGTAGCACACGGACCCACTATGCTAGGACCTGTTGGGATTCCCCCTGCAACTCGGAAGTAAACAGACTAATTCCTTATGATGATTGGTTATGGCAATAATCAACAAACTTATGAGAGCGTGCGTGATCTGTTTAACCAGCAACAGTTTTGTTTAACCGACTGTTTAAAGTGAGAATCCGCATAATAGTATCAGGAAAATTCAACAAGAGCATGGCCTATCCTATGGTACAATACAAAGAATATTAACAAAACATTTGAAATTTCACCCATATAAAGTTAAACTTGTTCAAAAACTAAATGAAGATGATACTGATAGGCGCCTACAGTTTTCAGAGATAATGATGTACAGAATTAATGCTAATAATAAACTTTTAAATTGTATTATTTGTACTGATGAAGCTAAATTTTTTTAAATGGTAGTGTAAATAAACACAATATATCTTATTGGTCGGATACACATTCTCATTGGATGATGGATACTCGGTCGAACCAGTGGCCTCAAAAAATTAATGATTGGGCAGGTATTATAAATAATCGAATAATAGGGCCTTTTTTCATTGAAGACACTCTGACCGGCAATATGTACGAAGATTTGTTGAGAAACGTGTTTGTTCCTGCTATTCAAGATGTTGTAGGTAATGATTTTGATCAGACTTTGTATCAGCAAGACGGCGCTGCACCTCACTATAAGAGAAGCGTTCGTAATTATTTAGATGAAACTTTTCCACATAAATGGTTTGGACGGCGAGGTTAAATTGAGAGTTTCATTAGATTATTTCTTTTGGGGATACTTAAAAGATAGAGTCTATCAAACAGAACCTGCCAATCTTCAGGAGCACTAACAACGTACCCAAGATGAAATACCAACTTTGACTTCGGAAATGATACAAAGAAGTGTTTAAAACTTTTACCAACGCTTAGAATACTGGCACGGGATTGGTGTCATCACTTTGAGAAATGTATTAGTTAATTCTCCCCACGCCTTCGACCTTGCCTTAACCGGCTGGGTCACGATCCAAACACCTTGTCCAAGCTCATGGTCACGGTCAAGTTTGTCGTCGAAAACCCTACAACTTTTGTAGATTTTTTCATTTTTCCGTAAAGTTTGTAGTTCCAGAGATAGGGAAAGGGAGAGTTACGGAGATATCAGATCTTCTGATAACCTTCTGATGTCCTTCAGAATGACCTGAAAACAAAATTTGATCTTTACAAAATTTACGTGAAACTCGTCGCTCTTTTCGTATCCGGGGTCAAAAAATGTCGAAAACCCTACAACTGAGGTCATTTACTTTTTGAGGTCATTCGTTAAGTTCGTATTTTTAAAGATAAGGGGGGGGGGGGTACTGAGACATATGAATGACCCTGTATATTTTTAATAAATATATTTTTATAAAGATTTAATATGGAAAATTTCAAAATGTATCCCAAATGTAGGCAAATCTGCCAACCAGTCAATACTGCAACGCTTTTATCGAACCCACTAAGTGTATTGCGACTACTAATTGTGATATCGGTAAGTAGTCGTAAAATAATGTACAAAGACTAAGACGAGATCTGCGCTCGATGCAATATTACATACGTTAATTTAGTCGCGGTGGTGCTTGGTAGTAGCGTGCCTTGCTAACTGACTTGCTGGTTGGTCCATTTAATAGGACGTTGTACTGAGGGTAGCACCGCGCGGCTTATCTTTCGTCGATGGCGCGACGGCTCTTACCTTCAAAGATTCAAACATCGTTTACTAACCGCCATTTACTTGCCTTTAATAAGGAGCCAGATAATTAACTTCCGCCTTTGGACTATTAATCTCTCCGTTAGCTCTTCAGCTATGTCTCAAACTGCTTTTTACGTTACTTTTACGAAAGGGCATATATATCTGCTTCTCCATCGGCTCGAGATCTTATTATCGAGAAGTCCAGATTATTAAAGAGTCTTAAAGCAGATATAACAATTCGAGCGGGGGGGGGGGGGGGGGGAGCTTGGCTCTATAGCGAGCACTCCGGCTCAAACCTTTTCACAATCTTGGATTAAAGCACGTCGTTCTTCTGTAAAAATGGTTTATGCTCGTCCCATTATTTCTAACTATATAATATTTATTTAGAAAATCAAGGGAGGACTTTCCATTATAATTAAGGAATTTGAAAGAAACTGATATGGACTAGTTTGAAAGATAAAATATTCTTGAAAATAATTAAGATTATAAAAATTGTGAACAGCTCTGACCGGGGTCTAATTGGCCTGTAAATTAAAATACAAAGGTACAACTTTTTTTATTAAAAGCCACTGAATGATTCCAATCCATCTTAGATTGGTAGGTAGCGGTTAGTGAAAGAATGCTCACGGAGAATATGGTTCGCAGAATGACTATTACGGATTTTGGCGTTCCTTATATACCCGCATGTACGCGCATGCGCAACGGTATTCCCCCACTTCGGCGTGTGGTCGATGATATCGAGTATGTACGGGGGTGGGGAGTATGAGGTCAGCAACACGTGTCTATAAAGAGCGCAGACAATGAACTCATGTTTATGCGTAACTATCTTACTTTCTATGATTAAAATAGTGATTAATATTACATTATAAGAAATATATTTAACCTTTTTATCTGATCTCGACTTATCTAACATCATTCATCTCTCTGTCTTCTCAGTCCATTGACTGGGTAGAGTCGGTGAAGCTCTATAATGTAGAAGCATACATTCGAGATTATTACAAAGTTAAATAATTATTGCAATTCAATCCTATTTTCTCCAACACATTCGACATAATTCTTCATCTGCCTGCAAATTCGATATTTTTACTTTGTGACAGAAATCGTCACACAATCTATTCACGATGAATAGAGTAATTAAATTCGCGAATTGTAAGTCGTCGGAGCCTTTCGTATGTCAAGGCCAACCGTCGACACTTGTTTACTTCTCTACGAGTGTACAATTACGCGCGCGACAATACGTAGGGATGGGAGCGCGAAAGAGTGTGTGAGTTTCCCCACTCCCATCCCTTTTTCGGGAAATTAGGCGATCGCCTAGTTAGTGTGTAATGATCCGTCGATCGGGACGGATTATTATATTGTCTGGACGTTCCGTACTGCTCGTGAGTGCCGAGAGTGCGCCCCACCCCCTCCTGCATTAAGCTCTGTGAACGGTTGTTCCGGAGCAGAGCTAGGTGCGGAGACCCGGGTGGACCGAACGCGTGTCCGTATAGTTTTGGTGTGCGTTTGTGTGTGTGTGTGAACAAAAGGACGGGGTCGTGCGCGGGTGATACCGCGGATCGCGATTCGCTCGCCGCGGCAAGGGCCGCCTTCACCACCTCAACCACCGGTCGTCCCCTTTGTCAAGGAGGTCGACCAGTCGCCGAGGATCGGCTGGGCCATCCCCGAGGAGCGTCACCGGTAAGTGACCATTTACTATCGTGACCCTCCCCCTCCCTTGTGTGTGTGTGTACCACGGGAGTGTGTTCGAGTACATCGGTACTCGAACAGCGGTTCCTGGGAGCGAAACCTGTCGCAGGCGAGGATCTCGATCCGACAGGTTTCCCGGGACTTCCGCCCGCGCGAAATAACTTTGTCGCGGCACACGGCCTGGATGGCCATCTTGTTAAATTAATTTAATAAATGTTTTAATCTTTTATTTTAATTAATTGTGTGTTATTGTTATTTCTCCCCGTTCCCGCCGACATTCGTTAATTTTTATATCGGGTCGAGGCAAGGAGGATTGCCCGAATCCTCCATACCGATCGTCCCAGCGAACTCGCGTTCCTGGCGACAGCCGCAGTTCGGTAAACAAAATAAATAATTGTGTACGCGGTATTGGGCAACGCGGCCCAACGATTAATTGTAATTATTAAAATTAATTAAATTAGATCGGGTGCGGGAATACCACGTCACAAATGGCGACCGTGACAGGACGTTCGGTTTCGTCCTCACCGATTTAAATTAAAGAAAATTTGTCGGCCATATTTTCGCGCGTGAGCAGTGTCGCGGCGAAACGGAGCGGGTAAAGAGAGAGAGAGAGAGAGAGAGAGAGTGAGTTAAAGAGTTAGAGTGAGAGAGAGAGAGCGCGAGAGACGGCGTGTGAGACGCGTCTCTATACCGGAGTATTCCCCCTCTTGCTCGGGTATCCGAGGAGAGGTATACACCGGTATATCGAGAGAGAGTTCGCGCGCGACCGTGTTTAGCCGGAAGCGCCCGATCTCACCGAGATCGGTCTCTCTCGATCGCAAGCTTGACGGGAGAACTTTGCCTAGCTTGTATGGGAGCGGCAAAGTAGGGAGAGAGTAGCTTGCGCCGCGGATCGCGGGCAGCGAGAATCCCCCCCGAATAGCGAACGGGAAAGACTTCGCGAGAGCCGATCATCATCGGCTCTCTCCGATTGCGCCCGCGAGTGGGAGTGAGAGAGAGAATCCCTAGTCGCGGGGAATCGGAGTAGGTGCTAGGCGGGCTATAGGTGTGTGAGTGAGAGAGATAGTGCGATCGCTTAGCCCCTTCGCGTGTATAAGTCTTCGCAGCTGGTTTCGCCGATAGAAACCACTGCGGCGAATTATTTTTATTTCATTCTAATAAAATAAATTCGTTCCCGCGCGGGATCTAATTTATATTTCTTTTGTGTGAGAGTGTTTTAAAAGTAGATCCTTTCGGGAGAGGTAGTTGCCCCACCCCCTCCCTTTTAAAGAAAATTTTTAAATTATCTAATTTAATTTTTCTTAAATACGGGACGCGGCAATTTAATTGGTTTTTTTTCGAGAGCGAAATTGTTGTTGCTTTCTCCCCTCCCTGACATGTGTTACATGGTAGTTAGTATTTAATAATTGTGTTTTATTTATTACTAATTATTTATAATATATGTTATATCAAATTTTTGTGTATATAAAATATATTTTACAACTATTGTTAATTATTTAGACTTGTTTGCAAGTTAAATAATTAACAGTAAGTAACTTTGTGTGAATCTGCCGCAAAGTTACAATAGTTGTAATATTGATTATTTAAGCTCGTGTGTGAGTAAAATAATTAAAATTATTTCTTTATTACAATTATCTGACAGTAATTACTTGATCTAATATTTGGTATTTATTGAGTATTACTGTTCACGATACTTGTAATATATTTTTGTAAATTTTTGAGTGTGAGAAATTTTTTTTTATAACTCGTGTTAATTGTTTAGACTTGTTGCAAGTTAAACAATTAATGTTAAGTATCTTTGTGTGATTGTTCCGCAAAGATACGAGAGTTGTAAAATATAATTATTTAGACTCGAGAGTGAGTTAAATAATTGAATTTTTTTTGCATGTGTTTTAATGATCGGCATTTAACCTAATATTTCGTATTCGTTATTTGCTGTGAAATTTTAATATATGTTAAAAACTTTCTTTTCTCTTTTTGTGTGTTTAAATTATATCTCCACACATTTTTACCAATTATTTAGACTTGTTTGTTAGTTAAATAATTGGTTATAATTTTTTTTTGGTGTGTTTGAGTAAATTAATTCGGTGTATAAATTTAATTGTTTAGACTTGTTGGCAAGTTAAATAATTAAATTTTCATTTCCTTTTCGTTCAATTTATTTAAAAAAGGAAATATAAATTATTTCAACTTGGTAGCAACATAAATTATTTATTTAGTCCTTCTTAGGATAAAATAAATATATTTCGCTGAAAAAATTGTCGTTTGGGACAACAATTAGTGAAATAATTATTTTGTTGCAAACCTACCGTTGAAATAATTTAATTAAATTTGTGTTTGTTGTGTAGTGTAAATTATAAAGGAAATTTTTTTTTGTTGTTTTGGGCTTGGAAAAGCAAAATAATAAATAGTGTCTTGGTGTGTGTGAATCACAAGACACTGTATTTATTTTTATATTTATTTTAAAATTAATTATTTAGGCTCGTTAGTGAGATAAATAATTTAATTTTTTCTTTGTCTTTTCTTCCTTTATAATTTGTTGTTCTGTATTTATTAATAGATTGAAACTTTAATTATTTCATTTTCCATAACAAAATAAATTCTTTTCGCCAGTGAGGAATCTTTTGGATTATAACTGGTGAGAGGGATATTTTGGGAAATCGTTAAATTTACCATTACTGGTAAATTACCGACGATATTGAAATAATTTAAGGATTTCTTTTTGTTAATAATTAATTATTTTGGCTTGCAGAAGCAATTGTATAGAGTCTTGGTGCGTGTGAGTCACAAGACACTATTATAAACATTAATTATTTAGACTTGTGAGTAAGTTAAATAATTAATTTTAATTTGGTGCAAGTGTTAAGTGTGTGATTTGTCACAACTTTAACCAACAAAATTTAATTATCTTGTCCTTCTAAGGACGAAATAAATTCCTTTTAAAGAAAATCTTTTGGATTTTAATTAAGTGAATTAATTTTGTTGGTACACTAGTCGGTGCATTTTTACAATTTATTGTAATTAAGCCGACGCCAAATTTTTTTTTTTTACTCGTTGGGAGTAATAATTATTTTATTGTGGTGAGTCCAATAAAATAATTTCCAATTGAAAATTGGATACTTCCGAAGTATTTGAAACACTAGGGATTTCATCTGAAATCCCGGTTGAGAGTACTTCTCCCGACGTAACACGTCGGCTGCTGCTGGTCAAAAAAATAATGGCCAGCAGCTATGAAGCCCGAATGGCCCAGCTTATGCGTGAATCACGCATAGCTAGGGATATTCGTCGGGAAACGAAGAAGCTTCCGATTGAGGCAGTGTATGCCCAATTGGAGCATCTAAGTTTAAACGCAAATGGCGAACAGGCGGAGTGCCGCGAACGCCTTTTGCGTCACCGGATAAGATGTGTAGACATTAATCTGGAAATACCATGGTTCCCTGAATACGATGAGAATGTAAGGGCAGAGCCTGCACATAAACCTCTGGTATGTCAGGAACTATGGGAAATTAGGAAACCTCGTTCCAGGAAAGGGAGTGTGGTCCCATCAGGAACGGAAGTTTCCTGCGAGTCCGAAATGTCGGATCGCGAAAGGGTTGCTAGTGACAGAGCACCCATTCCTGAAGAAGATGGAACTCTGTCACCAAGTGGTCAGTATAGAAACTCGCCATTGAGTACTGCACAAAGCCCGAGGTTGGCACCAACAGGTGCTATACCTAAACGGTTTGGTGAGGTACTGGGAGCAAACATGACCACGACTGCAATCCCTTATATTCCTGTTTCGGTGGCTGCAACCTCGTGCACAACCACTACGTCGATGGTTACGACCGTGACGACTGCTCAACTCGGAGGTTTTTATGCACCCGCACATTACCTCCCAATTGAAGAGCAGAGAAACAGCGGACATCTTGGCACTAGAGAGAGTGAAGTGCCAACACAACATTTTGACTTGGGTTCGCAGACGGAAGCCGACCGTCGTACGTCACGAGGATACACCTCTAGACAATACGACAACAGGCAACCTGAAGCTAATACAACCGAACGTCAATTTGTTGATGATAGGAATGGATATGACCTTCCTAATGACGTCAGTGTTCAATCTTACGAAAAACCGAGGTTTGAACAGAGACGTCGTGAGACCTCTTCTAAGACTTGTGAAGGACAAGATAGAAGAGAGAGGCGTGAGTACACGACTCCAAACGGAAAGTCACGATACCATCGTTCTGTGAGTAGAGCCTCAAGCGACGATGAACGTCGTGACAGCTGTACGGAGAGACGTACTCATAAACGTCAGTCCAACCGTAAACTCGACGACCGAGCGCAGCTGGAAATTCCGGAGCAAGGTCACAGAGAGAGGTCGGACAGACGTAGAGAAACGCCTCGAGAGAATCATGCGGTGGCCACTTGCGATCAGAGTACTCAGACGGATTCGTCCGATGGGTATCAGTCTGATCGCGAACCTGCTCGTGGGAGATCCGATTCTCGTAGGGCGGCTGAAGGCCGACAAGAGAATAGGAATCCCTCTACCAGTAGGCGTAGGAGTTCCCGGACAGATAATAGAGATGACCGTCGGGAAAGAGAGTCCTACGAAGCCAGGCCAAGGTATCGTGAAGACGATAACCGAACGCACGATCGGACAGGGTGCGCACGAGAGCTGCGTATCTGGAACATGTCCTTTGATGGTGAGACCAAAAAGGACGCGGAAGAGTTTCTGAACCGTTTGCACGACTTCAGAAATGACAACGAGTTCTCAGATCGCAGGATGTTCAGTGCCCTGCCCAATGTGTTCTCAAAATCAGCACTGTTCTGGTATAGAACAGTTCAGCCATCTCTCCGAGATTGGCGTGATTTTGAAATCGAGTTCCTAAATGAGTATGGCCGTATAATAAATGACGAAGATTTACTCATGGAACTTCGATCAAGAACACAAAATGAGGGAGAAAAGGCTGCGACGTTCTTGAACTGTTTCAGAGCGATCGTGAATAAGTTTAAATGCCCTCCCTCATTAGAACAACAGGTGAAGATGGCCTACTCGCAGATGAGGCCAGATTACCGTAGGTACATACCAGTACGACAAATCAGGAATTTCTCTGATTTGACAAGCTACGGTAAAGAGTACGAGCAGCATTTAACATGGGACACGAAATTTTCCAGTTCCAACGTTAAATGCGAGAAGCTCGTACCAGAAGCTTTTCCGAAACAGAGTGGTGCAGCACGAGTTTCGGGAAAAGTGGCGACTGTTACCGAAAAGAGTAAGGATGAGTCTTCTCATGCGGATAAACAGTCGTCTAAGAAAACTATTAAGAAGAAGAGCAAGAAAAGTGCGAAAAACTCGCCAAACTCTTCTTCAAGCGAATACGAAGCAGCCGCTGTGTACGGTACTTCCAACGTCGCTAATAGTTTTCAGAAACGATACGGCAAATCGAATAACGGAGTGAGTGCCTCCAATTCGAAATCCGTATCGTATGTGCCTGTTTCTCAACAGTCACCTGGGCAACAAAAACAGAGCTCGGGCAAAAGAGAAAGACGTGTTTTGACGAATTCTCAACTGCCCCAGCAAAACGTTTTTGTCCCACAAATGGCACAAAACCTGGTGAGGTATGTGCAACCACAGGCGACGGCAGTAAATTCAACGAACCTGAGCATCAACTTTGTCGGCGTGTGTTTCACATGCCAAAAAGTCGGTCATAGGTCGTCGGATTGCCCGAGCCGAACATGCTACCGATGCGGAAACATTGGGCACTCCGCTGAGCAGTGCTCTACCGAATTGGTAGCAAAGGAGTGCCAGCTGTGTGGAACTAGTGGCGTTACACTCCAAACATGTCCTAACTGCGTCAGGTTCCTCCAAAACGTGGGAAACCTGAACGCAGGGCACCCGAACTGCCCCGGGCGCCCTGCACTGCAGTAAGTAAACCGCATGGTTTACAAGGGCAAGAGTTTAAGGTTGGAGAACCCTCTAAACTCTTTAAGAAGTCTAGCAAATCATTTGCTGACTTCTCTAAAGTCCTTAACGGAGATCAAATTCCCTCTCAGACCGAAGTTGGTGTTGAAAGTAAGTCTGAGTGTAAGGATCCTAAACGTTCTGGGGATTCGACAGATGGAAAAGTTCTTAGAACACAACCTGTCAATCCCACCCGAGCTTTGCAAGGTAAAACAGAACAAGGAACCTTATTAGACCAACAAAAGCGTGAGGCTAAAGATTCGTCTAAGGAACTCCAAAGGCAAATATACTCTGATAGCAGAGATATTATTGGTGAAGAAGGTGTAAAGAGATCGTTATCTCAGCCGCTTAGCACCATCGGAGTGAACGACCTTGGTTGTTGCTCATCGTCACCCCGTTGTGACACACCTAGTAAAGAGGACAAGAAGCCCTTGGTGGAGAAGGAAATTGTCCTCAACAACGAGCCCTTGGTGGAGAAGGTAGTTGTCGATGGTGTGCATAACATGAACCGTACAAGCTCGTTGCCGAGAAGTACAGTTCAGGGGGGGGGGCAGATGCCGTACCAAGTACGTCTAAAATGACGCACACGGCATCGACTCCTAACGACGATAGTCAAACCGATCAGATAATTGCTGGAATCCAATCGGATAACCGGCTATTCTTTTTGGTACGACTCGGTGGAAAGGACTTTAAAGCACTTTTCGATCCTGGCGCCATGGTCTCTCTTGTACGATCAGATGTTGTCGAACAGTACAAGTTTAAATGGAGACCTGTCAAGGTTATCGTGAAAGGTGTGGCTGGACCAGCTCTTAAAGTCCTTGGCCTAATTGACATCCTATTCTGTGTAGAAGGCCTTGATGGCAATATCCAACTGAGAATTGTAGAGAATATTGAGCATTCCATCATTCTCGGTATGGATTTTCTACAACATTGGAATATGGAAGTCAAATTAGGCGAAGCTATTTGGCGTATTGGCGAGAGTGATTGGAGACACTTCGTCAGAGATACATCTCATGACATCGATTCGAGGATTTCCGCTGAATGTGCTGGTATAATTGAGATACAGGACGACCAGCGGAAACAAGTCAAAGAGTTAGTTGAAAGCCTACTCTTGCCCTCGGGAGACGTCCACGGCTTTACGACGTTAACGCAGCACCACATAGAGGTTGAGCCTGGTGCAAGACCGGTTCGTCATAAGCCAAGACGTATGTCTCCCAAGGTCCTCGAATTTGCCCAGAGTGAGGTCAAAAAGATGTTTGACAAGGGCATTATCGAACCGAGTGCGAGTGATTGGTCAGCTGCTCCGGTCATCGTTCGAAAGGACGAAGGAAGTTATCGCTTCTGTATCGATTTTCGAGACCTTAATGCAGTCACAAAACGTGATTCTTTTCCAATTCCTAATATGGATACCATATTGGATAAGCTGCATAATGCAAGGTATATATCGAAAATTGATCTTAAGAAAGCGTACTTCCAAATATTAATGGCCGAGGCGAGCCGGCATTATACTGCATTTGCTGTACCAGGGTCGGGGCTGTGGCAGTTCACGAGAATGCCTTTTGGCCTCATGAATGCTCCCATGACCTTTGCACGGCTTATAGATGCAATTTTCGGGCCTAAGGTGGAACCTCATGTGTTTGGTTATTTAGACGACTTGATCGTCATTACCGAAACTTTTGAGGACCATCTGAAATGGCTCGAATACGTACTAAGGACGTTGAATGACGCTGGACTCGAAGTGAATCGAGAGAAGTGTGAGTTCTGTTGTTCCAGCGTAACGTTCCTTGGGTACAAATTGGACGCGGACGGCTTGAGGCCTGACGAGGAACGAGTCGCTCCAGTCCTTAATTACCCTACTCCTCGTAATGTCAAACAGCTGAGATCCTTTCTCGGGATGGTAGGCTGGTACTCTCGATTCATCAATCGAGAAGCTGACATTAAAGCTCCCCTTACCAAGTTGCTGCGTAAAGACCAGGCTTGGGATTGGGGCGAGGAGCAGGAGGAGGCGTTCTGTCAGCTTAGAGTTGCGTTAGCTGAAGCGCCTGTACTAGCCCGTCCAGACTTTTCTAAGCCATTTACCGTCCAAAGTGACGCTAGTGACTTAGCAATAGGTGCGGTGTTGACGCAACTGGACGACGAGGGTTTCGAGCATCCGATTGTCTACGTCAGCCGATTATTAAATCGCGCTGAACGTAATTACATGACAACGGAAAAAGAATGCTTGGCTCTCATATGGGCTATTAAGAGATTGAGACCATATATTGAGGCCTATCGATACACGGATGTGACCGACCATAGTGCTCTCAAATGGCTCAAAAATCTCAGAGAGCCGTCGGGTAGGTTGGCACGATGGATACTTGAAATGTAGCAATGGGACTTTGAAATAGTGCATAAGAAAGGAGCCTTGCACTATGTTCCGGACGCGCTTTCTCGTGCCGTCAACCCAGACCCCGACGAAGAAGAGATTGCCTCGTTCGAAGTAATTACAGACCCATGGTATATTGCTAGGTTAAACGATGTACGCTCATGCCCTCAGAAATTTCCGGAGTGGAAAATTGAGGATGATATGCTATATCGTTTTACAAGTGATAAACTCTTGGACTCTGTAACAGAACGAGAAGAAGGCTGGCGCCTTGTTCTACCCTTAGAGCAGAGGAACCGAGTCTTAGTAGATTCTCATTTCCACCCATCCATGGGTCATATGGGAGTCGAAAAGACTTACGAACGTGTTGCGAGAGACTATTATTGGCCAGGTATCTACCACGATACCCGCCAATTTGTTTTACAGTGTCTGATCTGTCAGAGCTATAAGACGTCTCAAGCAGGTCCTCAAGGCTTGATGGGTAAACGTAACATTGAGAGACCCTGGGCTGTTGTGGCAGCAGACGTAATGGAGCTTCCACGTAGTAAAAGTCAATACAAATACATCATAGTATTTCAAGACTTGTTTACAAGGTGGATAGAGCTCAAACCATTACGTACGGCGACCGGTAAGTCGGTGTCGAAAGCATTCGAGGAACTCGTAGTCTTCCGTTGGGAAACGCCAGATTTCCTAATAACGGATAATGGGACGGAGTTCATCAACGGCATCATGTCGCGAATGCTGGAGGAGTATGGCATAAAACATGTCAGAACCCCTCCTTACCGACCACAAGCCAACCCAGTGGAGAGAACAAATAGAACGTTAAAAACGATGATTGCGACGTTTGTGGATTCGGATCATCGTGGGTGGGACACACATTTGCACGAATTTCGTCATGCAATAAACACGGCAATGCAGTCGAGTACCAAAGTCTCACCCGCGTTCTTAAACTTCGGGCGTCATCCACAACCTGTGAAGAGTCTCCGCAGGGAAGTGGAAAAACGGGAATTTAAGATCCTGGACAATCCCGAAGTATGGCTAGATCGTCTTAAAAGACTTGATGCTCTACGCGACTTGGTCAAGAAATACATTGACGAGGAGCAAAGACGTCAAGAAAAGACCTACAATAGAAACAGACGTATTGCCTCGTTTCAGGTCGGAGATCTAGTCATGAGGAAGTGCCGAACGCTTTCCCAAGGTGCGAAGGGCATATCTGCTAAGCTTGCACCAAAGTATGACGGACCCTTCGAAGTTAAAGAAGTACTATCTCCAGTAATTCTGAGACTAGAAGAGTCCGGTCGGAAACGGACCGAGGTACACATATCTGATGTAAAAAGATATGTACCACCTCGGGTTGTCAAGTAAAGCAGTAAGGGTTGCGTATCGGTTTGCATGAGAACAGTTATCGAAGGTTGGGCCTGGTAACTGTATGCCATGCATTGAGAGAGTGATATTTGAGAATACTTGTGTGTGAGTGAATGGGCAATCCTCCCTTATTCGTAATTTACCTTTAATTATGACTAATTAACCTTTTGTTTTCTTTCAGCTCCCCGATGGACCAGAACCGAGACCTGGAGGCAGGAGACGGTGTTGATCCATCGTCGCCTCCGATCATTCTGCTGGGGGAAGACACTCCGACGTCGGGTGTTGCCAAAGAGGTCATCGGAGTGGCCTCCGACTGTCTCGAGGTGCCCGTTGATGACCCACTCGCTGGATGTGACCAGTCCGTGCGGGAAATCGACGAAGTACTTATCGAGATGGAAGGACCATCCCGAACCTCGACGGTTGATATCCCGTCATCGGGTGATACGACCCAGGTGGAGCAGATGGAGGTGGACGTACCTGCGGTGTTAGCACTGGGGTCGTCCACCAATATCTACCCCGCCGACTACGTAGAGGATCTACGCGAGGCAGAACGGGAGCGGCAAAAGGCCGCCGCCGATAATCGCCCACGCCGCAAGAAGAAGAAGAGCAGCGGCAGACGGCAGTTGACGATGGATGACTATGAGTCAGGAGTCCCAGCCAACCCCCAAGTGACGGAGAGTCCGTGCTTGAGGGCGGGAGCTGTGTCCGTCATAGTCCCATCAACCGCAGGGGAACTCGATGTTGGGGTCGAGACCCTGACGGAACAAGCCAAGGCTGGGCCATCGTCATCCGGCCCAGTCATTACTAGGGGGATCGTCCTCCGTCGATTGGTTCCTCTACCTTTCGATAGGTCGGTAGATCCACCTAAAATGGCTTGTTTTAACTGCTGGGCGATGGACCACAGCCACCGGGAGTGCGCGGCTCCGCAAACGATACACTGCTTCAATTGCGGCCGCCGAGGGGTGGCAGTGAGTGAGTGTCCAAGATGCTCTCGATCCTATGCCATCTGGATCCAAGAGCGGGGATACTCGCCGTTCTCGACGGTTGCTTCCCAGGTTTCGGTTGCCAAGGTCCCTGCACCTCAGCAGAGATCGAAGCGGTCGAAGCAACGGGACAGCCAGAACGAGTCCAAGAAGCGGCGGAAGGAGACGCCCACCCGCAGGGAGGGACCCAAGAAGGGCTCGTTTGTGAAGCCTTCTGGGCCCAAGCCCTTCTATGCGGAAGTGGTGGTGGGTCGCCGAGTAGAAGAGGCGACTCGCCGCCAGGCTGCTGCCTTTGGCTTAGACAGCACAGGGCCCTTCGAACAGGTGAAGGTTGCCCTCAGTGCTGTCGTCCAAGCTAAGGCAGACCAGAAGTTGAGGGAGTACCAGGAGAATCAAACTACTCCCTCAGCCAACCAGTCAGCAGCCGACTCACCACGGCAGGGACGAGAAGAGAGCGGTGCTCAGCCAGTCCCTGCCCAACCACCAGTCGGGGAGGAAGGTATGGACACCCCGTCCCCAAAACCTCGTAAGAAGCAGTCACCGAAGGCTGGGCCTAGTGGCTTGCGACGACCCAACCCGATGGACGTTGACGCCTCTACGAGCGTGGTTAAACCACCTCGCAAGCCGACACAGAAACGGGGGGTTGGGTCCGAACACCGTACTGTCCAAGAAGTACGGGCTTCATCGGCTGGGTCACCGGCGACGGCCGACCAATCCAGAAACGAGACGGACATTCTCAGGGAATGTCGTCTGTTGCTGGAGGCCGCCGCCAACCTCCCTTCCGACATTGCACGAGAGATAGGGCAGGAGGTGGTCCGGATCCTTAGGGATCGTATTCCTTCCCGACATTAAGAAGAGAAACGTACAGCGCGCAGTCGTGGATAGATTGTGCCTTTCTTCGACTCGGCCTTCCCGAGGGAAGTGGAGTCTAGGGGGGGGCTTTGTGACAGAAATCGTCACACAATCTATTCACGATGAATAGAGTAATTAAATTCGCGAATTGTAAGTCGTCGGAGCCTTTCGTATGTCAAGGCCAACCGTCGACACTTGTTTACTTCTCTACGAGTGTACAATTACGCGCGCGACAATACGTAGGGATGGGAGCGCGAAAGAGTGTGTGAGTTTCCCCACTCCCATCCCTTTTTCGGGAAATTAGGCGATCGCCTAGTTAGTGTGTAATGATCCGTCGATCGGGACGGATTATTATATTGTCTGGACGTTCCGTACTGCTCGTGAGTGCCGAGAGTGCGCCCCACCCCCTCCTGCATTAAGCTCTGTGAACGGTTGTTCCGGAGCAGAGCTAGGTGCGGAGACCCGGGTGGACCGAACGCGTGTCCGTATAGTTTTGGTGTGCGTTTGTGTGTGTGTGTGAACAAAAGGACGGGGTCGTGCGCGGGTGATACCGCGGATCGCGATTCGCTCGCCGCGGCAAGGGCCGCCTTCACCACCTCAACCACCGGTCGTCCCCTTTGTCAAGGAGGTCGACCAGTCGCCGAGGATCGGCTGGGCCATCCCCGAGGAGCGTCACCGGTAAGTGACCATTTACTATCGTGACCCTCCCCCTCCCTTGTGTGTGTGTGTACCACGGGAGTGTGTTCGAGTACATCGGTACTCGAACAGCGGTTCCTGGGAGCGAAACCTGTCGCAGGCGAGGATCTCGATCCGACAGGTTTCCCGGGACTTCCGCCCGCGCGAAATAACTTTGTCGCGGCACACGGCCTGGATGGCCATCTTGTTAAATTAATTTAATAAATGTTTTAATCTTTTATTTTAATTAATTGTGTGTTATTGTTATTTCTCCCCGTTCCCGCCGACATTCGTTAATTTTTATATCGGGTCGAGGCAAGGAGGATTGCCCGAATCCTCCATACCGATCGTCCCAGCGAACTCGCGTTCCTGGCGACAGCCGCAGTTCGGTAAACAAAATAAATAATTGTGTACGCGGTATTGGGCAACGCGGCCCAACGATTAATTGTAATTATTAAAATTAATTAAATTAGATCGGGTGCGGGAATACCACGTCACAACTTTTATCTCATATTCATAGACATTTATCGGCGGCCTACCCATCCCCGTTCATTGTGTCACTTTATGAATTTCTGATGCTTTATGTATAAGACGTTATTACAGGCGTCTTTAACATTGATATGAAGGTCTGTGTCGGTGCAGCCACTATAATGCGATTAAATCTCAGCGCATTAAACCTGATTCTTATCCACTCTGATCCTACTCATCACACTTACACATCCTCCCCCGCATCTCATACAAGACTCAATCTCTTCATAGTACATGACCCTCCTCCTGCTTATCAATACTATAAGCATTTTACTTTATTTGCATCTGAGCATGATTCCATTGCACTTATGTTCCACTCTGATAAAATGCCAGCTAATCATAAATTGTTTCGAGTGCTCAACCTTGGAAATATCAACCCACATGACATCTCATCATTATTCCTTGCAACTTAAAACCGTTCAGCTTCTTTTCCGTATTTATCCTCCAGTATTACATCCTCTCTCATTTTTCATCATGTCTGGCCGATCAGAATCACCTTTTTATTATGTCTTCCTCTACCTAGTTTTTCGTCAAACTCTCCTCAGCATATGTCAGAAGCAATTTTACACCGTACTTCAATGTCACCGTATATCAAACAGGTCGCGTCGTCCTATACGTCACGCACTAGCGTCCTTACCTGTAACGCAATTAAAGCGTTTACAGCGTTTGCTGTCACTCAGGTCGAGTTTTTTTAGCTTATATGAAAAATGCTATATCTGAATTTGTTTAAATAACAATTTATTCAGCTTCTGCTAACGATTCCGCATTTACCTGCAACTTTT